>ML986606.1:398788-413555 GCA_010094045.1 Lojkania enalia
CACTTTAATAAGTATATAAAGATACGTTAGGTAGGATCGTATAAACTACTTATTTTAGACGGCTATAAAAGCTACCTTAACTAGGAATTTAAAGATTACTACCTTATATAAAAGATCCTAACGCTTTATATACCTTCTTATTTATCGTATATACTTTAGCCTCTTAATATAGTTTACTTCTTACTATTAAAGCTGAAGTACTTACAGCATATATAAGACTTAACACACTAACACATCTACTATATTAATAAAGAAAGCTTTCTTCCAGTTTTTAAGAACGCGTTTTTTAATATATTTATATACGAGAACTATCGAAAGACCTTTAAAGTAATAGGAATTGTTCTTCTAAACGCGCAGGTTGTATTAGATCGTCTTAATATATAACTATATACTCTACTAGAATTACTTCTATAAGAAGACTTCTAGTAGTCTAAAACTTTAAGTAATATATATAAATTTGGGTTATAATTAATACTTATATAAAAGTTCTTTATACGATTACTAAAAGAGGTGTAAGAAAGATTCTTACAGCTTATAAAAGGTGCTAAGTTAATACTATATTAGAATACGCTTCTTTAAGCTCGCAACTCTAAGCTTAAAAGGTAATTAGAAGAAGTAACTAAGTATAAAACGCGTAAAAGAAAGTATATTTAGTATAGCGGTATAGTATTATATAGCAAGGGATCTTTATACATAGCTGCTGAAGTATCTATAAGCTCTTAGCTCTTTAAGAAGACTCGTAGTGCTAATACTTAAGAAAGAGCTCAACCAGCTTAATACTACTGTAGTAACTATAGTAAGACTGGATATAACGCTTATACGTGCTAAAAGGATAGTAGGGAAAATTCTGAATTAGATAAAAGTATATTATATATAGGATCTCTTATTAGTATTAAGTAAATTATCTTTTCGTATATAGTATTCGTTATACTAAGAAAAAGTGGCCGCTTCAATAGTTTAACCGCTTCGATAGTAGAATATGTTATTTCTATTCTTTACGTAACGTTTTAATATTTATAGATAATATATAGTAATAGAGTTAACTATTTAAAGTATAATTAACTAATTATATATAAACGTCCGTAATATTATATTATATTATCTACTATTATATATTATAGATAAGAACGCGCTTATTAATATACTTAAAGAGATCTAGGGTAAGTTAGATTCTTTATAGTAGAAGAATAAGATACTAGTAGAGGCCTTAATAACCTAAGAGAACTACTATAAGTTAGACCTTAAAATAATATAAAGGGAATTTAGTAGCCGCTAAATAGTTACTCCTCTACTAACTACTAGTATATTAATAGTAATAAAACTATTACCCGCTTTTAGCCCGATTTAGCCTATAATTCTAGCTTCTAAATAGATACTTATATTAACTTCTAATCCGCCTAAAACTATATATAACCTATATTTCTATTCTAACTACTTATCTAACTCTTTAATATTCTCTAGTAAACGTTTAGAGCTTTTATACTTTATTAGAAAGTTCTACTATAAACTAGAAGGAAATACTAACTAATACTTAACTAAATATATCTACCTTCTATATACTTATTCCCGTCTAGAATAAGATCTAGTAATATTAGTTAACCGATTAATAGATAAGGGTATTAACTCTATAGACAGCTTAGTCGCCTTTTTAGAATCTACCTATAGTAACCGGAATAAGGAAACTATAGTATAGAGTAAGCTAGAGACCTTAAAGTAAGGCTAAAGTAGGTTTCCTACTTACTTTACTAAATTCCGACGCCTAATTATAGATACTAAACTAAATAAGATTAGATAAATTATATATCTCTAATATTCTCTCTCTAATAAACTCTACTATACTATAATTAGTATTATAATATCTAGTACCCTAAATAACTACACTAACCTAATTTCTCTATATAATACTAACTTATATTATCTATCTAGCAACTACTGTAAATAACTAAAATATTATACTACTTATTAAAAGGATTTAAACGCTATAGAACTTAATACTTTTAGCTATACGCCTATAAGCTCTAATAAATAAGAAAAGTGCTGCTGTAAAAGACGCTATTATAAGTATAATAGTAAGGGATATATTTCGCTAGAATATAGTACCCCTTTACTATTAATCTATTAAATGTCTTAGAGCTCTACTATACCCTATAAGTTCTACTCTTAATCCTTTAACTAATCCTCCAACTAATTCTTAATATACTTATTATCTTATAGATAAAGCTATTATTTCTACTCTTAAACGTAGCTAGTTTTACTAACTAGAATATTACTAAAAAATCCGTTTTAGAAGTAAGTTATTTTTTAGGACTACGCTTATACCGAATTTCTATATACTTATAGAACTAGCCTCTATAAAAATAGTTATAAGACTATTAGATCCTATCTCTTTTCTTAATCTATTAAGATCTAGTCTAGTAAGATATTAATATTCTTATTAATACTAGAGCTACTAGTTATAGTTATATCTATAGAAACTTCGTATACACCCTAAAACTTTAAAAGATATAACTTCTATATAATTTATATTTAACTAGCTTTAATAGAGAAGTCTTCTATAAGAGAACTATCTTCTATTTAATTATCCTAACCCTCCAACACCTAAACTATTTAGAGATAGTATATTTCTATATAACTATACTAGAAAAATACTAGTTAATTCTAAGATAGCTATAGATATATAAGTATTATATAAACCTAGATTATAAGAATAAACAACTAGTTTTTACTATTAACTAATACTTAACTTAATACTTATAATCTACTAATATTACTATTTATTAATAGGCTATTTAAATAGTTATTAAAGACTAAAAATTACCTAAATCTAATATAAAAGGAGATTCTAAAGTAATTAATTTATAACCCTTATATAATTTAAAGCCTAGATAGTACTATTTAAAGCTCTATCTATTAAGCTATACCTAATATAATTACTAGTAGCTTAAAATACTATACTAGTTAAAAGAACTTAAAATTAAAACTAACCTAACTTTAGATAAAGATTATAGCTAAAAGGACCTATCTAAGCTTAAATATTTAAAGTCTATACTATAGTTAGATATATATTATATAGATACTATACTACTAGTTTAACTCTTCTAGTAATCTAACTATAAAATCTTCGCTATATTAATAGCTAATATTAATAAGGCTTTAGCTTTAAAAGTATATACTAACTCTATTACTAAAGTACTTAAAGAATATTATAACCTATTATCTATCTTCTTATATAAGGATGCGGATAAGCTACTTAAACGATAACTATATAATTATAAGATTAAACTAGAGAATAGTAAATAAGCTAGCTTCGGTCTACTTTATAAAATGTCCTAGAATAAGTTAAAGATACTAAAGAAGTACCTTAATAAGAATTTATCTAAGAGATTTATTAGAGTAAACTTATTACTAGTAGCTGTACCTATAATTTTTATAAAGAAACCTAGAGGTAGTCTCTAATTCTATATAAACTATAGAATTCTAAATACTATTACTATTAAGAATTAATATCTAATTCTACTAATTTAAGAAATGTTAACCTAATTTAGTAAGACTAAATACTATATAAAACTTAATATTATTACCGTATTTAATAAGTTAAAGATTGCTAAGGGAGATAAATAGAAGACTATCTTTTATATATATTATAGGCTATTTAAATACTTAATAATACCCTTTAGTTTAGCTAATATTTTAAGTATATTCTAGTACTTTATAAATAATATACTAAAACTATACTTTAATATATTATATACTACTTATATTAATAATATTCTAATATTTAGAAAGAATTTAAAGGATTATAAGTAGTATATTTAGCTAGTTCTTAAAGCCTTAAGAGTAAATAGTTTATAGCTTAATATAGATAAGTATAAGTTCTACTAGTTAGAAGTAATCTACCTAGAGTATATAATTACTATAGAAGAGATCTATATAGATCTAAAGAAGGTAGAGATAATTGTTAACTAGAAATATTTTAAAAATATAAAAGATATTTAAGCCTTTATAGGCTTTATAAACTTCTACCAACAATTTATTAGTAACTTCTTATAAAAAGTCTCCCTTTTAATAGCCTTAACTAAGAAGAATACTCGATTTAACTAGAATAATAGTTGTTAATATTCTTTTAACTATCTAAAAGATGCTTTTATCTCTATATTAATTCTCTAATACTTTAATTCTAAACTACTAATAGTAGTAGAAGCTAACGCGTTTAACTTTATAATAGCTAGTATACTATCTTAGAGAGGCGCTAATAGTAAACTAAGATCTATTACCTACTTCTCTAAGTATATAAACCCTGCTAAAAGCAACTATAAAATATATAATAAGGAACTACTCGCGATTATCTAATATTGTAAATAATAGAGGCCTAAATTAGAAGGTATAGTATTTTCTATAGAAGTACTAAGTAATTATAAGAACCTATAATACTTTATAATTATTACAGACGTTTATATATAGTTAGTTAATCGTACTTTAAGTAGTTAACTCTATTACTATATACTATATATAAATATTAAAATATTATATAAAAAATAGAAATATCTATATTATATAGGTTTTTATAAAAGCTAGGTCTGTACTACTATATAGGCTAGCTGGATCGGCGAAACCTTTCTCTATTATAGTTAAGATAAGTCGGTTATATTCTAGCTAATAGTTAATAGTTGTTGCTAGCAGCTAGTTTAGGTATTATAGTAAGAGTAGTATAAGTATAGAAGTATCGTAGTATTACTATAATAGTACCCCCCTTTTAGTTATAAGCTTCTATAAGTTAGGTCTTTATATTATATTTAGGTTATTTATAATTAAATAGTAGTTATTAATACTAGTATTAGTTAAGGTTATAGGTATATTAGCGCGATTAGTTATTATTATATAGTAGTATTATACTAGGGATTAGGTTGGTTTAGTTTATATAGTAGTACTATACTAGAGATTAGGTTAGATTATAGGCGTATTAGCGCGATTAGTTATTATTATATAGTAGTAATATAGTTTATAAACGAGCTGTTAGTATAAGCAAGCTATTACTCTGCTAAGATTCAAACGACTTAATTATAATAATTATTAACTATATATATATATACTATAGAAAGTAATAGTCTATTAGATTATTTAATACCTATGCTATTAATTTAGCACGTTTAAGTATTATAGCTAGACTATTTATAACGCCTGCAGCTCTATTAAGGCTAGCTATTCTTTTACAGCTAAATACTCTAATTATAAATTTCCTTATTAATCTACCCCTTAATATTATTTTAATTAATTATATCCTTACCTACAGCCTTTATTAGAATCCCCTACTTCTATAATTACTTTCTTTTCCGTTATTTTCACTTTATTACTACTTTATTTACTTATTTAAGGCTCTTAATTTAATTAGCTATTAGTGCGATCGAATGTATTATTATTATAATATCTTTTTAAAACTAATTAAAGGCTACAATAATTAATATAGATAATAAGTCTTAATATTACTAAATCCTACTACAAATTATTATTAATTAAGCCTCTAGTTTACGCGTATTACTAGGTGTTTTAGCCTTCTAGAGGGTAGTTTCTAGTATAGGTAGTATCGGCGTACGTAGCTTAATATTAAGTTTTAATAGTACCGCCTCTAAATTATATAGTACTATTCTAGCACCTTAAAAGCTTACGCGGATATTAGCTTCTATAATTAATCGATTATAGGCTGTTTTAAAGGCTAGAAGAAAGGTAGTCTTATTAATATAGTTAATATAATTATATATTAAGGCTAAGATCTTAGTACTATACTTAGCTAATAGTCTATTTACTATAGCTTATATACTATTAATTGTAGGCGGAAATCCTTATAAATCCTAATTAAGGATATAACTAATAAGTACCTCCTCTTTAGTCTTTATAAACTTCTTTTGTGGTGAGAGGCGAATCTTGTCTCAGGGAGGGAGATGAGGAGCTGAACTGCTTGATTGAAGATGGCCAGCGGGCCATATTTATGTACATGAAAAAGGGGTATATCAGCTGATATCCAGCGTGATATCCGGCGTGATATCGACCGTGATATCGTACGTCGATATCTGATACAGCTCGGCAGACTAGCCGAAAATCCCCATGACATCTTTAAATTCGGCTTATAATTGCGTCGCGTAGCTATTTTAATGTATTAAAGGTGGAGAGTACTTTAAGAGTAGTGAAAAGTTGTTACAGCGCTATTTTTAGTTGAAACTTAACCTTAATCGATAGTTAAGATTATAAGAATAATTTATAATTCTTTATAAGTTAATTATACGTTACTATATTAAGCTATTATATATTAATCTAAGTAGGCCGTTAAAAGTTTAGTAAGATAATAGCTCGCTTATACTAATAACTCGCTTATAAACTACGTTACTATACTAGAGATTAGGTTAGATTACAGGCGTATTAGCGCGATTAGTTATTATTATATAGTAGTACTATACTAAGGATTAAATTAGTTTATATAGTAGTACTATATTAAAAATTAGTAGCAGTATTATTGCTAGTATTATATTAGTATAGTATTATTACAGGCGTTTAGGAATATACTTAAATTAGACCCTAGCGCCTAATTAAGAATCTAGATATAATATTATATTCGGGTCTTATTTATTTAGATTTCTAGTATAGTAATCTTCTATAGTAGTTGTCTTAGTAAAGTTACTAGCCGAGTACTATTCTAGGTTATAATAGCTAGTCTACTTAATTAGATATTTATACTAGTATCTCTATCAGTTATAGTAGAGGTCTTCTATTTATTTAATAAGGTATTCTAGTTTTCTATTAATTTTAATAGGTTTAGGGTTATATACTTATTAATTAAATAAGTAGTTAAATAACTTAGGTACTAGCTATAATGGTAATATATAGAATATAGAATATATTTTAGCCGATTTAGGTAGCTTTAGTCTATAAGCGTATAAGAACACCTTTACAATAATTTTATAGGGGCTTATATTCTTCTAGTTAAGCTTTTTCAACGGTCTTTATATATATATATTTCTAGTATCTAACTAGACTAGATTACTAATCTAATAGTTAGAGGCTAGTACGCGCTTATAGTTAGCATACTCTTATTAGAACGCTTATACCTAAGTAAGTTCTTCTCTAATATACTCTATAATATTCTTTATCTTATCAACTAGTCTATTAGCTTTCTAGGCTATTAGGGACTATTTTAGCGGTTAATAGATCCCTATAGGTAGCTTAAAGCCTATTTAAGGGTACTAGCTAAAGTAGCCTAGAAACGGGGAGACTTTTATTAATTTAAATATTATATTATTCGCTTTAAACTACGCTATTAGCAGCTATTTAACCTAGTTATCTTATTTATAGCTGGTATAGGCTTAGAAAACTTGTTCTATTACTATATTAGCATTCTCTATCTAGCTATTAGTCTTTAAATAAAAGCTAGTTAATATACGTATATTAATTTATAGCTGTCTATAAAGCTTTTAGTAGAAGATAGAAATAAACTATATTCTATAGTTAGATATAATAGTATATAGTAGTCTATAGTAAACCTATATATAGTAACAGAATAGTTAGATAATATTAGGAGTTTTAATTCTTACGTATAGTATTAGGTATCTATACTTACTAAGCCTATTAACTACTACTATAATATTTATATAACCTTCTAATTCTAGTAGATTAGTTATAAAGTTTATAGAAATATTTTAAAACCTTTATTTAGGTATAGGTAATAGTTTTAGTAATCTATAATACTTCTCTCTAGAAGCCTTACTTCTTTAGTATATATAATAACAGCCTATATATTATTATACTAAGTCGAATATTTTTAACTAATAGTACTTATATTAGAGTAGTTTTAAGGTCTTTCCTTAACTAGAGTATCTACTAGATAGTAAATTGTAGACAGCTGTTATAATATCCTTATATTTCCTCTAATACCTGTACGTAGCGCGCTCGCTTCTATATATATACCTTCTTCTTCCCCCTTATCTTCCTACTTACCTCGCGTTTAACTTACTCCTTAGCTATCTTCTTATATAACACCTGAGATCTGTACGTAGTATACTATACTAAGTATTAGATAAGCCTTATCGTCCCTGCTTATAGCCTCTTATAATACTAGAATAGCTCGCCTAGTTATATAGTAATAGCAGCTAGATAGCTACTACGGATCTCTAGATAGAAATCTTCGTTGTTCCCTGTTCGGATTTTTTTTCTTTCTTCCTAGTAATATCTAGCTAAAATACCAGCTTAACAGCTATTCTACTACTCGTATAGTAGCTGTAGTAGGAGCTTTAGAACTAGTAATCTAAAATCTAGTAGCTTTAATCTAATCTTAACTCAGTATATACTATTATCCTCTAGCTCTAGTCCTCTACTACCTCTTATTCTTAACTCCTAAACCCTTTATATTTCGACGGTAAACTATATATACTTTATATATAGCTTCTATCTATTAAAGCTAAGCTCTATTTAAACTAGTTTAATAGAGCTAACGCATTTAACTACGTTTAGAACCGACTAGAATAGCTATAGCAGGTATTAGTACTATACCTCTACTAGACTACTAAGAATAGCTAGTCCTAGGATCCTAAAATAATCTTTTTATTCTTCTAGCACTTCTATTATAATTTATATAAGAAATAAGAGGTAGTTTAATATTTTACATTAGTATGTTAGAAAAATAATAAGTTGTTTCTTATATACCTTGCTCGTTTCGAGCGTCTCTCATACGAGGTAGATACTTAGTTATAGCCTAATATATCTCGAATCTCCTCTCTCTACTATAGTCTCTACTCTTCTCTCCGCCAGCTCCTTAAAGAGTTAAATAACTCTCTATTCTATTAGTAATACGATAACTATATTAAGTTTATTTAGCGTGTCGATCGTCGTACTAGACGCTAGCTAGCTAGCTAGAAACGGTTCTCTTAAACTAACGCTTAACTAGTTAAATCTCCTTCTCCTAAGCGTATAGATATTAGTAACACCTAGATAAGATTATACTCTTCCTCTATATTATTAGCCTACTACTATTACTACTATATTTATAACCTCTACTATAGTTATAGATCTAGGTATTATTAGATTAAGGACTGTAGCTAGGTTAAGCTGCAGCTCCTCCTAATAGATATAATACTCCTACCCTATATAAAATAGATAGCTAGTTATACTAGGTCCCCGTATTACAGCTACAATCGTTAATTGCGGCTACTTTCTAAAGGGGGTACTATTATAGTATCCTTATATTCTCTCTAATACTTATATATAGCGCGCTTACTTCTGCGCACATATCTTCTTCTTCCCTCTTATCTTTCTACTTACCTCGCGTTTAGCTTGCTCCTTAGCTATTCTCTTATACGATACTTAAGATCTATATATAGTATACTATATTAAGCGTTAGATAAGCCTTATTATCCCTACTTATAGTCTCTTATAATAACAGCTTATAGTAGCTTAAGCTTTAGCTTATTATAGTCTAGTACTATAAGTCGATTTTAGTAGTATAGTCGGTTATTATACTTTTTATAGTTAGTTAAAGTTAGAAGTTTAGATTAATAGGTTCCTTCTCTTAGTAGCTTTAGAGTATTTTAGATTAGATTATCGTTTAGGTATTCTTTATCGATAATTTCTATAATCAGTCGGCCTACTTCTATCTATTAGAATAGTTTAGGATGAAGTAATATCTATTAATAACTTCTATAAGCCTCTTCTTATATAGATTTATCTTATAACCTTTAAGTTAAGATATTAAGTTTCTCTCTAAGTTTTCTAGGTCGGTATATAATACTAAAGTTAAACCTTAATAGATATTCTAACTAATAGGTCTATTAGTAGCTTAACTACTTTATTATTACGAAGTATTATAGGTTCTTATAATTATTTAGCACTTTTATAGAAAATACTGCGCCTTTTAATTCAGGCCTTTATTACTTAAAATATTAGATAATCGCGAGTAGTTCCTTATTATAAATTTTATAGTTACCTTTAGTAGAGTTTATATACTTAGAAAAGTAGGTAATAGATCTTAGTTTACTATTAGCGCCTCTCTAAAACAGCATGCCGGCTGTTATAAAGTTAGATATATTAGCTTCTACTACTATTAGCAGTTTAAAGTTAAAGTATTAGAAAATTAGTATAGAGATAAAAGTATCCTTTAGATAGTTAAAGGAATATTAACAGCTATTATTCTAGTTAAATTAAGTATTCTTCTTAGTTAGAGTTACTAAAAGAGAGATTTTCTATAAAAAGTTACTAATAAATTATTAGTAGAAGTTCGCGAAGCTTATAAAGGCTTAAATATCTTTTATATTTTTAAAGTATTCTTAGTTAATAATTATCTCTACCTTCTTTAGGTCTATATAGATCTCTTCTATAGTAATTATATACTCTAGGTAGATTACTTCTAACTAGTAGAACTTATACTTATCTATATTAAACTGTAAACTATTCGCTCTTAAAGCTTTAAGAACTAGCTAAATATACTACTTATAATCCTTTAGATTCTTACTAAATATTAGGATATTATTAATATAGGTAGTATAGAATATATTAAAGTATAGTCTTAGTATATTATTTATAAAGTACTAGAATATACTTAAAGTATTAGCTAGGCTAAAAGATATTATTAAGTATTTAAACAGCCTATAGTATATATAAAAAATAGTCTTCTATTTATCTTCCTTAATAATCTTTAACTTATTAAATATAATAATAATATTAAGTTTTATATAATATTTAGCTTTACTAAATTAGGTTAATATTTCTTAGATTAGTAGAATCGGGTATTAGTTCTTAATAGTAATAGTATTTAGGGTTCTATAGTTTATATAGAATTGTAATAGTGTAGGTAAGATAACGGGTCTAAATATAGTACGAATCTACTTAGAGGTATATAGAAGTATATAGGGGATTAGGGACCTAAGAATTCTATTAACACCTATAAGCCTTATACAAAAGGATATAGAAAAACTACTAAGCTACTTATAAGAGAGTATATAACTATATATAGATAGGAAAAGGGGTAGAACTAAGGGTAGAATAAGATAAGCGAAAAGGTTTAGGATAAAGTTATATATAAAGCTTTTTATAGAACGATTTCTTTATATTATTATACTACCCCCCCTCCTTTTAAGCTAATAGTCCCTATCTATACTAGTTCGGGAGGGAATTAGGGCTATTATAGATAGGTTTTAGTATAAAGAAATTTTCTTAAGAAGGTATTTACTAGTAAGAGTTAATACGTATAGTTACTTATAGATATATATTTATTAATGTAATATTAAGTAAGATTTTTATAGTAAGTATAATTAACCTATATATCGGCTAGTAACTACTATTATAATAGTTTATTAATATTATAATTTTATCGTATATAATAACGAACGTTTACTAGCCTTAGTATATTATTAAGTTACTATCAACTAAGCTTTCTTAACTAAATAATAACTTCTACTCTATATATATTATTATACATCTCTAGAACTGTAAATTATTAAAGTATCGCTAATATCTTATAGAAAAAAATTAATTAATATACTACTCCACCCGCCTTTTAAAGCTTCTTTAAAGGCCTTCTAGGTTATTTACCTTTAAACTATACGCGCGCTCGCCTATAGGTAGTATATAGTATTTTCCTTTTAGTTTCTAAGATTAAAAAAAATATAAGTATTATACCTTATAAAATAAAAAGTATAACCCTATATAAATTATATCTAATACTAGTAGAGTACTTACTATTAATATACTTATAAATCCCCTCCTACTATAAGGAGGAGTTTCTAGTCCTCTAGGGCTATCTTAAATTATAGGTAGCAGCCTAATATATAGGGGATAAGGAGGATAAAAAAGTGGCCTTTAAGACTATTTTAGAGTCTACTTACAGCCTAGCACTTATAGCCTAGGTTGTAAGGAGTTAGGAAGATAGCCTTTTTATAGCTAGTATCTAAGTAGCTTTATTCTACTAGAGTACTAAGTTGCTTTATTAGGTTTCGGCCTTAAAGGCTTTAGTATCTAGCCTTTAAGCTAATATCGCGGCGTTCTCGGGCGGCTAAAAATAAGGTAGAGGAGATTTAAGGGGAGTCTAGAGGGAAAGAAGGGGAAGGAGAGTAGAAGAGGAGAGGACTAGAGAGGTATCTAACAGCCTACTATTAGACCCTCCAGATTCTATAGAGGAGTAATTTCGGGCCTATACTTTAGTTTTTATAATCTACTACTTAACTCTTATATATTATTATCTACCAGATAATCTATATTCTCTATACTATTCTTATATATCTTAATCTATTTAGTTAAGATTTTTAGAGGTTCTAGGCAATTTAGATACTTATTATAAAAAGCTTTTAGCTTATAAAGCAAACCTATAAAATTTAAAACTTTATACTAGATTAGGTTAAGATTATATCCTACCTATTTTATATAGTATTTAAAAGTCTTATAATATAACTTACTAGCTAGTATTTCCTTAACCTCCTACTCTTCTACCCTATTAATAGCGATAGCGGGTGGTTTTAAAACTTTTTATCTAGGTAGAGGGTCTTAGGGGTTTTTATACAGCATGTTTAGTACGAAGATATTATATATACTCGATCTTAGGGGTAGCTATAAATAGTACGAGTTTCTAACCTACTCTAGTATTTTAAAGGGGCCCTTCTATTAATCGGATAACTTTCGGCTCGGTCTCTAGACCGTAAAGTTCTTAGTATTTAAGTAGACTATATCGCTAATCTACTAATTAATCGGTTACTAGTAATAGTTAACAATAGATTATATACAATCCTAAGCCTTCTTAATATTAGCCTTTACAGTTTCTTAGGCTATATATATATAAGTCGCTAGAGCTAAAGTATTACAATTTAATTTATCTGTTATAGTAATAGGATTAACGGAATATTTCTAATCCCAACTCTAACGGGGCTCGGATCTATATAGGATCTAATACGGAGATATTCTAATAGTTATATAGAGTAGAGTCGCTTATACTTAGTTAATTATAGGTAATAGAGAGCTCTAGTTGTCCTAATAGAAGAATATAAAAGAACGCAGTCTCTGATTAATATACTTATTTATAATCTCTATCTATCTATCAGTCTCTTTATAATAAGTAGTAGATAGTTTAATCTTTATACCTAAAATATAGTAGAATTCGGACTAGAAACTAGATATAAACTAAGGTCCTTAGTCTAAAATAATAGTTTTAGATATATAGCTAAAGTAGTACACCTATTAAATAAATAATTTAGCTATTCCCCTTACGTTAATTATATAATAGTAGGAAATAGATATAGCTTATTTAGACAGACGATTAATTACTACTATAATCTAATTATATTTAGACTTATCTATAGAGAAATTTTTAAAGTTAATATATAGATATTATATTAGTTAATTTAGTATAGGAAGTAGGTAGATAAAACCTGGGGTTCGGGTTTATATTAGATAGGCTTTATAGTATAAGATATAATTCCGTATATATCGTTTATAAGTAGCCTCTATACCTTTCTAATAGTACTTCTAAGATAGTAATTAATAGGTTTTAGTAGCGCTTAAATATATAGAGGATATTTAATTATAAGCCTCTTATATAAGTCGCATATAAAGGCCTAAATCTAATAGGATATATAAGCGATTATTATAGAGGAGTAGTCTATTCTCTATCTAATACTTATAGGGTAGAAGTATACGTTCCTATATAAAGGAGGCTCGGTTTTCCTATAGTAATATATTAATTAACTCTAGAAAGTCTAGTAATATAACCTACTCCTAGCTTTTAATAATATTTAGTATAGCCGTTTAAGTTATTATTTAGATAATATAGAACTAGGCTAATTTAGTATTAATTTAGGGGTGAAGTTAATACGGTCTAAATAGAACTCTCAACCGGTTATTAGTTTAAGCTATTTTTAAATTTTCTATATGTTATTTACAACAACTAAAGATATCTACTCTAATATTATTCTTACCTAAGATATACTTAATTCGGAACTAATATTAAGCTAATTCCTTAGTTTAATAAATTTAATAAGTATTAAGTACCTTTATAGTTATAAAATATTTAAGTAAGTAATAATTAGTATATATTAGAGTTTTAGTAATTACTAAAGTAAGTTCTACCCTCTATTACTTAAACGTAGTAATAATTGCGAATAGTTCTTTATTATAAATCTTCTAGTTTAGTTCCGAACTGAATAGAACTTTACTATAAAATACTATAGAGTACTATTTTCTGTTAAAATATTTCTATAATAGTATTTCTACAACTACTCTATTAGAGGTATTAGTTTCTATTTTTATTTCTAATATAGGGTTAAAGTAGTAGAAAGTAGGTATACTTAATAGGGCTGACTTTAATTTCTTAAAGGTAATATTACATTCTAAAGTCTATATAAAAGGGGTTATAAAACTCTATAGTACGATAATTAGCTTTACAATACGCGAGAATTCCGGTACAAACTATTAATAGAATCTAGTAAAACCTAAGAAGGATTTTACACCCATTATAATAGTAGGTAGCTACTAATTATATAGTACTTCTACCTTCTCTAGATTAACCTTAAGGCCTTTATTTAAGAGGATATAGCTAAGGTATTTAATTTGGGTAATATAGAATTCGCTCTTCCTAATATCAACTTATAACCCTGCTTAATATAATCTCTTAAAAACTTTCTCAACGTAGATAGTATATATTACCTTGTTTTTAGAGTAGATAAAGATATTGTCTAGGTAAGCGATATAGAAGTTATTTAAGTAGTCGATTAGTATATCGTTTATATAGTACTAGTAAGTTACT
>ML986607.1:0-54743 GCA_010094045.1 Lojkania enalia
CTACTAAAACTACTAAAACTATATTAGTCTTCTATAACCTATAGTTTAAATAAGTTTAGAGCTCTTATACGCTCGTATATAATAAAGTCCGAACCCGATCTAAAGAAAGTCCGTTCTCTTATTATTACTCTTATCTTAGCTAATACTTTCTACTTTAATATAAAGAGGAAAGAGAACGAGTTTTTCTCTATATCTCTATATAAAATCGAGCGGCTAATTAAAGATAAGTAAGCCCTAGAGCTAGAAAATAAGGTTGAAAATAAAGTACTAGTAAATCTCCGATTACTATCTAAATACTATAAGTATTAGAATATATTTAGTAAAATTGCGGCTTATTAATTACTAGAATACTATTCTTATAATTATAAAATTGTTCTTATAGAACCCTTCTCTAATAGTTACAGCCTGTTATATAAGTAGAATATTAAGAAGCTGGAGGTAACTAAAAAGTATATTATAGATAATCTATAGTATAGGTATATTAAGTAGAGTTAGAGCTTTTTTATATCTCTAATCCTTTACGTTTATAAACCTAATAGCGACCTATATATCTATATAAATTATTGTAAACTTAATACTCTTACCTATAAGAATATATATCTAATACTATATATAGATAAACTTCTATCTAGACCTATTAAGATAGTAATCTTTATTAAGTTTAACATTCGCGCGGCCTTTAATAAGATTAGAATAAACTCTAGTTCTAAGAAATATACTACCTTTTAGACTCGATACAGAACCTATAAGTATAAAGTTCTACCTTTTAGATTATATAATAGCCTAGTAACTTACTAGTACTATATAAATAACGTACTAATTAACTATCTAGATAATTTCTATATTACTTATTTAGATAATATCCTTATCTATTCTAAAGATAAGGCGATATACGCTATCTACGTTAAGAAAGTTCTTAAGAGATTATATTAAGTAGGGTTATAAGTTAATATTAAGAAGAGCGAATTCTATATTACTTAAACTAAATACCTTAGCTATATCCTATTAAATAAAAGCCTTAAGGTTAATTTAGAGAAGGTAGAAGTACTGCGTAACTAGTAGCTATCTACTACTATAATAGGTGTAAAATCCTTCTTAGGTTTTACTAGATTCTATTAATAGTTTATACTAGAATTCTTACATATTATAAAGCTAATTATTATACTATAGAACTCTACAACCTCTTTTATATAGATTTTAGAATGTAATATTACCTTTAAGAAATTAAAGTTAGCTCTATTAAGTATACCTATATTCTACTACTTTAACCCTATATTAGAAATAAAAATAGAAACTAACGCCTCTAATAGAATAGTTATAAGAATACTATTATAGAAATATTCTAATAGAAAATAGTACCCTATAATATTTTATAGTAAAATTCTATCCGGTTTAGAACTAAACTAAGAGATTTATAATAAAAAACTATTCGCAATTATTACTATATTTAAGTAATAGAGGGTAGAATTTACTTCTATAGCTACTAGAACTCTAGTATATACTAATTATCGCTTACTCGAATATTTTATAACTATAAAGGTACTTAATACTTGTTAGATTTATTAGACCGAGAAATTAGCTTAGTATTAGTTCCGAATTAAGTATACTCTAGATAAAAATAATACTAGAGTAGATATCTTTAACCGTTACGAATAAGATATAAAAAACTTAAAAGTAGCTTAAACCGATAACTAGTTAAGAGTTCTATTTAGACTATATTAACTTTACCCCTAAATTAATACTAAATTAGCCTAGTCTTATATTATCTAAATAATAATTTAAGTAGCTATATTAAATATTATTAAAGACTAGGAGTAGGTTATATTACTAGACTCTCTAGAGTTAATTAATATATTACTATAAAAAAACCGAGCCTCCTTTATATAGGAACGTACCCTTTTATCTTATAAGTATTAGATAGAGAATAGACTACTCCTCTATAATAATTACTTATATATTCTATTAGATTCAGGCCTTTATATATAATTTATATAAGAGACTTATAACTAAGTATCCTCTATATACCTAAGCGCTACTAAAACCTATTAGTTACTATCCTAGAAGTACTACTAGAAGGGTATAGAAACTACTTATAAACAATATATATAAAATTATATTCTATACTATAAAGCTTATCTAATATAAACCCGAACCCTAGGTTTTATCTACTTATTTCCTATACTAAATCGACTAATATAGTACCTATATATTAACTTTAAAATTTTTCCTATAGATAAGTCCGGATATAATTAGATTATAGTAGTAATTAATCGCCTGTCTAAATAAGCAGTATTTATCCCCTACTATCGTATAATTAATATACGGGGAATAGCCGAATTATTTATTTAATAGGTATACTACTTTAGCTATACGCCTAAAACTATTATTTTAAACTAAGAACCTTAGTTTATATCTAGTTTCTAGTCTAAATTCTGCTATATCTTAGGCGTAAAAATTAAACTATCTACTACTTATTATAAAGAGACTAACAGATAGATAGAGATTATAAATAAGTATATTAATCAGAGACTACGCCCTTTTATATCCTTCTACTAGAACAACTAAAGTTCTCTATTACCTATAATCGATTAAATATAAGCAACTCTACCTTATATAACTATTAGAATATCCCTATATTAGATCCTATACAGATTTAAGCCCTATTAGAGTTAGGATTAAAAATATTCTATTAATCCTATTACTATAATAGATAAATTAAATTATAAAGATGCTTTAGCTTTAACAACTTATATATATATAGCCTAGGAAACTGTAAAAGCTAATATTAAGAAGACTTAGGATTTTATATAATCTATTATTAACTATTACTAGTAACTAATTAATTAGTAGATTAGTAATATAGTCTACCTAAATATTAAGAACTTTATAGTTTAGAGACTAAGCCGAAAGCTATCTAATTAATAGAAGGGCCCTTTTAAAGTACTAGAATAGGTTAGAAACTTATACTATTTATAACTACCCCTAGGGTTGAGAATATATAATATCTTTATACTAAACCTACTATATAAGAACCCCTAAGACCTTCTACTAGAGTAAGAAGCTCCGAAACCACCTGCTATTGCTATTAAGAGGGTAGAAGAGTAGGAGGTTAAAGAAATACTAGCTAGTAAGCTATATTATAAGACCCTTAAATACCGTATAAAATAGATAGAATATAATTCTAATCTAGTCTAGTATAAAGCTTTAAATTTTATAGGTTTATTTTATAAGCTAAAAGCTTTTTATAATAAATATCCGAATTAGTTAGAACTTTTAAGAGCTCTAACTAAATAGATTAAAGTATACGAGGATAGTATAGAGAATATAGATTACTTAGTAGACGATAATATATAAGAGTTAAGTAGTAGATTAGAAAACTAAATTATAGGCCCGAAATTACTCCTCTATAGAATCTGGAGGGTCTAATAGTAGACTATTAGATACCTTTCTAGTTCTCTCCTCTTCTACCCTTCTTTTTCTTTCTTCCCTCTAGACTTTTTTTAAACCTCTTCTACTTTATCTTTAACCGCCTGAGAGTGCTGTAATATTAGTCTAAAAGCTAGATACTAGAGTTTTTAGGGCCGAAACCTAATAGAATAACTTAGTACCCTAATAGAATAAAGCTACCTAGATACTAGCCTTAAAAAGGCTAGCTTTCTAACTCTTTATAATCTAGGCTATAAACGTTAGACTGTAAGTAGACTCTAAAATAGCCTTAAAAACCATCTTTTTATCCTTCTTATCCCCTACGTATTAGGCTACTACTTATAGTTTAAGATAGCCCCGGAGGACTAGAAACTTCTCCTTATAATAGGAGGGGATCTATAAATATATTAGTAGTAAATATTCTACTAGTATTAGATGTAATTTATATAGGGTTATACTTTTTATTTTATAAGGTATAATACTCGCATTTTTTTAATCTTAGGGACTAAAAGGTAAATATTATATACTGCTTATAGACAAGCGCGTATATAGCTTAAAGGTAGATAATTTAGAAGGCCTCTAAAAAGGCTCTAAAAGATAGGTAGAGTAGTATATTAATTAATTTTTTTCTATAAAGCATTAGTAATACTTTAATAATTAATAGTACTAGAGATATATAACGATATATATAGAGTAGAAGTTATTATTTAGTTAAGGAAGCTTAGTTAATAGTAATCTAGCGATATACTAAGGCTAGTAAACACTTGTTATTATACGCGACGAAATTGTAATATTAATAAACTGTTATAATAGTAGTTACTAGCTAATATATAGGTTAATTATACTTACTATAAAAACCTTACTTAATATTACGTTAATATATAAACGTATCTCTATAAGTAACTATATATATTAGCTCTTACTAATAAATACCTCTTTAAAGAAATTTCTTTATACTAGAATCTATCTGTAATAGCTCCAATTCCCTCCTAAACTAGTATAGATAGGGACTATCAGCCTACGAAGAGAGGGGTAGTATAATAATGCGAAGAAATCGTTCCACGAAAAGCTTTATATACAACCTTATCCTAAAGCTTTTTACTTATCTTATTCTACCCCCAGCTCCGCCCCTTTTCCCTTCCGTATATAGTTATATACTCCCTCCTAAGTAGCTTAGTAGTTCTTCTATATCCTTTTGTATAAGGCCTATAGGTGTTAATAGAATTCTTAGGTCCCTAAACCCTTATATACTCCTATATATCTCTAAGTAGATTCGTACCGCATTTAAACCTATTATCTTACCTATACTATTATATTTATAGAGTTATCTTTACTATTAATCTATTTAATTTCTATATTCTTCCTCTTCTCGTATAATTCTCGGATTAATATAATATTAATTATTAGTCTCTTCTTATTAGTTATATTAAGTTTAATAAGATAGTTATATAGAGATTTTAAATCTATATAGATAATAATAGAAATTTATAGTAGCTATAAGGTTTATATAATCTATTATAGTATTATATTAAGGGTAATTATACTATTAAATTCTTCTACTATTCTATATAGTTTACTTACTAGTATAGAGTAAGTAATATATTTATACTTTATAGAATTCTAGTATATAATATTATCTTAGATTTTAAAATCATTTCCGGATCTTATATAATATTCTATATCTAATATAATAATATACCTAAGTTATAAACTTAAATTCTTATTATTTATAAACGAACTATCTATAAAAATAAATAGCTTTATATAATTTAGTTATAATAGTATATATTTTAACCTATAGTCTAGGTTATTAATCTACTATTAGATCCGTATACTAAACGCCTTAATATTATTATATAAAAGTTCTATTATTTATATAACTATAGATAGATTAAATATAACTTCTAGTTTATAAATTAATATAATATATACTCCTCGTATATATTATTAAATATATTTCTAGACTATATTCTTATTATTTAAATTAATCGTATATAGGTTATTAATCTACCCTTTTTAGGTTAGGATAATATTATCTTATATAAGGCGTATCTTCTCTCTATTATACTCTAGAGGTTATTTATATAAAAGAACTATTTTTAGTTTCACGCGGAATATAGCTTTATAGAGTTCTTCTTCTTCTTTTTATACGAATTCTAGTATAACTATATTAAAAGTATTATCTATCTATAGTCTAGTAATATTAAATACCATAGTATCTTTATCTATAATTAGTAGGTACGGGTTATATAAGGAGATTTTTATCTAGAGCTTCTCTTTATAGTAATTATAGTACGTTTTAAACTAGTATAGACCTAATTTAGCTATATTATATAGCGGTTATATAACCTTAAAAATTATATTCGGCGGGAAATTATTTTATATCTCCTTTAACAGTCTAGTATATAATATATAGATAAGTTTATTAGTAGATTATATATACGTTTATATAATATCCCTTAGTTTATAATATATTCTATATAATATAATAAGGGATACGCTTAGAACGAGGATAAGTTTCTAGCTTATCTACTAGATTATAAGTAATTATATAAGAATCTCTTCCTTTTTTATATCTAAATATCCGGCAAAAATAAGTTATAATTTCTCGTATAGTTAGGTAGTCTTACCTTTAATTTCCCGTATAAGATAGAAATTAAATATCTATCTAGAATATAATAAGAGATTATATAATTAAACTTTAAAGATACCTTCTATAATTAAGCTATCTATTTCCGCACGGTTAAATTCTTTAAATAGTACTCTTAGGGTAGTAATAATACCGTTTATACGCAGCTTTAAAGTAAATATATAATTAGACTCTTCTTTCTATAATAGAAAAGTCTATAGTATTTCTTATACTAAAGTCTTTCTAGGTCTTCCGCTTCTTCTTAGCTTTATTTCTAGTTTCTAGTCTTATTCTAGTTTATACGTTTTATCTTATATAATATTCTTATCTAGAGTAGATTCTTTTTATATAGTATCTTCTATAGAAATAGAGACCTTCTAGAACCTTCCTCTTAGCTGGAGAGATAGTTTTAACTTTAGTTTATAAGTAGGTTCTAATATAAACTTCTTTAGCTTTTCTCTCTTTTTTATAGTTAGAGGTTTATATTATATAGATATAGGTTCGTCTAAATCTAAAAGTTTTTAATATTATAAGTTAAAATCTTCCTCTTCTATATAGTAGTATAGTTTAATATATATATAGTAGAGTTTAATTAGACTATTCTCAGTATTAATAATAATATCTCAATCTTTAGTACCTTTAATTATATATAGACTAATCTATCTCTTCTTCTTCCTCTATATTATTACTTTAGAGTTGAGGGGAAGGTTTAGGATATTATATATTATAGGTCCGTTCCGTATATAGATTATACGGTTAATATCTACCTTAACTCTCTTATTCTATAGTACTTTTATTACTTTTTATATAGTTTAAGCTTATATAGTAATATTAGGTAATAGTAGAGAGTTCTAATTAATTATAAAGTAAATACTAAATACTAGAAGTATTAGTACTAAGCTATTTAGACTAGTAGTATTATTAAGAGCCTTAACTACTATTTAGAAGATACTTTTATTATCTATATAATCTCTAAATTCTATTCTAAAGATATTATATATATAGTAGAGAAGAGTATATATATATTTAATCTTTCCTACTATTTAATATACTTTAACTAGTATCTACTTATAAGTAGCTCCTATAATCTTTATATAATTACGAAAGTCTTTAGATATAAAGTTTATATTAGAGTTATATATAATATAATTAGGTAGACTTTAGTATATATTAATCTAATACTTATAGAGGGTATTTTAAATATTTTATATAGATATAAACTTTAGAAATATAGCTACCTAGAAGGAAGTTCCTATATTAATTATATATAGTACATTTTTATTATTAATCTATATAACGTTAATAATAGCTTTATAGTTAAAGTATAGGTTATTCTTAATAGAGAACTTAAATTAGTATAGTACTAGATCGTATAATTAACATATATAGTAGAACTTCTTAATCTCTTCTAGTACGGAAGTATTAACATTATATCTAGCATTTATTAGTATCCTATATAGTCTCTCTATACGAGAATATCTAAATCTACGGTAGAGGTAGCAAAGTTTAGTCTTAGTAAAGAAAGATATACTTTTCTTTTTACTAATATTAAAGAATAGGTATTTCTATTTATATATAACTAGAACTATAATATTATCTTTACGTATAATAACATTTAGTATATTATTAAAATACGCGCTAAATCGGTTAGCGTTAGCTAGATAAAGAAGAAAGGGTGTTAGTATATCTAGGATATAATATATAATAGAGCTAATAGAGTTGTTAATCTATATAGTACCTATTAATCCCTTTAAACTCTAGCTACTAAAACTAATATTTGCTTAGCTTAGTATCTAGTTAATCTTTATATAAGAATTCTCTTATATATATATTTTAAGCTATACCCTACTAACTATTAATATTTTAGCTGCACCTGTATCTTACAGTTTACCTTAATAGGCTATATAATATTAGTCTTTAAGAATAAACTATTTAGTATATCCTTCTAAATCGATATTATAAATATCTTTACCTATTATATAGTAGAGGTATATAGTAGTAGTAAGGTAGTAGGCAGCTTCTTTACCTTCTTCCTTATTTAAGTCTAGATCCTTATCTTTATTTAAGTTATTATCCTCGTACTCTAATTCCCCTTTAAATTCTTAGATATATACGATAATTTCTTTATATAAGGGGGGTATATTATAGAGTCTCTTATATAAGGTAATATATTAACGTATTACTTACGTACGATTAGGATAGGAATAGTTAAATAACTAACATTCTTCCTTATAGTAGACGAAGCACTTCTTTATATATATATCTCTTAATTTTAAGAAAGATTACTATATAAGAGGTCGTAGTTTATATAATCCCCTTAAATCTCTTCTATATAGCTAAAGTCTACGTGTATAAGAGGCTGAATAGAATTTTTAGTCTATATAATATAAACTAACTAGGTTCTATAGGTATATATTATTTTATCTATTAATTATAACTTAGAATACTATATATAAGTTACTAAACAGGATTTTATATATAGGCTTAATTAAGAATATAGCCTATTTAAGCTCTAGTTATCTTTAGTATACTTATATAACTATAGTATAGAGTAGTACTTCGCCTTAGAAGTTTATACTAAAAGCTTTCTAAGTAAGAGTAAGCTTATTAATTATCGTCTTAAGAACTTTATATATAAACTTATTTAGATTCTCTTATTAATATTATACGAGTATTATTATAGTCTAGTCTATCTAATACTAGTTATAGTTAATATTTATATTAAAGTACTAGTTAAGAAGTTTATATAGAGCTTTCTAGGTATAACTAGGACTAATATTATAAAGATAGTATATCTACGTACAATCCTTAAGAATATTTAAGAAGATATTTATATATATAAGTTTATCGATATCTAAATAATAGTATAGCTCGATAAATATTATAGCCTTATTAGCTAGAATATTATATAAGCAGCTAGTATAGTTATTCTTCTTCTTCTATACCTTCTAAAACTATATAATCTTTTTAGAGGCGAGTTTCTCTAGCTTATATTCTTATATAAGTAGTAGTTAGTATAGGTTTAAATAGTAAGGTACTAGTATAGGTATAAGATACCTAGTATCTAGTATTATATATATATTAGTTAGTTCTAGTATAAATATTATATAGACTTAATTATTATATAATAGTATTTAGGGTATAGATATTTAGAAAGGTAGAAGAGAAGTAGGTTTAATCTCCTCTTAGGCTTAAAGTTCTAAAGCTGGTATCTAGATAGATATTATATAAGGTTCTCTTCTAGGTATAAGTACTTTATATAAGATTTTAACTAATAGTATTAATATATTCTACTATCGAAGCAGCTAAACTATTAAAGTAGCTACTTTTTTTAACGCAACGAATACTATATATAAAAAGTTAATTTACTTAATACTAATAAGAAATCCTATATATAATATACTTTCATCTAATTTAGAATTTTTCCTACTATCCTTTTAGCACGTACAAGCGTTATATCCAGTCTTACTATAGTTACTATAATAGTGTTAAGCTGGTTAAGTTCTTTCTTAAGTATTAGTACTACGAATCTTCTTAAAGAGCTAAGAGCCTATAGATGCTTTAGTAGCTATATATAAAGATCCCTCGCTATATAATACTATACTACTATACTAAATATACTTTCTTTTACGCGTTTTATACTTAGTTACTTCTTCTAATTATCTTTTAAGCTTAGAGTTGCGAGTTTAAAGAAGCGTATTCTAATATAGTATTAACTTAGTACTTTTTATAAGCTGTAAGAATCCTTCTTATACCTCTTTTAGTAATTATATAAAGGACTTTCGTATAAGTATTAATTATAACCTAAATTTATATATATTACTTAGAGTTTTAAACTATTAAAAGTCTTTTTATAGAAGTAGTTCTAGTAGAGTATATAGTCATATATTAAGACAATCTAATATAACCTATACGTTTAGAGGAATAATTTCTATTACTTTAAAAGCCTTTTTATAGTTCTCGTATATAAATATATTAAAAAACGCGTTTTTAAAGGCTGGAAGAAAGCCTTCTTTATTAATATAGTAGACGCGTTGGTATACTAAGTCTTATATATACTGTAAGTATTTTAGCTTTAATAATAAGAAGTAAATTATATTAAAAGGCTGAAGTATATATAATAAAAAAGAAAGTATATAAAGCGTTAGGATCTTTTATATAAGGTAGTAATCTTTAAATTCCTAGGTAAGGTAGCTTTTATAGCTGTCTAAAATAAGTAGCCTATATAATCCTATCTAATATATCTTTATATACTTATTAAAGTACTTTAGCTACTTAAGACTAAGCGCGTTATTTATCCAGCCGTTCTTAGAGACTAAAATTTTCCAATTGTATAATATACCTACTTCTATATACTATATAAAGATATAGATACGTCCTTTATAGATAATAAATAGTAGGGTTATATATATAGTAGTATAGATACTTTAGATAACTATAACCTATTTACAATTACCTAGCTATATAAGAGTAGGCCTTATATAATATTCTAAACCTGTAATAACCTTTATAGTACTAATAATACCTATCTAAAAGCCTATCTTATTAAAGTTGTAGATATTATTATTATATATACTATATTTTATAATTATATCTTATACGAGCTTAAACTATATATTAATAACTTCTAGATTCTCTTATTTTATTTTTTAGCAATCCTTTACTTAATTAAAGGCTGTTTTAAGCTCGTTTATACGCGCTATAAATTGTTTAGACTAATTCTTTTCTATAGATATTCTACTATATATACCTAATAGTTTATCTATTATATCTACTACTTTATATAGCCGAGGCGTAAATCCTCGCGAATTAAGGTAAAAAATATATTATACAATTGTTTATTCTTCGATTACTATAAGCTTCTAGTAATTTAGTTATATATAAGGGCGAAACGCGATTCTATAAAGTTAAGTAGAGAGTTGTTAATATTATATATTAAAAGCTATAGAAGCGCGTTATATACTCTTAAATTAGCCTGATTTATACGCCTATAAGGTAAGCTTAATTCTACCTTCTTATTAAATTAATAGAAGGTCGTATTATAAATTTATTATAGTTTATACGTAATATTTATAATATTAAGAAAAAGTGGCCGCTTCGATAGTTTAGCTACTTTAATAGTAGAATACGTTATCTCTATATAAATAAGAGTTTATATTAGCTTATCTATTATATACCTTCTCTTAAGAATATCTCCTATTACCTTTTTATACGGGGTGCTAGATTAATAGTTAAAGTATATATCCTTACTTTCTACTATTTCTATTATTACTCTATATATTATACGGTTAGTTACTTAGAAATAATATTTATTCTATCTATTAAAGTCTACTATAATCTTTAATAGTATTTCTTTTTATAACTTTATTATTATATATAGTTCTAGTAGAACTTATAGTATATATAATAACAGCTTATAGTTACCTAGTTAAGATTCTAGGTTAATAGTATTCTTAATATACTTAAACTTTATATCCCTCTTTAAAATCCTCTTAAATATTTTTATATCCTTCTCTAATTATTTATATATATATAGTTTTTCGTATATTAGTTATCTATTATCTTCTAATTCGTGCGGATTTAGTATATTATTATTAGTAGGTATTCTAGATAATTTAGCTATTATTAGGTTAGTAGTTACTAGTTACTTATTTATATAACAGTTGTTAGTTATTACTAGTTACTTATTTATATAGTAGTTGTTGGTTGTTACTAGTTACTTATTTATATAGCGGTTTTCGGTTGTTACTAGCTATTTATTTATATAGCGGTTGTTAGTTATTATATAGTAGAGCTATATAATTACGTTCTTCCTTTATATAAGGCTTTCAGCTGTCTATACGCCCTATTCTAGGCCTAATATAGATGCTTTAAGTTCGTACGAGTAAAAGAATTTAATCTCCCTTCTTCCTTACAATTCTTACCTAGAAAGAAAGGTGCGAAATAGAGATATATAATAGTTATTATACGTTTAACTCCGTTTTTACTCTTACTAATTTACGGTCGAGAGTTTAACTACTAATTAGTATAAAATAGACTCTATCAGCTAGCTTAGTATTAGTAAAGTAATATAGGGTAGAGTATAGTATTATATAGTATATATAGTATATAGGGGTAGTAGAGTAGATAAGTAACTATTTTATTAATTGCTGTCGGGTACTATATACCTAGTTAAAAGGGCTATATTAAATACGCGCTTAGTTTAAGTATATATATTATATTACATATTTTAACTATATAATATATACTTTAACTCTATATAATATTTACTATTCAGACAATTATATATATTATATTTTATAATTATATCCTATATAAGCTTAAACTATATATTAATAACCTTTAAATTCTCTTATTTTATTTTTTAGTAATCTTTTACTTAATTAAAAGTTATTTTAAACTTATTTATATATACTATAAATCGTTTAGACTAATTCTTTTCTATAAGTATTCTACTACGTACGTCTAATAGTTTATCTACTATATCTACTACCTTATATAGCTGGGGTATAAATCCTTGTAAATTAAGGTTAAGAATATATTATATAATTATTTATTCTTCGGTTACTATAAGCTTCTAATAATTTAGTTGTATACGAGGGCGAAATATAATTCTATAAAGTTGAGTAGAGAGTTGTTAATATTATATATTAAAAGCTATAGTAGCGCGTTATATATTCTTAAATTAGCCTGATTTATACGCCTATAAGGTAAGCTCAATTCTACCTTCTTATTAAATTAATAGAAGGTCGTATTATAGATTTATTATAGTTTATATATAGTGTTTATAATACTAAGAAAAAGTAGCCGCTTCTATAGTTTAGCCGCTTTAATAGTAGAATGCGTTAATTTAAATATTATAATCTATATTATATAAGAAGTATATACAAGTATAAAGATATTTTAAATAATATAATTTTTTAGATATTTTTTCTTATCTACTTTATTAGTTAACTTTTTATAAGAATATTAAAAATAAGATATAATAGTATTACCTAAGTAATTTATATAATTAGTATAATAGTATCTACTTAGAGTAGAATAATAAAGAGAAGATATTAAGGATATATATAGTAGTAATAGAAATAGTATACTAACTCTATTATATATTAGATTAGAGTAGAATAACTTTTAGGCTAAGAATTTAGGAAGAGAAGATAGAATTAAAAATATCTTTAGTAAGACTCCTCTTTTAAACTCTATTAAGATCTAGAATTTTATATAGTTAGTAGAATAAGATTAGTATAAAATATATAATATATTTAGTTATTTATTTAACTAAATAATTAAATATATTTAGCTATATAATTAACTAAATTATTAAGTATATTTAGCTATTTAGTTAACTAAGTAATTAAGTAAAAAGAATATTAGAGAAACTAAATTATATTTAATAATCTTATAACTCTAATCTTTATAGTTCTTTATAGTTAACTTAAATATCTTCTATATATTCTACTTATATACTTCTATTATAAACTAGTAAGAATAATTTCTATAGTATATAATTACTCTTAGTTATTACTCTATCCTATATATAGCTAATTAGAAGCTATTATATAGTACTATAAGTTTTCTTAAAAGGCTAAGAATCTATAAATATTTTAGTAGCTATATATAAAGATCCCTTATTATATAATACTATACTACTATACTAAATATACTTTCTTTTATATATTTTATACTTAATTCTCTCTTCTAATTACCTTTTAAATTTAAAGTTATAAGTTTAAAAAAGTATATTTTAATATAGTATTAATTTAATACCTTTTATATACTATAAGATTTCTTATTATACCTCTTTTAATAATTATATAAAGGACTTTTATATAAGTATTAATTATAATCTAAATTTATATATATTATTTAAAGTTTTAAACTACTAGAAGTTTTCTTATAAAAGTAGTTCTAGTAAAGTATATAATTATATATTAAGATAATCTAATATAACCTATATATTTAGAGGAATAATTCTTATTAATTTAAAAGCCTTTTAATAGTTTTTATATATAAATATATTAAAAAACGCGTTTTTAAAAACTAGAAGAAAGCCTTCTTTATTAATATAATAGATATATTAGCGTGCTAAATTTTATATAACGTAGTTTATAAGTAAGCTGTTAGAATAAGCGAGCTATTATTCTACTAAGATTTAAACAACTTAATTGTAATAATTATCAACCATATATATATATACTATAAGAAGTAATAGTCTATTAGATTATTTAATACCTATACTATTAATTTAGCACGTTTAAGTATTATAGCTAGGCTGTTTACAGCATCTATAGCTCCGTTAAAGCTAGCTACTCTCTTATAGCTAAATACTCTAATTATAAATTTTCTTATTAATCTACCCCTTAATATTATTTTAATTAATTATATCCTTACCTACAGCCTTTATTAGAATCCCCTACTTCTATAATCTCCTTCTTTTCTATTATTTTTACTTTATTACTACCTTATTTACTTACTTAAAACTCTTAATTTAATTAGCTATTAGTATAATTAAATGCGTTATTATTACAGCGCTCTTTTAAATCCAATTAAAGGCTGCAATAATTAATATAGGTAATAAGTTTTAATATTATTAAATCCTACTATAAATTATTATTAATTAAGCCTCTAGTTTATATATATTACTAGGTATTTTAGCCTCCTAGAGGGTAGTTTTTAATATAGGTAGTATCAGTATATATAGTTTAATATTAAGCTTTAATAGTACTACTTCTAAATTATATAGTACTATTTTAGTACTTTAAAAGCTTACGCGGATATTAGCTTCTATAATTAATTAATTATAGGCTGCTTTAAAAGCTAGAAGAAAGGTAGTCTTATTAATATAGTTAATATAATCGCGTACTAAGACTAACATATCAGTACTATACGCGCGCTTTAATAGCGAGAAGTAGCTTATATTAAGTAGTTATAGTAGGTATAACGAATATAGTAGTATATAGAGATAGATAATCTTCTCCTCCTTACAGATCTTTTAAAACTTAAGCGAAACGTAGCTATTATAGCTATTAATAACTAGTTATTAATAAGTACCTATTATATCACTCTTTATATACTAATTAAAATATTTAAACTAGATAATACTAATCTTATTATTTATCTAGCTATTATTACTAGTTATAATCGCCTAATCGCCCGGTATATTATTACTCTTATACTAATAAGATAGGTAGTAGACGCCCTTAAAAATAATAAGTAGTAGAATTATCTAGCTAATTATATTAATTACTAAGATTACTATAGTCTATTTATAATTATCCGACTAGATAGCCTTTATACAACAATTCTCTAACTCTATAACAACTAGCTAAGCTAATATTTGGTCTATAATAAAGTCTATCTCGTCGAAATTATAGGTATCCTTATTTTAAATTCTATACTTCCCTTTTATACCCTATAAAAGTTAGAGCTATATGTCTATAATTATTAGATTTTTATATACAGCTTACTACCAATTATAAGAATAGTTTAATTAGAATTTAAAGCGCTTAGTATACTATATAAAGTTTTAAGGCTAGTAGATACTAACCTAGCTAGTACTATATTTAGCTAATAGTCTATTTACTATAACTTATATACTATTAATTATAGGCGGAAATCCTTGTAAATCCTAATTAAGAATATAACTAATAAGTACCTCTTCTTTAGTCTTTATAAACGTCTTTAAATTCGGCTTACAATTATATTATATAGCTATTCTAGCACGTTAAAAGTAGAAAATACTTTAAAAGTAGCGAAAAGTTATTATAGTACTATTCTCGGTTAAAACTTAATTTTAATTAATAGCCAAGATTATAAGAATAATTTATAATTCTTTATAGGTGAATTATATATTACTATATTAAGCTATTATATATTAATCTAAATAGGCCGTTAAAAGTTTAGTAAGATAATAGCTTATTTATACTAACAGCTCGCTTATAAACTATATTAAGCTTAAACTATATATTAATAACCTCTAAATTCTCTTATTTTATTCTTTAGCAATTTTTTACTTAATTAAAAGCTATTTTAAACTCGTTTATACGCGTTATAAATTATTTAAACTAATTCTTTTCTATAAATATTTTATTATATATACTTAATAATTATTCTACTATATCTACTATCTTATATAACGTACAGCACAAGCGAGCTAATCATCTAAGCGAGCTGATTATAATACTAAGACCCTACTAAAATCGCGATAATTATACTTTATAGTATTATACTATAACTAACAACTGCAGAATTAATTTAGAAAGAAGCTAGAATACAACTTATACTCTAAGCTCTTTAATAAGATATAATACTAACTATACGTCGTGTTGCATCAATCTATAATATCTCCTAAAGTATACTTAGTATACGAAGGTAAGGAATAGCTCTACAACGCGATTGCCGGCCTAATTTAATAAAGCTTAGTAAGACTAAGGAGTAGATAATTGTTTAGTATATACTAGATCTAGATATAAGAGAATTTCTACTACGGCTTACTACTATTTAAAATATAGCTAATTTACTACTAGCTGCGCGCTCTACTAGCTAGGTTAGAAAGAACTAGGTAGAGAACTTTATTAAACGTACGCCTAAACTTAAGGTTAAATTTAATTAAAAGTACGACTATTTAAGAGCTAAATATAAGGATTCTAAGGTTATAAGAGGCTGGTTCTACCTTATATAGAATATAAAGGCTAAATATAGTATCGTTAATAAAGATATATATAACTTCGATAAATTAGGCTTTATAATAGGCGTAATATTAATAGAAGTAGTAGTTACTAGCTCTAAGAGACAGAATTAACTAAAGTAGCTCCAGCCAGGTAATTACGAGTAGACTACAGTTATCTAGGGTATTAACACGATAGGATAGGCGATACTACCTTTTATTATCTTTATAGGCACCTACCACCTTTCTATATAGTATAAAGAAGATAATATTCTACTAACCTGGGCTATACAGGTTACTAATAATAGCTGGACGATAAATAATATTAGTATTAAGTAGTTAAAGTACTTTAACGCGTATATAAAGGATTATACTATTAGTATATATCGATTGCTAATTCTTAATAGCTATAAGAGCTACGACTTACTTAAATTTAGGCAGCTCTATAAGGAAAAGAATATTATTACTCTCTACATGCCTCTACATTTATTATACCTACTACAGCTACTAGATGTAGGTTGTTTCTCACCTTTAAAGACTATATATAAGCGCTAAGTTGAGCAGTTAATATACGGTTATATTAACTACATTATAAAAATCGAGTTCTTACTCTACTTTAAGGCGCTAGTCTAGTTCTATTTAACCTAGATATAGTACTATTAAAACTCGAAGTTTGACTACGTATGCTAATACCCTCTATAGTTAAAGATACCCTTTAGGAGTTAAAAATACTAAGTAATCCTATCGAATTTAGGTCTTAATCTATATACGTTTAATTAAGAGTTTAAAAGTACCTAAATAACTCGCCTACTTTAATAGTAGAGGCGTTTAAATAGTTTATAAAAGGTGCTACGTATATAATATATAAAAACGTACTATTACGCGCTTAGGTTACTAAGCTTTAAGTAGCTAATAAGGCTGCTATATAATATTAATTATATAAAAGAAAGCGTATATAGAAGAAAGGTAACCTAACGATTAAAGAAAGCGCTTAATTAACTACTCTAAAAGAGTTTAGCGCTTATACTAATAGGAAGAAGAGTAGGAAAAAGGCGCGCGTTAATAGAGACTAGCCGACTTAAAGGTACTGCAGGCAGTATAGTAAGGCTAGGTATAACTCGCGGACGTATAAAAATAATGCTATAGATATAGAAGAATAGGCTACTATATTATATAGTACGATAGAATATAAGAAAGTATAATATTTTGCGAAAAGTAGTCGCGATTTTAGTATAGTTTTAGTATTATAATCAGCTCGCTTGGGTGATTAGCTCGCTTATACTGTATATTAGCTAGAGTATAAATCCTTATAAATTAAGATTAAAAATATATTATACGATTATTTATTCTTTAATTACTAACGTATCTTATAAATAAGCAGCCTATATAAGTAAGTAGTCTACTCTATTATTAAAATGTAATACTTAAGCTTTTAATAATAATATATTAATAAAATAATAAGAATATAGTCTAAAATAAGAATTAAGTAAACTTAACCCTTTTAGCTACTAAAAAAGGTTAAATAAATAGTAAAAGACGTACTACTTTAATATTTAATATAATTTAAATAACTATATACTAATAATATACTAGAATCTACTTATAGTATAATTATAAGCCTAACTTAAAGAGACTAATAAAACTTAAAGAGGAAGTTATTATTTAATATATACTTTAACTACTATATAAGATATAGTTAATAGCTTACTTACTAAATATAGTATAGGCTAGATTAGTATATATTAGCCTAAGAACTTTATTAGACGTACTTCTAAGCTTAAAACACGCCTAAATTAGCCTTATAATTGCTAGAAAGTTCTATATAAAGATTCTATAGTAATTAAAAGCTGGTTTAAACTTATATTGTATATTAAAGAGAAGTATAGTATTATAAATAAAGATATATATAACTTCGACAAATCTAGCTTTTATATAGATATTATCTTATTACAACTAGTTATTATAGATATAGAGAGATATAATCGGCTAAAAGTAATTTAATTAGATAATTATAAATAGATTTTAGTAATTTAGAAGATTAATACTACTAGCTAGACGCTTCTACTCTTTATTATTATTACTAGCTACTACTATCTCTCTACCTAGTATAAAGGCGACAATATACCTAAGAACTAGGCTATTACAATTAATAAGAACGGCTAGATAATAAATAAACTTAGTATTAAGTAGTTAAAGTACTTTTATAGGTATATAAAGTATTATATAGTAGGTACGCGTCGACTACTAATCTTTAATAGTTATAATAGCTATAACTCGCTTAATTTCTAGAAACTCTATAAGAAATAGAGTATTATTCTACTTTATATACCAGCTTATTTATTATACCTATTATAGCTACTAGATATAGGCTACTTTTTACTATTAAAGTATATATATATATAAATTAGATTTTAGTTTTAGTATATAATTATATTAACTATATTATAAAACTTAAATTCTTTCTAATCTTTAAAACTACTTTTAATATATTAATTATAAAGGATAATATCTATATAAGCTTTTAAGGAGCTGGTCTAATTCTATTTAATCTAGAAGCGGTACTTTTAAAGCTTAATATAAAGCTTCGTACGCTAATACTACTAGTATAAGATAATACTCTATAAGAAGTAAAAATATTAAATAATATACGCAAACTAGAAGCTTAATTAATATTAATTTATAATTAGATTTAAAGGGATATAAGCTCTTTACTAACTTCTATTATTAAGAAGCTAAATTAGCTTAAGAAAGGTTTTATAAAAGCGATATATTAGATTAGATTAATATACGATAAAATCGTTAGCCTTTAAAAAGCGGATAAAGTAGTAATAAAATAGAAATAGCGGAAAAAAAGGCGGATTTAAGCGTAAGAGACCCTAATAAAAATATAAGGAGAGATAATTATTACTAAAAAGAATAATAAGGAGGAAACTCGGGCTATAATACGCTAATTTAGAGTGCGATTAGGTACGAGCGGATAGTATAAAGTACGCTATAGCCGCTGTAATAAGACTAGATATAATTCTTATATATACTAGAAGGATATAGAGGTTTTTATAGAATAATCGTACAAGTTGTAAATTGCTATTATATTACTTAATTATTAAGCTATACGTATATAAAAGTTAAAAAAGTTAATAGAGTAGACTACTTACTTATATAGGCCGCTCACTTATAAGGTATATTATAAGCTTCTAGTAATTTAGTTATATACGAGGATAAAACGTAATTTTATAAAGTTGAGTAGAGAGTTATTAATATTATATATTAAAAGCTATAACAGCGTATTATATATTCTTAAATTAGCCTAATTTATACGCCTATAAAATAAGCTTAATTCTACCTTCTTATTAAATTAATAGAAGATTATATTATAGATTTATTATAGTTCGTACGTAGTATTTATAATACTAAGAAAAAGTGGCCGCTTTAATAGTTTAGCCGCTTCGATAGTAGAATATATTATATCTATATCTCTATATAATATAAAGAAGTAGATATAATGTATTCTATAAGCGAGTAGGTCACATAAGCGAGTGGGTCGGCCCTATCTATTAAGTAGCTCTACTATTAATTAAATCGCGATACCTTAATAACTAGGCGTTAAAAATCGTTTAAATAAAAGCCAAATACTTCTTACTATTTAAACTATCTAAAACGACGCGTTATTATCTATTTAACGCGCTTATAAGCTATATAACATCAATCTTTCTACGCTATAGTAACAGCTAGCTGGCGTTACCTCTCGACGCGACTGTAAGGCTAACTTAAAGAGCCTTACTAAGTTAGAAGAGGAGGCTATTACTAAGTTTATTCTTAAGCTAGATTTAAAAGAGTTTTTACCTACTCTTACTACTATACGAGATATAGCTAATTCTCTACTAGCTGAGCGTAACGCTAGTTAAGTAGGCTAGAACTAGCCAGCTAACTTCGTCGCATGTACCCTATTAATTAAAACCCGTCTAAACCGACTATACAACTATTAACAAGTAAGGTATAAGGATCCTAATACTATTAGAAGGTGGTTTAAGCTTATAGAGGCTGTAATTAGATAGTATAGAATAACTGAGGCGGATATATTTAATTTTAATAAGATAGGCTTTTAGATAGGAGTTATTATAAGCTAGACTATTATTATAGATATAGAGCGTTGTAATCGACTAAAAGCTCTATAGCTAGGTAATCGTAAGTAGATAATAGTTATCTAAAGCGTAAGCGCAGCAGGTTAAATAGTTCTACTATATATTATTCTTAAGGCTAAATACTACTAAGTAGTCTAGTATAGTAAGAATCTACTAAAAGATTGGATAATTAACGTTAGTAAGAATAGTTGGACAATAAATAAGTATAGAATTAAATAGCTAAAGCACTTTAATTCCTATACTAAGACTCGCTTAATTAGCTTATAGTAACTACTTATTTTTAATAGTTATAAGAGCTACTATTCTATAGAATTCCTTAGCTTCTATAGGCAGAATTGTATTCTACCTCTCTATATACCAGCACACGCCTTATATATACTATAACTACTTGATGTAGGCTACTTCTTACTATTAAAGCGAGCCTATAGCAGTCAGATTAACCAGCTAATATATTACTACATCAACTATATTGACAAGCTATCTTTCCTACTAGCCTTTAAGGCTGCCTTTAAGAAAGTAATAACTAAGGATAATATCTATATAGGATTTTAAGCTATAGGCCTTATTCTATTTAAACTAGACGTAGTACTCTTATAGCTTAATATTAAACTTTAAACACCTATACTAGAGCTAGCTATAATAATAATATAGACTACTAAAATACTAAGTAATCCTTATAAATTTAAGGCTTAGAAGCAGCTTCTCTATACCCGTATTTAAAAGCACCAGAATTTATTACCTTCTACTCTACTTAAGATAGTAGAGCAGCTTAATAAAGGATATATAAAAATAGCCTACCTAGCTGCCCTATAATACTCTCGAACAACTGCCCTAGAGCAGGCTATTAAGGAGCTTATAAAGCGTAAATAGCGTAAAAGAAAACGAATTTAGGTAGGAGAAGCTCTACTAGTTAAGCAGGGTATTAAGATAGCTACTACTAGTACTAGTATAGTAGGAAAGTATTGTAAGCAGCTATTAGCTAATAGTAAGGTATCGTGTATACGACGCTGCGTATGCTGTAAAATACCTAAGTATAACTCTCGCACTTATAAATACAACGGAGGAGGTACTTAATAATCCTATTATTAAATATCTTATCTATATCTAAAAGTGTTGTTAAGCTGTTTATATACGAAGGCTAAGAATTAGTAATAGCTAACCCACTCGCTTATATAACCCACTCGTTTATAGAACACGTTACTATATAATTAGAAAATTTTAATCTCTAAAAACGGCTAAACAAATAATATATTTAGTCTTAAGTAGCTAAAATACTTTAATAAATATATAAAGATGCGTTAGATAGAATTATAAAAGCTACCTTTACTAGAAATTTAAGAATTATTACCTTATATTAAAAATTCTAATACTTTATATACTTTCTTATTTATTATATATATTTTAGCTTTTTAATATAGTTTACTTCTTACTATTAAAGCTAAAGTACTTATAGTATATATAAGACTTAGTATACTAATATATCTACTATATTAATAAAGAAGGCTTTTTTCTAGTCTTTAAGAACTTATTTTTTAATATATTTACGTATAAGAACTATCGAAAGACCTTTAAAGTAATAGAAATTATTTCTCTAAATCTGTAGATTATATTAAATTATCTTAATATATAATTATATACTCTACTTAAACTACTTTTATAAAAAGACTTCTAATAGTCTAAAACTTTAAATAATATATATAAATTTAGGTTACAATTAATACTTATATAAAAGTCCTTTATATAATTACTAAAAGAAGTATAAGAAAGATTTTTATAACTTATAAAAGATACTAAGTTAATACTATATTAGAATATACTTCTTTAAACTTGTAATTCTAAGCTTAAAAGATAATTAGAAGAGATAACTAAGTGTAAAATATATAAAAGAAAGTATATTTAGTATAACATACTTTATAAGTAAGCGGCTATTATAAGCGAGCGGTTACCCTATTATTAATCCTACTACCTATTAACTTTAAAACGTAATACCTCAACAACCTAACGTAATAAAGCCTTTAAATAAGGCTTAAACAAACCTTGCAATTTAAACTATTAAATACAATACGAAGCTATTAGAAAAAAGCGTGTTTTTTAATATATAGTATCCCCTGAACTACACTATACCGTCGACTAGTCGAGATACTCGTATAAAGTAGTACTAAAGCTAATTTAAAAAGGCTTACTAAACTAGAAGAGGAGGTAATTATAGACTTTATCCTTAAACTAGATTCGAACAGGTTTTTACTAACTCTAGCTACTATTCGTAATATAGCTAATATACTACTAGCTAAACGTTAGGCTGGTTAAATTAGTTAAAACTAGTTATCTAACTTCGTCGTATATACGCCCTTAATTAAAACCTATCTTAACTAACCGTATAATTACCGACGAGTGAAATATAAAGATCCAGATGTTATAGCTAGATAGTTTAATCTAGTTAAAGCTATAGTTAAGAAATATAGGATTGTACTTAAGAATATCTTTAATTTTAATAAGATAGGCTTTTAAATAGAGGTAATAACTAGCTATATAGTTATTATAAGTATAGAATAATATAATAGGCTAAAAAATATACAGCTAGATAATTAAGAATAGATTATAGTTATTTAAGGAGTTAGTATAGCTAGCTAGACAATTCTACTATATATTATTCTTAAGGTAAAACATCATCAGACAACCTAATATAATAAGGATCTACTAAAAGATTAGGTAATTAGTATTAGTAAGAATAGATAGATAATAAATAAGTATAGAATAAAGTAGATAAAGCACTTTAATTTATATATAAAAGGTCGTTTAATTAGTAGATAGCAGCTACTTATATTTAATAGCTATAAGAGCTACTACTCTATTAAATTCCTATTTCTCTATAAGTAGAACAGGATTATAGCTTTCTATATACCTATATACGCCTTATATATCCTATAACCTCTTAATATTAGCTACTTCTTACTATTAAAGCGCGTATATAGAACTGAGGTTAGCTAGCTAATTTATTACTACATCAACTATATTAATAAACTATCCTTTCTACTAGTTTTTAAAGCAGCCTTTAAGAAAGCGATTATAAAGGATAATATCTATATAAGCTTTCGAGTTATAAGCCTAGTTCTATTTAAACTAGATATAGTCCTCTTATAACTAGATATTAAACTTTAAACACCTATACTAGAGCTAGAAGCTACAACTATCTAGAAGGTTAAGACACTCTATAATCCTTACAAATTTAATATATAGAAGCAGCTGCTCTATAATTATATTTAAAGCTATCAGAATTCGTTATCTTCTACTCTACTTAAGATAGTAGAGCAGCTCTATAAAGGCTATTAAAAAATAGATTACCTTAATACCTTATAATAAAGCCGAATAGCTGCTCTAGAGCAGGCTATAAAGGATTTTATAAAGCGTAGGGGGCGTTAAAAGAAATATATATAGGAAGGAGGTATTCTATTAATTAAATAGGGACTTAAAAAGGCTGCTACTAGTATAGTAGGAGGTAAAAGGCGTTAGTAGGAGCTATTAGTATTAAGTAGTATATAGTACGTACGGCGCTACGTATACTATAAAACAGCTGGCTATAATATTTATACCTACTAATTAGGCTAAAAAAGAACTTAATAATCCTCTACTAGAATATCTAATTAATATACTATAGCGTTGTTAAGAGAGTTACATACGAAGCCTAGTACAGGTAGTAGAGTAGCCGCTCGCTTATAGTAGCTACTCGCTTGTAGAGTACGTTAGTAGTATAATATTATATAATAAGAGATCTTTATATATAGCTATTAAAGTATCTATAAACTCTTAGCTCTTTAAGAAAATTTGTAGTACTAATACTTAAGAAAGGGTCTAACTAGCTTAACGCTACTATAGTAACTATAGTAAGACTGTATATAATGCTTATACGTACTAAAAGAATAGTAGAGAAAATTCTAAATTAGATAAAAGTATATTATATATAGAATTTCTTATTAATATTAAGTAAATTAACTTTTTATATATAGTATTTATTACGCTAAGAAAAAGTAGCCGCTTTAATAGAGTAGTCGCTTTAATAGTAGAATACGTTATATTATATAATTATCTACTCTTTAATTATAATTAACTTTTAATAGTTTATATAGTAATTAATATATATAAATATTTTTTTATCTTTCTACTAAAGAGTTAGTTATAGTATATTAAATATATTAGTAGCAGTTTAGAGGTATTAAAAATAGCCGGCTTTATATATTTAAAGGGTAAATTTAATTCTACTTTCTTACTAGGTATTATATATTATAGTTATTATATTTACTACTAAAAAACTTTAGCTTATTTAATAGTATTTTATATTATAGAAAAAATATTTAATAGTTAAGATACTTACTAGAAAGATTTAAATAAGAGTAGAAATATATTTTATATATCTAGAGCTAAATATATAGCTTATTAAATTAGATACTAAAGATTATTAGTTTAAATCTAACTAATATTTTTTAACTAGTTAATCTATTATTTATATTTAGCTCTTATATTTTCTAATTCATATTATATAGTCTAAAGAAGTTAGATTTATTACTAAAGTTTCTTATATAGAAACTTATTATTATATTTGATAAATATTAGCTTCTTTTATTTAATTATATAGTCGATATATTAAAGATATAAGAAGAATAGCTTTTATTATATTATAGAGTAGTAGAGGATATAATAATTAAACGTATATTTCTAATCTATAGAATAAAAGAAATAGAAAAGAGAAGGTTATATATAAGAATATAGTTTATATATAGGAGGATCTATTATATATATAACTAAGATAGTTTTAAGTAAAATAGATTTCCTAAACTACTAAACTATAAGTATATAGAGTTACTATTAAAACTTTTAATTACTTAAGAATAACTTCTTATAAAATCTAAACTTATATTCTTTCTAATATATTTTATAATATTTTTTATCTTATTAACTAATCTATTAACTTTCTATACTATTAGAGACTATTTTAAAAGTTAATAGATTCTTATAAATAGTTTAAAGCCTATTTAAAGGTACTATCTAAAGTTAACTAAAAATAAAAAGACTTTTATTAAATTATATACTATATTATTTACTTTAAACTATACTATTATTAGCTATTTAACCTAGTTATCTTAGTTATAGTTAGTATGAGCTTAGAAGACTTATTCTATTACAATATTAGCGTTTTATATCTAACTATACAGCTCCTTCGCCAGAATATAGTCAGAACACCGTTTTTACCGCGGTAAAGAAGCCTAAAAGCCAACTATTCTTAGAAACAAAGTGAGCTGCTGAAAAGCCCCACTCTCTGGAGTGTGCGATGAACGATTCACTTTGCGTATGTAGGTAAAGTTAAAAAGATCAATCGAAAGAGTTTATAGTATAGAGCAGCCTCCTTGTCTCATTTAGAAAGGATCTTAGCCAATGCGTCAGTGGCATCTTTAGGAAGAGGATCGAAGATACCCTTAATCTAGTCAGTGCTATCTCGTCGTTACTATTCTTGTCCTGTTGTGAGAGTGGAATCTTGTCTCATGGAGGGATATGAGGAACTCAATTGCTTTGATTGAGGATGGCCAGCAGGCCATATTTATATACATAGAAAAGGGATAGATTAGCTGATATCCGGCGTGATTTTATATAGTGCGACGGTATCCGATACAACCGGCAACCGGATAACTTGCCAAAATCCCCATTATATGTCCTAATCCTATCAAGCTAGAGAAAGAATACCCCATCATGCTGCTCCTACCGCAAGATCCACTTTATGAGTGATTACAAATAGACTAGGACATTGTTGAAGAACCAAACCTTATCGATGGAATTCATGAGATTTGGTGGCCGTTAACCTTGCAGCAAGGATTTACACTATTCGGTCGAGGTAACTACAACACAATACCTGCATATTCGAGGACTACGGCTGGTATAAACCGCGAAGTCAACCCTTATTTAAGTTTTTATCTTCAGCATGGCAATAATGGAGTGGGCTAACTGTGTTCGACTACGACGTGCCAGGCTTTTAAATGGCTTCAAACCCGCCCAACGCGGCTTTAGATGGGCGACGACGAACTACCAATCCTACCTATGCCTCATGCTAGTATACTAGTCTCTAGGAACAACATTTACGCTATAAAGGAGCTAAATATAAATATACTCACTCCCCTCAACCGTACATCTTCTTTGAGTGCGAGGCGGCCGAGGAAGTGGAAAGATAAATGTGAGATAGGGGACTGGCGAATTGAGAGTTCTGATGCACGAATTTGCGTATAGCGAGTTTCTTTAGTCGTTAGTAGTGCCGGAAATGTGTGCGTTAAAAGTGACTGAGCTGCGATGTCACATAACACAACAAACGAGCAGAACTCGCATGTTCGAAATATGTAATTCACTGACTCGCACAATTGAGAAGATTCTTGCCCCCATGGAGAAAGAGCTTCCAGAACCCATTATATACAGCGATTTCGCTACGCTCACTAAAACCAGCCCCACACTTAAAACCCTGATTGACAAAGACTTGGAGCATAAAAATAAGGGCAGGCCTAGCATACTCTGGCAATCTCTGGTCGAATTCAAAGGCCTCTCGCCGACAGCAAACTAGCTCAAGCTTATTGAGACTAATGATGAATTTTGCACTAGGAGATCCGAAATCGGATAGATTCTAGTACATAGCTACCATAGTCTATAAAACTAGTGTGGACTTCAAGTGCGCCTATAACAGGGGCTCTTGTGTGCTCTTGACTAAGCCTAGGAAGATGGGGTATATTTCTCGAGACTGTTAGGGAAACGTTAAATGCTATTTGTGATGCGTGGCGCAAGTGATAGGAAGCTACGCCCCTCAATGAATGTAATGAGTATCTTAAGTGGGTTGTGGTGAATATCGAGTTCTTGGAAAAGATGGGGACATAGGATCGGGGTCCTATATCCACACCATCCAACTACTATATGAGCATCGCCGCCAAGATCTACGACTACCTTTGGCGCCAAGGTGTCTTCACAGAGCACTATTAGTTCCAGTAGTATGGTTGTATACCTACCTTGGCAACTATAATGCTGTGAAATTGGGGAGCTCTTGCTTGCCGTCCTGGCCGATGGATACGTGAGGAGCGGAACTAGGATAAGGTATGAACTGGCTGGACAGGGCAATATAGATGCAGATCGGTTTACTAAGGAGATGGGAGTAGGAGGTAGAGGACAAATCGCCCCTTAGCTAGAATATGGAGGATAATATATGCGAGGAGCACGACTTGCTGATGGAATGGCTGAATGGTTTAGAGAGGGGTTAGGAAGAGTTATTGTATTTCAACGTTGACCAATGAGAATCAGGAGTGTTTTGCCTGAATAGTTCATTCTATAACAGCTTAAAATTAGAGATATTTGTTCATTGAGCTACGAGTTTCATAGTTACGTCTGTTGTGTATCTGGATGACGTATATATTTAGGCTATTCTCAGAGTGCTAGCTATATTCTGTTACCGATTAAAGTACTCCTACTTTAAACTCTTTCCAAACTTTCTACGCAGCGGCAAGCGCTGCTTTGGATTCTCTTATTACATCGAACGAAAACACGTATTCGTTAATCTCGTCGGTGGAATCAAGTCTCTTGCCATCAGGAAGGTATTCGGCTGCAGCATCGCGGACGCTTTGCGGTGCTGGAGGGTTAATACCGGAAAGAATCTGTAGTGCCGAGCCTCTGTTTCGCCTAACCTGCTCAAATAGTTGTAGCCGATCCTCTATGGCCCCTCTGTCATGAAGCTGGTCAAACAAAACACCAAGGGCTGCGCCATCTTCAATGGCCTGTCCACCACCTTGACCCTGGACTGTTTCTAGAATCAGCAAGCACTATTCCGGATCTTAAATGGCATTGAAACGTGCTTACATGTGAGCATGGGGTGGGCTGCGTCGCCAATTAGGACAAGTCGGTCCTTGTGCCATTTGGGAATCGGGCCTCTAGCGACCAGCTTCCAGAACTTCACGTCTCTGGCTTTTCTGCGTCATGTGTAAGTACATCATGTACATTAATCACAGTCAAACTCACTTGATTGCAGTTTGTAGGGCCGGGGCAAAATGCTTCTTGGCATATTCCACTGGCATGCTTGGGTCCACCATCGCTCGGAAATCTACACTACGTGTAAGTGATGAATTACTCGTCGACTTGCAAGATAGATTTATGTATACCTTCTCCGACGTGGGAGGTGTCGAATTCCCGAGAGAGGTACAGGAAGTTCTGCACCTCGTTGCTAAATTCCAAGATTGTCAATATGTCGCTAGGTATTTGTGAAGGGACAACATGACGCACTTTCGACAAGGGTACCATACTAAGCCAGCGGCGCCCTCAGATGCCGTGAAGTACCTCGTAGACGAGTCTTGAATCATGTGCGCGGTCTCTGGATCTGAAAGGAACTCCTCTCTCGGCACCAGCCATCGCATACACGCCCAACCTGTATCTCCAGCATGGACGACCTCGTCGCCGAGTACTTGCTTCACAGCTTTTGAATGCACGCCATCCGCGGCAACAATAAGATCGGCCTGTAGGACCTCGCCGTTTTCGATCATGACCTTGCCATTCTCGGCATCCTGGTGCATGCGTGTTAGTAGTATCCCAGCTAAATCCAATTCCCAGTCTCTCTCACTTGCTTACATATTTGACAACCTTGGACCGCACCTGAACGTCACAGGGGTGTCCGGGACCATCCTTTCGTGTAGCAAGCAGTTTCAGCTGGTTGTGAAGATCTTCTCTGTGGACGGCGTACATGGGCATGCCCCATGTAGATTCGCAGTCCTTGTAATAGCTGGGAATCAACACCTGCATGTTCGCGCCGTCGATCAGGCTCCCCTTGCGTATGGCAACCATGCCAGACTGCTCCGGGACAAAGTCCCACGACTGGAGGACCCGCGAAGCATTAGGCTTGATCGTGATGGCCGCTCCTACTTCGTGCAACAATGATGATTGTTCGACAATCTTGTACCATGTCAGAACTGAGTGTTACTTTTGGGGTAGAGAATGCCAACCGTCACTTTATGACCTGCCCTACGCAGACCAACTCCAGCACTGAGGCCGGCAATCCCGGCGCCTACGATGATAATGTCCATGGCTCTGGTTAGTTATGCACTGCCGTGGCTATTCTGTAGTGATGATTGAAGCTGGTTGTTGATAACTATGGTCCCGAACACGCTCTCGCTCTACATATAGACGTAAGGACATCGTCATGAATGTCTCGCCAAGCCTGGGCTGTTAGCCCTCTACGCCTCCTCTGTCATGCCACTCTTCTAACTCGAGCTGGTTTCCGCCACCGCGTTCCTTGGATCAGCGTTCATGATCCGACATGGCCTCATTTCCCCGCGGCGATCCCATGGACTTCGCATAATGGACTTAAATGGATTTCGGGAACGTACCTCTGCCGACAAGCCGAAGGATGAGGACCTTGGCCGACTAGCTTCTCAATCCTTAAGCCTAGCTAGGCGCAAACCTGTGAGAGGAACGGCTTTGGTTTCGGTTTCTTCAGCCGCCGTGGGCGGCGGCAATCCCCTTGCGCGTTCATGGGCAACTAATGCGTTAATCTAGGATATAGCTCGGCTTACTAGCACTAAGAGATTATTTAGCTTAACCTACTAGTAAATATCTTAAATACTTTCCAAATTAGCTAATTGCTTGATTAATTTTCTTCAGAAATCTTTAGATTGTTTTAAGTTCTAATATATTTTAAGCTTTAAAGTATTTTATAACTTCTAGATTACCTAAAAGAAATTGAATCAATAATAGCTAAGATAACCACTATATTTCTAAGACCACTAGAAAATATCTTCGAGAATATTAAGTAGGGGTGTGCATTAGCGTTGATAGTAAGCAAGGTCTTAGTGGTGGTCGGCCGAGCTGGACGCACGCGTTAATCGCGCCGCTGGTATTGTAAGACGGGCATCATCTTCTCCTCTGTTCGGGATGTTCTGGATCGCTACGGAGTAATCAGTCAATCTCACCATCTATCCCCGCTGTTCGGGAACGACCGTTGACAGGGCGAGGACGCATGAGGATTTGTTTCGTCGTGATCGGTTACAAACTGCTGCTGCTCCTCCGCCGGGAATTTCGGCAATGGTCTTGAGGTACCTAGGAAATTGGGAAAATCCACAGAAAGAACGGGCCATGAAAGGTTACGCGCTGACAACCATCCAAGGAGTCGCTTTCAGATCTGTTCACGCAGCAAGTTGATAGTCTCGACTAGTCACCATGCAATTCTCTACCGCTATTCGCGGCAGCCAAATGAAGCGCAACTTTATATGGGATATAAGCGGTCTCTGGCCGGAGGAATGGACGAGTGGCGAATCCGGCAAAGTATTCCCGAACTTCGGCGCGGTCATGTAAGCCATGTAATCCTCTATTAACTAGTTCGGGGATGGGGTGGTGCTGACAGTTCAAGTTGCACGACTTCATAAACCACCTATTGGTGGCCGCAAACGGCGTGGACGGCTGAATGAGGGGGGAGGCGGGTGGTTGTGGGAACAACACGACAGCACAATAGGTCTTCGGCCCCATGCAAGTAGGCCGCATGTGTGCGCAAAAGGGAGTTGATCCCTACATAAAGTCAGTCTAGAGTGCTGTTGCCTTACCTGCCCCGTGCTGCAACTTCCGATAAGTCTAATTTTTGTCAGCCGGAATTATCACCTATATAAGCCTTCATGCTTTAGCAGCAAGAAGGTCGGTCTTTTTGTTTCTGACAATTTTCTACACCTGATAAAACTAGTTCCTTTACTCGGGCTTATCTCCCGCACTACTGAGATGCTTCACAAATCTATTGGTTCGCTAAGCTATTACCTAATCACTTAACCACCATCGCCATAGACCCACTACCAAGTTGAGCCGCTGTACCATAGTTCGGTGGCGGTGGTTGAGTAACTGGGCCACAGCTTAGCGAACCAATAGATTGTTTGTAGCATTTCAGTAGTACGGGTGATAGAAAACGCCCCTTTTTACTTAATCGTAGTGTCACGGGCGCTTCTATGCGTACGGCGCTATCGGAGCTAGGCCTAGCGTAGGTGCGTATAACCGAATATATTCTGACTAGAGAGTGGAGGAAGGTTTAGCTAGGCCCTGCGCTGTATTAAGCAACAGTGATAGACAATATATCTTGGTGTCAAGAGAAAGCCATGTCACATATGTAATTGATAGGAAGTCGCGAGTTCGAATCCGGTTTCATTACTTAAGATTTAATAGCAGGGGTTGCAAGTTCGAGCCCGTAGTATATTCCGAAGACATTTCTATATAGTTTAGCAGGGCTTAGTACTAACCTTATTAGAACGACCTGCTACTTCTACTTTCATACAAGTTCTATACTTTTCTTGGCTACTATAAATTGTAAACACATCTATATAAGTTACATCTAAACAAGTCAACTAGTAATAATATACTCCTTCTACCTAAAACGCCTTATAAATTATGTTCATCATATTAGAGAAAGGTACTCGAGTCTTATACAAAAATTAAAGGTAACAATTCAAAACCATAGTATCCTAATTCGAGGAAAAATATGCAAAAGCCTTCTCCATTTGCGCCTGGAGAAGATGGACATGTCCAGGCATGGGCAGCTCAAAATGATCTCCAGCTACAGACATGGCCATGACGTCTCCGCCGGTGTACTTTTCCCAGCCGTTGGGGCCTAGGTTCTCGCCCTTGTCGGGTACAAGGCAAGCAAATGTGCCCAGCTTGGGATCCTCCATGAAGCCCGGATAAGGCTTGGTAGGGACACCCTGTTCAGCTAGCTTCTGCATTAGTGCAGGGTCGTCTGACACACGGTTGACTAGCCCCCGCTCGGCCCAAATAACAGCCGTCTTAGCGGGCCGCTCCGCAGCGGTCATCGGGGCCGGGGTGTACTCGTTCATGGCAACAAAGAACGCACGGAAATGGTCGCGGCTAGAACCGATCGAGCTCCATAGTCCGTCCTTATTGACAGCGGCCTCGAAGACGGCGTAACTGAACTCGTCCTCAGCAAGTAGCGTGAGCTGGTCCGTCTGCCGCGACCGCGGGCAGCACATGTCGACCAGTAGAAGGCCATCGACCTTGCGCCCGGCGGCGGCCAGCTGGCGTGAAACCTCGAAGGCGACGAGGCAGCCGGCCGAGTAGCCGCCAATTAGGAAGGGCCCCGCGCCGTGCGCCTTGATCAGCGCGTCGACGATAAGCTTGGCTACTCCCTCAATGCCGACCTTGCTGGTCATGCGGGACGGACAGCGGAAGTAGGGTGAGTCGATGCCGTAGACTGCCTGCTTGGATTTGAAGGGTCGTAGGTGGATGTATGACGCAACGGTGCCAGTACCGTCGGCCATCATGTACAACGGCGTCTTTCCGGCGTTCGGACGGCCCTGTAATAGCGTGATCCTCACGCTGGGAGGCGGCGATAGGTCGATATCTGCCTCTAGTACTGGAGTTAACCGCTCTTTTTCGATATGGACTAGGCTTGACGCCACGGAAGAGATTGATTCGTCTGGAGTCAGAGACAGGGTATCTTGATCTTTGCTGGAAGGCGTCGCGTGGACATCGTCCTCTAGGACCTCGACGTCCTGCCCGCCAAATGCGCAACGGAGGTCGCCGATTGTGGGATACTCGAAGACAAACCCAGCGGGCAGGTCGACGCCCAACTCCTTGAGTGTAGCAACAACCTCGATGGCCATAATTGAATCGACGCCGACGTCAGATATCAATGTGTCGTCAGTGAACTCGGAAGGGTCGCTTCCAGTTGCCGTGGCGAGGCTGTCCACGATAACCTGAAATACCCCTGCATCTGGAGCCTCGTTGCTATCCTGTGTCTTGCTTGCCCGCTGTTCCACTGGCGCCGCGGTCAAAGGAGCAGATAGATCGTCATGGATCTTGAATTCCTTTGCAGTCGACTTATGGGCTCGCGCGGCGACAGTCTGATGCTGGGGTACTGCAGCGTGTTGCCCGCCGAGGATATGGCGCCAGGTAGCTGTCTTGAACTCTTGGTAGCGTAGGTCGACAGCCTGCATGACAATTTTGGATGTCTGCGGGTCGAAGACGTAACCAGCGCAGAAAGCCGTGTCCTTTTCCCACCGCGAGATGCGCGTATACGTCAGGTACTGCTTGCCAGGCTCGACGGCGGCTAGCTGCTCGACACTGTCGTAGCCCATAACAACAAAAGTTGACTGAGGCGACTTACCCGGGTTCCCGTTCACCATGAAACCCGCCAGGTGCAACAGGCCCTCGCCCCAGTACGGCGAGGACGTGAAGCGGGTGCCTACCGGGTCCGGCGGCAGCACAATCATCGCGGCAGCTTCTTGAAAGTCACTGGCTACGTACGCCTCCTGGACGCCCCGGAAATCGGGGGAGAACTCAACGGCGTTGGCGAAGAGTGCGTAGAAGACACTAGGCTGGATCCTGTGGCCTGAGCCCTCCTTGGAAAGCCGGATTCGTTCTTCCATCTTGGCCTTGATGAAGAACGACACACGGTCCAAGTTTGTCTGGGCCTTCTCGGGGCTACGATGCTTGACTCTCATCGATCCGAGATCGTGGGATTCGCCTCGTTTTGAAGTGGCCTTGAACGTGACTAAGACGGTGTCAGCAGACGCGCTCTCCATAGTGGCCGTGGAGAACAACGTCCCGTCGATGCCGACAAGATCCCGAGTTAGGGGGGCGAGGAGCTCGGGGTCGTGGAAAGTTAGGTGGGCCGCCGTCACGCCCTTCCTACCGCTGTACTCGAGCGTATACTTCGCCACTGTCGCGGCAGCGTCGCTGAAGACGCTCCCCGAAGCAAGCCCGATCTGTTGCATCTTATGGCCGTCTATAAGGCCCATGAAGCCGTGTTCCGAGATACCAGCTCGGAAAGTAACCTGAACCTGAGGGGAGAGAGCCTTCTCTACGAGGTACTGCGCGGTCGTGCCGAGGAAGGGTTCAGATGGGGCTACAGCCTGGGTCTCATCGGTGACAAGCACGCGGTTCTTGTCAGTGTGGGTGATCCAGTAGTCCTTGACATCCCACGCATAGGTTGGAAGTGGTAGCAGCTCGAGGTTGCTCTCATAGGGTGCGTGCAGTGCGAGCCAGTCCACGTCGGCGCCGCTCGTGTGCGCCATGGCGAGGCTCTTGGAAATAGTAGCCCAATTGCTGGAGTTTGCGTCGATGGTGTGGCTGATCTTCGTAGGCGGCGGAGAGAGTGTAGCACGCACAAACGAGCTGCAAACCGGCCCGGGGCCGATTTCGAGCCAGAACGGATTTTTGAGCGCCGACTTGACCGCGTTGAGGCCGCCGCAGAAGTCAACCGCCTGGCGCGTCTGTGTGACGAGGTAATCGTCGTTGAAGACGCCCGGCCCGTCGACTAGGGATGCGAGCAATGTTGACGCCACGGGAATCTTAGGCGGTAGATAGGTTACGCCGCTTGCGAGGGCCTGGTAGTCGTGTAGTATGGCATCCATCTGGAACGAGTGGAATGCGAACGGGATAGATAGTATCGTGGTGCGCGTCTTTGCGTCCTGAGCGGTTATACTTCTCTGGATCTGTGCCAAGTCCTCCGCCGTCCCGCTGATGACGGTAGCGCTGGGACTGTTAATGCATGCGACCGCACAGGAAGAGTCCCTGAACTGGGCGAGGCGGTCTCGCACGGTTGCTACCGAAGCCGACACGGAGAGCATGGTACAGGAGTTGGGCTCGCATCGCTCCAGGAGTAGGCGGGCGCGCTGGCCGACGAGGTACAGTGTGTCGGCCAGCGATAGGACCCCCGCAGCATGCAGGGCGGCGTACTCTCCAAGACTATGGCCCATGACCATGGCGGGCACTATGCCGGTGGACCGCCAAAAGGCCGTTAGGGCGATCTCTAGCGTTACGACGGCGAGCTGGATCTGCACCGCGTCCCTGATAGACACGTCGACGGCGCTGTCGGTGATGATATTCAGGAAGGGTGGGAACCCGTTGGAAGCACAGAGCGCGACACACAAGTCGACTGTCCTACGGAAGACGGGGCTTGTGCGGTACAGCTCGGCGCCCATACCTGCGTAGTGGGAGCCCTGACCCGTGAAGACGAAGACGACGTCAGCGGGCGCGGACTTAGTCGAGGCAGAACCGGCGGCGGCGCGCTCTATCTCATTCTCGAGCTCGGAAATGGCTTTCTGTAATGTGGATGTGGCAAACGCGAACCTAATGGGGTGGTGTACTCTCCGTGCCGTGGTCGAGTAGGCTACGTCCTGGATCCGGGCGTTGGGGTTCGCGCGGAGCCACCCTGCGAGTCGACGTATGTTGGCGAGGTACGACTGCTGCGTCCTAGCCGATGTTGTAATGACGTGAGTCGATCGGGGATCGTCTCCCCTTTGTCTAGCTGGATCTCGCTTGTATTCCTCGAGGATTACACATGCATTGCCGCCCTAGAGATATCCATCCATCGTTAGCGTGACAATCACAAGCGTGTGGGAGAGAGAAACAACTTGCCGCCGCGTCAAAATTGTTGACGAGAATACGTTTCGGCTTGTCAGCCACACCTCTAAACTCGCTTGGCTCCGTGGGAATCACAATGCCGCTATCGCCTTGCAGAAACTTCAGTACGTTGGGGTTCATGCCATGCGGCATGCCCGCCTGAGGGGGAATTATGCCCTTTTGGAGCATAAGAATGCTCTTGAGCACCGAGGACATTCCGGCAGCCTAATCCGCAGGTCAGCGTCTACTCTACCCTGCCTCCGCCAACAACAACAACAATAAGCGGTACTCACTGCTTCACTATGACCAATGTTGGCCTTAATGGCTCCTACTAGTAGAGGTTGCCCAGAGGGTCTTGGCGAAAAGACTCTTGAAACTGCTGCCATTTCTGCCTTATCCCCGACCTGGGTCCCCGTTCCATGCATCTCAACATACGAGATATCATGCGGAGCAAGTTGCGCGTTCCGGAGGGCTTTGTTAAAAAGTCGTTCTTGGGCGTTCGCGTCCGAGGTCGTAATAGACGTCGAATTACCAGAGTGGTTCCTGGCTGATGACGCGATGACGGCCAGGATCTTGTCATTGTGCGCGATGGCATCCTCAAGCCGCTTTAGAACGACGGCGCCGCTGAAATCCGCGCGGCAATAGCCGTCGGCATCGTCGCGGTACGTCTTACAGTTCCCCGTGTCGGACAAGACGCCGGCCTTGCTAAGGAGGTTGAAGGAATGGGGATCTGACAACACGTTTGTAGCGCCTGCAACGGCCATGTCGACATCCCGTGACAGCAAGCTCATGCGGGCAAGGTGGATGGCCGAAGTTGCGCCCGCACATGCAGAGTCTAGCGCGTAGGTAGGCCCCTCCCACTTCATCTGGAAGGCTAGCCGACCCGGGCCGAAGGCGCGCTGCATGCTTTGCAGTGTGTACGCGTCGCATCCGAGGGCAGAATGGCTGACCTTGTACCAGTCGTCGGCGCTGGTGCCGAAGAAGACGGCCATTTTGTTCGGATCCGTCGTCCTAGTCTGGCCGGCCGAGTACCCGGCCCTCTCAAGGGCTTCATATGCATTCATGAGGAACAGCCGGGCGACCGGGTCCATCAACAGGGCCTCGCGCGGCGAGATATGGAAGAACTTGGCGTCGAAATGGCCAGGGTTCTTGATAAAACACCCGTGTCGGCAACTCATGGTGCACTTAACCTCACCTGGGCGGCTAGGGCGGACCGGGCCGTGCTTGGCACAGTAGTACTCATCTAAGTCGAAACGGTCGGCGGGAATCTCTTGGTGGCAGTCTTGGCCTGTCTCGATGATGTTCCAAAATTCATCGAGATCCTCACTGCTAGGTCCTTTGCCCGAAATGCCTACGATGGCGACGGCGCCTTCTCGGACGCCTTCGCTTGACGGCTGGGCTGCCAGGTCATCATCGACTGACACGTGCCTTGTCAACATGCCGAGACCAGCCTTCAGGACATTGACAATGTACGCCGCGTGGCCGCTAGGGCCCATCATCTTGACGTCGATGTGCTGTGACATCCCGAGATGGGCGCTGAGCTTACCCACGGTTTGCACAATATCCAACCGTTGCGACAGCGTCTGCAACGCTGCAGCTCGTAGCAGCTGACCCCAGTTGGAGTAAGTGGCCTTGGCATCATTCCCGGCAATGCCCCATACCTTGTATCCTGGGCGAAGCGGAGTGGATAAGAGGAAGGAGTTTCCCACGACGTAGTCAATATCGGCCTCTGAGACGTCGAGGCTGTGCTGCATGGCGCGGATACCCGTCAGCTCGTTCTTTGGGGCCTTCTTCAACTCTGAGCACTGGCCGAGGATAAGTTCCAAGACCGAAGGCGGCCCTATGATGGTACTCCACCGATATCCCGTAATAGCAATCTTAACTCGCTTGGAAGAAGGAACGCCCTAGTCGTGTCTCTAGTCAGTATATTCTCATTCTCCTTTAGACATTTGGACCCGTCGGGAGTGGAGAGGATGTTACCATGGCTTGTTGGAACTGTTCCAGTATCTTCTCAAGCTTATCTACCGCGATGTCGACGACAGCCCAGCCCCAGACTCCAGGGCGGTCCTCCATCGCTCTTGATCGAACCAAGGTGAGGTTGCAGAGTCGGGTATACACCCGACCGGCCTCGATGCATGCATCGTACAGGGTACCGAAGTTGGCGGAAGTCGCCATGGCAACAGCATTGAATATACCGGCAGAGATGCCGATCAGGTGCGACTCGGGCCTGCCCTCGCCTGGGTTGAGCAACAGTGGCTCGCGGTTCGCGGTCCTTTGGGCGTTCAGCAAGCGAGTAGAGTCAGAGTCAGAGCTAGGGAGGAGACGCACTTCAATAGCAGCGCCGCTCTCACGGTGTAGAGAAGCATGGCGTGGACCATGCCAACCTCGTCGCCCGAATGGCGATATTTCTGGGCGAGCTCTTGGAAGCTGGAACAAGCCCCAAAGCTCTCTCGCAAGAAGCGGTCCATACCCCTCACCTCAGCCCTGAAGGCAGAGAATAAGTCTTCCAAGAAGGATTGGAGCCATGGCGTTGTGGAAGCCTGACCACAGACATAGTCTATGCCATCGACCCATGGGTCTGTGACATCCCCAAAGAGGAGGACGGTGGGTTGAGTTAGGTCCATTGTTGCTGGATGGGGAGCGATGATGAATCGCTACAGACGCTGAGTACAATAGACGGTTAAATGTACGAAAGGATGTGCGATATTGCCATACTTTTATTTAATGTCCTCACCCGAGTTTCTCCATTCTTAAGCCTTTACAACATACCCTCCCCTTCTTATCTTTGACCTTTTCCCGAGCAAACGTCCTACATCAACCCCAAGCGCTTATCCAGTCTCAGTTCTAGATGTTGTGGTATCGCCATATCTAAAGTGTTCTCTTGATCTGTAGTTCCCCGATATCTCTTTAACTTCGTAGGTGTTAGCTAACTACCTCGTACAATGTTAACTAAACACCACATAAGAGTCCCCGAAAGGAATAGTCTATTGTGCCTCGCAGGATTCCCGATAGCAGTTTCGTGTCGCGCCTCGCATAATTCCCGATAGTAATGTCAAGTTGCTCCTGCACGATTCCCCTTTTTAAAAGTATAGCTTAGACAACAATCTGTACGAAACCACTAAATTACTAATCAACGTTCCCTTACTAGGCAAGCCCAACCTTGGAACCGGTAGTAGATTATCCGCCACGTGCATACAGGGTAGCTATTTTAAGCATATCTTAGTTGGATTGTATAGTACTAGTAATGTGGATATGGGGGCAATCGGGGTTTACCGTAATTCCACCGACGCTAGCGCTCGCTTGGGCAAGTGACAGATAGTCTAGAACCTTGTACACCTCACTCCTATGAGCGGGTTTGTAGCGCATGTCCGTGCGTTTCCATATAAATCTGCCCTTTTCATACAAATTCTGCCTGTGCGGTGGCTCACGCTACCAGCCCGCTCATGAGAGGGCCTATACCTACTTAGGCTTGCCGAGTAGCTGAGCCTCCGGTCGTAAGTTGAGACAGGCGTGCCCGAACGCTTCTCGGGAACCTTAATGCTGATGCAATTGCTCTATAGTCGGCACAGGAGTGGGGCAGAATTCGGAAAGGATGCTGCCTACGATGGACGGAGACAATAGATCCAGGCTATCCTCTCAAGGCGGATGGAAATAGGCTAGTTAGACAAATATTTCTTCGCTCGTCCTTACATTAGTTGTTATCTCGAACAATACATGCCTTTATAGTCAGCCGAAAGTGCAAAGATGCCTTCTCCACAGATGGCCAATGATACCCATCACGGTTGTAGGTCCAGCGTGCCGATCCCTAATCCCCAACGTCGAGCAGATGGAACCCAGGCGCCTTCTACTACCCCAATAGATTCCGCACGAACAATATCACCACCAAATGCGGGAATTTCCTCAAAGAACCGTATGTCTATGATGTAGCCTTTTTCAACATCACGGCGGCTAAGGCTATTGCCTTGGATCCCAAACAGCGGATTGCATTGGAAGTCACGTTCGAGGTGCTTGAGAACGCCAACTTCAGTCTACAAGATATATAGGGTACCCAGACGACGTGCTACATCGGCTCCGCAGCGAGCGACTGCCGGGATGCCGTAATACGAGACTTTATACAGAACCTAAAGTGCCAACTCCTCGGGAAGGGCAAGTAGATAATTTCCAACCGTATCTCGCACTTCCTCATGCTCGCGCCCGACTTCACTACTATAAGTCGCAAATCTCCTGTAATTTTCTTTATTCTCTTGCACGCTTTGGGGAACTCCAATTCCAATTTTCCTTTGTTAACTATCAATATTTGCTTCCAATATTCTCACCCAATCATCGTTCCCAATGTATATATTCAATTCAGATTCGTTCCATGGAGAGAATCAATTAAAGTAATACTTAGACTTCATATAGCACTTGGCTAATGCGTCGTTCCTCAACCCGGCCGGCCAGTCGGTGGCCTTCGATGAGAGTGCAAGCAGGTATGGTTGTAGCGAGTGCTACGGCATCACCATCTTCAAGCGGCTCAACAAGGCACTTGCAGATGGCAACAGTATCCGCGCTGTAATACAAGCCACCGACGTGAACTTAGACGAGTATACACAAGGCGGCAAGCGTTTTCCATGTCTTATTACAAACTCATTAGAAGGCAAGTAGTGACCGTTAGTTTCCAGTGACGATGCCCTCTGTCAAGGCCTAGGCAGCCCTCATCAAATATGTCTATGAGTCTCAGGGGCTGGACTTCGGCTCGACTCAATACGTCGAGGCGTACAGTATCGGCACCGAAGCCAGAGCTCCAATCGGGCCTAAGGCAATTTATCTCACTATCGGGAAGGGGACATCTAGAAATGGAAAGCTATGTAATGGGAAGTGCCAAGCCTAACAAGAGAATGTTTCCAACCCCCAATCCTACACAACCCACAGACACTAACACGACACAAACTAGATTAGCCATCTCGAGCCCGCTAGCGTTGCATCTATAATCAATGGTATTCTGGCTCTGGAGCACGGCTTGATCCCACCAAACATCCGCTTCCACAAACCAAACCCGGCCATAACCTTTGAAAAGTGCCCGTGGCCCACACCAAGCGCTTGAGCATCAACGGCTTCGGCATGGGTGGGACGAACGGCCACGTTATTCTAGAAACCTTCAATCCATTCCGCGTGACCAACAGCACCGCAAAGCTGCTCAACGGGAGCGGCATAGTGGCCAAGCCGCACAGCAGGGCGGGGTTCTTTGGCTTTGATAGCTATGATCAGACCAGCTTCAAGCGCAACGCCGCGGCGCCGGTCGAGCATCCGGCTAGCGTCAGCCCAGCCGCATCGAGGTCCGAGTACCTGGCTAACTTGGCCTTCACTCTCGCTGGGGGGCAATTTCGCCTCTCGTGAAGAGCCACCCGTGCCGCGGATAGCATGACAGAACTCCGCAGCGAGGGCGCATCCCGGGACGCCAGCTCGAGCATGGGCCCGAAGCGCATCGACTTCGTCTTCACAGGCCAGGGCACCCAGTGGGCACGCATGGGCGTCGAGACGTTGGACCGCCCTGTCTTTGGGGCCTTGGTCGCCAAGTTGGCCCTGTTTCTCCGCGACTTGGGCTGTAACTGTGACTCTAGTCGACGAGCTGCGGGCGTGGGGCGTGACGCCGTCCTGGATGGTCGGGCACTCGAGTAGCAAGATCGCCGGGTCACTACGATGCCATCGCCGCGGCCTATTACCGGGGCAAGACCGGGACCAAGCTGGGCACTGAGACGCCGGGCATCGGCGCCATCGGAGACTCAAGACCGTGGCCGTCAACTTGGCCTCCAAGCGCAATGTTGGCGCCATCGCCGAGACGACCGGCGTCGGCAAAATCATTGCGCATTGGTAGAAGGTCATCGGCATCGGCAAGACGGCCTTCCACGCCCTTATCAAAAGCCTCATCGTCCGTCAGCGCGATAGGTACTAGAGATTATAATACCTATTATAGCGCGGCGGGGCTTATTAGAGAGAGATTAATAGAGATATAACGTAAAGCACTATCGAGTGAGCCACCCCATCCAGTGAGCCAGAATTTCTTAGCATTCCAAACCTACCAATTTCAACCGTCTGATCTATCATTAGAATTATCTGAAAAAATATACTGAGTACTTACATTCAACTCAGTAGAAGTAGATCTATCTACCTGACAGGTTCGCGTATTATGCCCAGTCCTGCTGTAGTTCCTACATCGTCGTATACCTGGTTGAGCCCTCTCTTGCCTGTCCGTACGATAAGCCCTCTTTAAGCCCTGGAGCGCCCTAGAGGCTTTAGTATCTACTCGCGCTAATCCCTTACTATATTCTATTATCCTGTCCTACTGTACCTACTTTCTCTTACGCGATTTTCGCTTGGTTAGTATCTCTACTTACTCTTTAAGCTTAGTAATCCGGGAGCTTATAAACCCGTTCTAGTACAGCATTAATTCAGCCCCTTTAACAAGCTATATAAACCTACTCTAAGTAGTTGTAGATAATAAGCTAAAGGAGTCTTATATAAGCTTTAATTAAGATAAAAATTTAAGCGTATTATTTAGAGTTTTTATAGTAAGAGGCGAATCTTATCTTAGAGAGGGAGATAAGAAGCTAAACTAGTTAATTAAAGATAGTTAGCGGGCTATATTTATATATATAAAAAAGGAGTATATTAACTAATATCTAGTATAATATCCGGCGTAATATCAACCGTAATATTATACGTTAATATCTAGTATAGTTTAGTAGACTAGCTAAAATCTCTATAATATACCCCTCTAATTTTAACTATAAAAAAGAAACTATATTAAAAAAATAAAGGTAGATATTATACTAAAAAAGGTAAATTATATAGAGTAACTAATAGTATATTAAATACGCTTATAGAAATTTCTAAAATTCGATTCTAGTTAAAATATCTTCTATTTTTAGTTATATAATAAATAATTAATATTATTATAATTATAGAACTTTTAATAAATTATTAGCTATAATAGTATAAGTAAAATAATAGGTTTAAATATAGTATAAATCTACTTAGAAGTATATAGAAGTATATAAGAGTTTAGAGACCTAGAAATTCTATTAATATTTATAAGCTTTATATAAAAAGATATAGAAAAACTACTAAACTATTTATAAAAGAGTATATAATTATATATAGATAGAAAAAGAGGCGGAGTTAGAGATAGAATAAGATAAGTAAAAAGATTTAGAATAAAATTATATATAAAACTTTTTATAAAACAATTTCTTCGTATTATTATATTACCCCCCTTTTTATAGGCTAATAGTCTCTATTTATACTAGTTTAAGAGGAAATTAGAACTATTATAAATAGATTCTAGTATAAAAAAAATTCTTTAAGGAGGTATTTATTAGTAAAAGCTAATATATATAGTTATTTATAAGGATATATTTATATATTAATATAATATTAAGTAATATTTTTATAGTAAACGCGATTAACCTATATATTAGCTAGTAACTACTATTATAATAGTTTATTAATATTACAATTTCGTTGTATATAATAATAAGTATTTACTAGTCTTAATAGATTATTAGATTACTATTAACTAAGCTTTTTTAACTAAATAATAACTTCTATTCTATATATATTATTATAGTCCTATAGAATTATTAATTATTAAATATATTACTAATATTTTATATAAAAAAGAATTAATTAATATACTACTCTACCCGCTTTTTAAAACCTTTTTAAAAACCTTCTAGATTATCTACCTTTAAACTATATATATATTTACTTATAGATAGTATATAATATTTACCTTTTAGTTCTTAAGATTAAAAAAAATATAAGTATTATATCTTATAAAATAAAAAGTATAACCTGTAACGGCGCAGGTAAGATAATAGGTCCGAATGCGGCACGAATCTACTTAGAGGTATATAGGAGTGCGTGGGGGATTAGGGACCTAGGAATTCTATTAACACCTATAGGCCTTGTACGAAAGGATATAGAAAAACTACCGAGCTACTTATAAGGGAGTATACAACTATATACGGATGGGAAAAGGGGTAGAACCGGGGGTAGGATAAGATAAGCGAAAAGATGGAGCTTTTCATAGAACGATTTCTTTGCATTATTACACTACCCCCCTCCTTATAGGCTGATAGTCCCTATCTGCGCTGGTTCGGGAGGGAATTAGGGCTGTTATAGATAGGTTCTAGTATAAAGAAATTTCTTTGAGGAGGTATTTACCAGTAAAAGCTAATACGCGCGGTTGCCTATAGAGATACGTTTATTAACGTAATGTTAAGTAAGGTTTTCGCGGTGAGTATAATTAACCTATATATTAGCTGGTAACTACTATCGTAATAGTTTATTAATATTACAATTTCGTCGCGTATAGCAACAAGCGTTTACCAGCCTTAGTATATCACCAGGTCGCTATTAACTAAGCTTCTTTAACTAAATAATAACTTCTACTCTGTTTGTATTATTACGCGTCCCTAGAACTGTTAATTATTAAAGTATCGCTAATACCTTATAGAAAAAATTAATTAATATACTACTCTACCTACCTCCTAAAGCCTCTTCGGAGGTTTTCTAGGTTATCTACCTTTAGGTTATATATACGCTCGCCCGCGGGCGGCGTATAATATTTTTCTTTCAGTCTCTAAGATTAAAAAAATGCGAGTATTATACCTTATAAAATAAAAAGTACAACCCCGTACGAATCGCATCTAATACTAGTAAGGTACTTACTACTAATATACTTATAGATCCCCTCCTACTGTAAGGAGGAGTTTCTAGTCCTCCGGGGCCATCTTAAACTATAGGTAGCAGCCCGATACGTAGGGGATAAGGAGGATAAAAAGGTAGCCTTTAAGACTATTTCAGAGTCTACTTATAGTCTAGTGCTTATAGCCTAGGTTGTAAGAAGTTAGGAAGATAGCCTTCTTACGGCCAGTATCTAGGTAACTTCGTTCTACTAGAGTACTAAGTTACTCCGTCAGGTTTCAGCCCTAGAGGCTCTAGTATCTAGCCTTTAGGCTGACATCGCGGCGTTCTTAGCCAGCTAAGAACGAGGTAGGGGAGGTTCGGGGGGAGTCCGGAGGGAAAGAAAGAGAAGGAGGGTAGAGGAGAAGAGGACTAGAAAAGTATCTAACAGCCTACTATCAGATCCTCTAGATTTTATAGAAGAGTAATTTTAGGCCTATACTTTAGTTTTTAAAATCTACTACTTAACTCTTATATATTATTATCTACCAGGTAATCTATATTCTCTATACTATTCTTATATACCTTAATCTATTTAGTTAGAGCTCTTAGGGGTCTTAGGCGATTTAGATACTTATTATAAAAAGCTCTTAGCTTATAAGGCGAACCTATAAAGTTTAAGGCTTTATACTAGATTAGGTTAGGATTATATCCTACCCATTTTACACGGTATTTAAGGGTCTTATAATATAACTTACTAGCCAGTATTTCCTTAACCTCCTACTCTTCTACCCTATTAATAGCGATAGCAGGTAGTTTTAGAGCTTCTTATCTAGATAGAAGGTCCTAGGGGTTTTTATATAGTAGGTTTAGTGCGAAGACATTATATATACTTAACCCTAGGGGTAGCTATAAGTAGTATAAGTTTCTAACCTGCTCTAGTACTTTAAAGGGGCCTTCCTATTAATTAGATAGCTTTCAGCTCGGTCTCTAGACCGTAAGATTCTTAGTATTTAAATAGACTATATTACTAATCTACTAATCAATCGGTTACTAATAACGGTTAATAACAGATTATATATAATCCTAAGTCTTCTTAATATTAGCCTTTACGGTTTTCTAGGCTATATATATATAAGTTACTAGAGCTAAGGTATTCTTATAATTTAATTTATCTGTCGCGGTAATAGGATTAATAGAATATTTCTAATCCTAACTCTAACAGGGCTTAGATCCGTATAGAATCTAATACGGAGATATTCCGATAGTCGTATAGGGTAGAGTTACTTATACTCGGTCGATTATAAGTAATAGAGAACTTTAGTTATCCTAGTAGAAGGATATAAAAGAACGCAGTCTCTGATTAATGTACTTATTTATAATCTCCGTCTATCTGTTAGTCTCTTTATAATAAGTAGTGGATAGTTTAATCTTCACGCCTAAGATATAGTAGAATTCGGACTAGAAACTGGATATAAACTAAGGTCCTCAGTCTAAAATAATAGTTTCGGGTGTATAGCTAAAGCGGTATACCTATTAAATAAATAATTCGGCTATTCCCCGTGTATTAATTATATAATAGTAGGGAATAGATATAGCTTATTTAGATAGGCGATTAATTACTACTATAATCTAATTATATCCGGACTTATCTATAGGAAAATCCTTAAAGTTAATATACAGGTACTATATTAGTTAATTTAATATAGGAAGTAGGTAGATAAAACCTAGGGTTCGAGTTTATATTAGATAAGCTTTATAGTATAAGATGCAATTCCGTATATATCGTTTATAAGTAGCCTCTATACCCTTCTAGTAGTACTTCCGGGATAGTAACTAATAGGTTTTAGTAGCGCTTAGGTATATAGAGGATACTTAGTTATAAGCCTCTCGTATAAGTCGTATATAAAGGCCTGAATCTGATAGGATATATAAGCGATTATCGTAGAGGAGTAGTCCGTTCTCTATCCAATACTTATAGGATAGAAGTATACGTTCCTGCGCAAAGGAGGCTCAGTTTTCCTATAGTAATACGTCAATCAACTCTAGAGAGTCTAATAATATAATCTACTCCTAGCCTTTAATAACGTTTAGTATAACTATTTAAGTTATTATTTAAATAATATAGGACTAGGCTAATTCGGTATTAATTCGGGGGTAAAGTTAATACGGTCTAAATAGAACTCTCGACCGGTTATCAGTTTAAGCTACTTTTAAGTTTTCTATATCTTATTCGTAGTAATTAAGGATATCTACTCTAACGTTATTCTTACCTAGGGTATACTCGATTCGGAACTAATACTAAACTAATTCCTCGGTCCAATAAACTTAACGAGTATTAAGTACCTTTATAGTTATAAAATATTTGAGTAAGCAATAATTAGTATATACTAGAGTCCTAGTAGCTACCGAAGTAAGTTCTACCCTCTATTACTTAAACGTAGTAACGATTGCAAATAGTTCCTTATTATAGATCTCTCAGTTTAGTTCTGAACCGGATAGAACCTTACTATAAAACGCTATAGGGTACTATTTTCCGTTAGAATATTTCTATAACAGTACTCCTATAACTACTCTATCAGAGGTATTAGTTTCTATTTTTATTTCTAACGTAGGGTTAAAGTAGTAGAGAGTAGGTATACTTAGTAAGGCTGACTTTAATTTCTTAAAGGTAATGTTATATTCTAAAGTCTATATAAAAGGGGTTATAGGGCTCTATAGTACGATAATTAGCTTTATAATACGTAAGAATTCCGGTATAAACTGTCGATAGAATCCAGTAAAACCTAAGAAGGATTTTACACCCGTTACGGTAGTAGGTAGCTGCTAGTTGCGTAGTACTTCCACCTTCTCTAGGTTAACCTTAAGGCCTTTATTTAAGAGGATATAGTTAAGGTATTTAGTTCGGGTAATATAAAATTCACTCTTCTTAATATTAACTTATAACCCTACTTAACGTAATCTCTTAAGAACTTTCTTAACGTAGATAGTGTGTATTACCTCGTCTTCGGAGTAGATAAGGATATTATCTAGGTAAGTAATATAGAAGTTATCTAAGTAGTCGATTAGTACGTCGTTTATATAGCGCTGGTAAGTTGCTAGGCTGTTATATAATCTAAAAGGTAGAACTTTATACTTATAGGTTCCGTATCGAGTCCGAAAGGTAGTATATTCTTTAGAACTAGGGTCTATTCTAATCTTATTAAAGGCCGCGCGAATATTAAACTTAGTAAAGATTACTACCTTAGTAGGCCTAAATAGGAGTTTATCTATATATAGTATCGGATATATATCCTTACGGGTAAGAGTATTAAGTTTATAATAATCTACACAGATATATAGGTCGCTATTAAGTTTACAAACGTAAAGGATTAGAAATATAAAAGAGCTTAGACTCTACTTAATATACCTATTCCGTAGATTATCTATAATATACTTTTTAGTTACTTCTAACTCCTTAACGTTTTATTTGTACAACAGGCTGTAACTATTAAAGAGAGGTTCTATAAGGATAATCTTATAATTATAAAGGCGGTATTCCGGTAATTAATAAGCTGTAGTTTTACTAAATATATCCTAATACTTATAGTATTCGGATAGTAATCGGAGATTTACTAGTACTTTATTTTCAGCCTTATCTTCCAGCTCTAGGGCTTGCTTATCTTTAATTAGCCGCTCGATTTCGTATAGAGATGTAGAGAAAAACTTGTTCTCTTTCCTCTTTATATTAAAGTAGAAAGTATTAGCTGTAATAAGAGCGATAATAGGAGAGTAGGTTTTCTTCGGATCGGATTTGGACTTTATTATATACGGGCGTATAGGAGCTCTAAACTTGTTTAGACTATAAACTATAAGAGATTAATATAGTTTTAGTAGTCTTAGTAGACTTTTAATATGATGGATAGTTGGACTGCGGGACTGCTAATACTAGTCCTTTTCCTATAGAGCGTCGCGTCGCCGGATATCTAGCTCTACCTCCTTATCGCGTGCTAGCTGAGTTAATTATATAAGAAGAGGAGGTAATAGATTATAAGTAGTAGGATACTTAGAGGGCTATATAATCCAATTTTTATCTATATCTAGCTGGAGTTAAAAGCAACGTAACTATTTAATGCTAATAATACAATCTTAAGTACCTAGGTCTATAATAATAAATAGGTAGTTTTAAATAGTTCTCCTATTAATTCGTAGGTATAAGTAGATATATTAATTAACTAGAGTTTAGATTCGGTTCTAAAAACCTTTAACAGTAATTTTAAAGGGTAAGCGCTGTATTAATATATATAGGGCTTAGGAGAGCGATCTAGCTACCGTAGAATTAAAGAACAGGAAGCCTTAGGTACTAGTATTAATAAGGGCGTTTAGTTATATACCAACGTCTTTTAAACATAGAATAGTAGGAATTTAGAAGTACTTTCCTCTAAATAAATGCAATAAATTGATATTTGATAAGTTGTACTTACTTAAATCTAAGACGGAGAGTTTTCCTAGGTGTCTCTATTTCCCACCCGAGAACTATCCAGGTAGTACTTATTTACGTCTAGGAACTCTTCTTCCTTAATCTTCTCTTATTTAACCTCTATCTCTTATACTTTAAAGACTATATATTTATTTGTAAAGTATCCTAGTTTACTATAGTTATAGTAATTACCTAGAGTTATATGCTTTTTAGGTACGAGAGTCTTACTGGGTTATTAAGAAGCGATCGTAGTAGAACAAGGTATTAATACTAGGGTCGATCGGGGTAGTATTAGGTTATAGGTTACCTTAGATAAATTCTTAGAAGCCTTCCGGTACTAATCTAAATTTATTTTAGCTGCAACCTATAGACTAATAGTTTATTTTAGGAGGTTAGGAATACTCCTCTTTTCTATATCGTAGGCTGTTAAGTAGGCGACTATAGCGTTAAAGAAGCCTTTCTATATAAGCTTAAAGCTAAGGTTTAGTATCCTCAGGCTAGGAAGAATCTTATCCTATAGGTAGAAGAACTACTTAGATTAGGATACGGATCCCCTAATAGCTATACTAATAAAGTAAGCTTTGAAAGTTGGGAACGCTTCTCCCTTATTTATCCTTAGGACCTAAAACGCCTGTCGCGCCTCTATCTCTTTATTACCTATAATAAAATACGATCGTAGAAGCGAAATTATTTCTTTAGCATTCTTAAACCGATACTGGTCCGATTCGGCTAGGTATTTTAGCTCTAGATACCCTTTCGCAGTACTAGAAGTATATTCCTATACTAATACTATACGTATATACTCTATCTAATAGTAATCTATATTAATCTCGAGTCGGTCTAGGATTAAGGCTTACTATTATTTAAATGTAGGTTTATTACTATCTATAAGGCTTTCAATCTTAGGCGTATGTTTAGTAAGATAGGCTTAAGGGGGCTTAGAGGTGGCTGAGAGGTTTCTTGCTAGGGGAGTCGTAAAAGTTTCTTAGTATATTATTAGTGCTGATTCGGTAGTTTATAGAGGTTAATTAGGACTGATAGTTCTCTATTGTATTAAGCGTGTAATCTTCTCTTGTAAAATTGCGATTTATTCCTTAAGGGTTAGTTTACTCCAATTTCCCTCTAAATTAGATAGGTTCTTTACTACCAGCCCTATAGAGAGGGGTCCGCCTGTCGCAGGGCCCCCTATAGGAGGTAATAGTTGTTCTACACGTATAGATAGAAGTTTACTCTTACTACGACTTACGCGTGTATCAATTCTAGTATAGGAATTAGAAGGTGAATTATAGTCAGATATCGGCGGTTGCCTCCGATTCTGATAGGTTATTAGTAGTCTCTAAGTTTCTACCTAGACGCACTCTACGCGGCTTTTCTAAAGGCAATCCTAATTGTAGGGGATAGGAAGTTCTAAACCTAAAGGCTTCGGTTAATAGAAGGTCTCTAAGATTCTATCTAGGTAACTAAATAATTTGATATAATAGTATATAAGTATTACAACCTAAACTAAATTGGGTATATCTTAGACTTAGATATAGTTAAATAAACAATTAATGCGATATTATTAAAGAGGCTGTTACTAGTAGTATTAAGTTTTTCTATATAATATAATAGTATAGGTAAGATAATAGGTCTGAATGCGGCACGAATCTACTTAGAGGTATATAGGAGTACGTAGGGGATTAGGGACCTGAGAATTCTATTAACACCTATAGGCCTTGTACGAAAGGATATAGAAAAACTACCAAGCTACTTATAAGGGAGTGTGCAACTATATACGGATAGGAAAAGGAGTAGAACTGGGGGTAGGATAAGATAAGCGAAAAGATGGAGCTTTTCGTGGAACGATTTCTTTGTATCGTTATATAACCCTATATAAATTATATCTAATATTAGAAGGGTACTTACTACTAATATACTTATAAATTCTCTTCTACTATAAGGAGGAGTTTCTAGTCCTCTAGGACTATCTTAAACTATAAATAGTAATCTAATATATAGAGGATAAAAAGGATAAAAAAGTAGTTTTTAAAACTATTTTAAAATCTACTTATAGTCTAGTACTTATAGTTTAAATTGTAAAAAGTTAGAAAGCTAATCTTTCTAAAGCTAATATTTAAATAGCTTTATTTTACTAGAGTATTAAGTTACTCTATTAGGTTTTAGCTTTAAAAACTCTAATATCTAGCTTTTAAACTAATATTACAGCGCTCTTAAACAGTTAAAAATAAGATAGAAGAGGTTTAAAAGGAGTTTAGAAAAGAAGAAGAAGAAGAGTAGAAGAGAAGAAAACTAGAGAGGTATCTAATAGCCTACTATTAAGCCCTCTAAATACTATAGAAGAATAATTTTAGACCTATAATTTAGTTTTTAAATCTACTATTTAACTCTTATATATTTTTATTTATTAGATAATCTATATTCTTTATACTATTTTTATATACTTTAATATATTTAGTTAAAGCTTTTAAAGATTTTAGCTAATTTAAATACTTATTATAAAAAGTTTTTAACTTATAAAATAAACCTATAAAATTTTAAACTTTATATTAAACTAGATTAAAATTATATTCTACCTATTTTATATAGTATTTAAGAGTTTTATAATATAGTTTACTAGCTAATATTTCTTTAACCTCCTACTCTTCTACTCTATTAATAGTAATAGTAGATAGTTTTAAAACTTCTTACTTTAGTAGAAAGTTCTAGAAGTTTTTATATAGTAGGTTTAGTATAAAAATATTATATATATTTAATTTTAGGGGTAGCTATAAATAGTATAAGTTTCTAACTTACTCTAATATTTTAAAAAGGTCTTTCTATTAATTAGATAGCTTTTAGCTTAATTTTTAAACTATAAGATTCTTAATATTTAGGTAGATTATATTACTAATCTAATAATTAATTAGTTATTAGTAATAGTTAATAATAGATTATATATAATTTTAAACCTTCTTAATATTAGCTTTTATAGTATTATAAATATAGAATGCTAAGAGGTACTGCTTCTATAACTAGGGCTTAATCTAATATTAGCTACTATATAGGTCGATTCAGACGAGGACTAATAAGATAATAATAGGTAGAAGTATATTAAAGACTAATTATCGGATAGTAAGTAGTAGGACTGTAGGAACTGGGGAGATAATTAGCTAGATAATAAGGTATAGTATAATCTATATATATAATAATAGTAGAAGTATTAGATATAGTAGAATAGACTTAATAGACTTAATAGACCTAACAAGCTAGGCTTAGCAGTCTTAGACTTAACTATATAAGACGAAGAATTTCTTTAATAGATTAAGTCTTATATAGTTATTCTCGTAGATTTATCTTATTACTATGTTAGACTTCTAAATATACTTATTATACTTAAAGACCCGGCGATCCTAATACTCTCTCTTTATTAAAGTTACTACCTCTAACTAACCTAATATAAATAAGCCCTAGTATATATATAACTATAGTAGCGGTTGTTATATATACTAGTAGTATAGCGGCGCAGGCAAGACAATGGGTCCGAATGCAGCACAAATCCACTCAGAGGTATATAGGAGTGCGTGGGGGTTCAGGGACCTAGGAATTCCATTAACACCTATAGGCCTTGTACGAAAGGATATAGAAGAACTACTAAGCTACTTATGAGGGAGTGTGCAACTATATACGGAAGGGAAAAGGGGTAGAACCGGGGGTAGGATAAGATAAGCGAAAAGCTTTGGGATAAGGTTGTATATAAAGCTTTTCGTGGAACGATTTCTTTGCATCGTTACAAGTAGTATAATATATTCTACTATTAAAGCGGCTAAACTATCGAAGCGGGCACTTTTTCTTAGTATTATAAACACTATATACGAACTATAATAAATCTACAATACGACCTTCTATTAATTTAATAAGAAGGTAGAATTAAGCTTACCTTACAGGCGTATAAATTAGGCTAGTTTAAGAGTGTACGACGCGCTTCTATAGCTTTTAACGTATAATATTAACAACTCTCTACTCGACTTTATAGAATTACATTTCGCTCTTATATACAACTAAATTACTAGAAGTTTATAGTAACCGAAGAATAAATAATTATATAATATATTCTTAACCTTAATTTATAAGAATTTACGCCCCGGCTATATAAGGTAGTAGATATAGTAGATAAACTATTAGGCGTATATAGTAGAATACTTATAAGAAAGAATTAGTTTAAACAATTTATAGCGCGTATAAATAAGCTTAAAATAGCCTTTAATCGAGTAAAGGATTGCTAAAGAATAAAATAAGAGAATCTAGAGGTTATTAATACGTAGTTTAAGCTTATACAGAATATAATTGCAAAATATAGTATATATAATAATAATATCTACAACTTTAATAAGACAGGCTTTTAGATAGATAATATACCTTATAAGCGAGCGGCCTATATAAGCGAGCAGTCCACCCTATTAACTTTTTTAACCTTTATATACGTATAGCTTAACAACTAAGTAATATAATAGCAATTTACAACTTGCGCGATTATTTTATAGAAACCTCTACATCCTTCTAGTATATATAAGAATTATATCTAGTCTTACCGCAGTAGCTATAGCACGCTTTATACTATCCGCTTATACCTAATCGCACCCTAAATTAGCGTATTATAGCCCGAGTTTCCTCCTTATCATTCTTTTTAGCAATAATCATCTCTTCTTATACTTTTATTAGGGTCCCTTGCGCTTGAATCTGCCTTTTTTTCCGCTGTTTCCGTTTTATTACTACTTTATTCACTTCTTAAAGGCTGACGATTTTATCGTATATTAACCTAATCTGATATATTACTTTTATAGAGCCTTTCTTAAGCTAATTTAGTTTTTTAATAATAGAAGCTAGCGAAGAATTTATATCCCTTTAAATCCGATTATAAATTAATATTAATTAAGCTTCTAGCTCGCGCGTATTACTTAGTATTTTTACTTTCTATAGAGTATTATCTTATACTAGCGGTGTTAGCGTATAATGCTTTATATTAAGCTTTAAAAGTACTGCTTCTAGATTAAATAGGACTAGACTAGCTCCTTAAAAGCTTATATAGATATTATCCTTTATAATTAATATATTAAAAGCAGCTTTAAAGGCTAGAAAGAACTTAAGTTTTATAATATAGTTGATATAATTACATACTAAAACTAAGATCTGATTTCCATATATACGCTTTAATAGTAAGAAGCAGCCTATATCTAGTAGCTATAATAGGTGTAATAAATAAGCTAGTATATAGAGTAGAATAATACCCTATTTCTCGCAGAGTTTCTAGAAATTAAGTAAGTTATAACTGTTATAGCTATTAAAGATTAGTAGTCAACGCGTGCCTACTATATAATCCTT
>ML986607.1:70118-82588 GCA_010094045.1 Lojkania enalia
ATAAATAATCGTATAATATATTTTTAACCTTAATTTACGAGGATTTATACTCCGGCTATATAAGGTAGTAGATATAGTAGATAAACTATTAAGCGTATATAGTAGAATACTTATAGAAAAGAATTAGCCTAAATAATTTATAGCGCGTATAGATAAGCTTAAAACAGCCTTTAATTAAGTAAAGGATTACTAAAAAATAAAACAAGAGAATCTAGAGGTTATTAATACGTAGTTTAAGCTTATATAGAATATAATTGTAAAATATAGTATATATAATAATAATATCTACAACTTTAATAAGATAGGTTTTTAGATAGGTATTATTAGTACTATAAAGGTTGTTATAGGTTTAGAATATTATATAAAGCCTACTCTTATACAGCTAGATAATTATAAGTAGATTATAGTTATCTAGAGTATCTACGCTACTATATATATAACCCTACTATTTATTATCTATAAAGAACGTATCTATATCTTTATATAGTATAAAGAAGTAGGTATACTATATAATTAGAAAATTTTAGTCTCTAAGAATAGCTGGATAAATAACACGCTTAGTCTTAAGTAGCTAAAGTACTTTAATAAGTATATAAAAATATGTTAAGTATAGTTATATAGGTTACTTATTTTAGATAGCTATAAAAGCTACTTTAACTAGAAATTTAAGGATTACTACCTTATATAAAAGATTCTAACACTTTATATACCTTTTTATTTATTATATATACTTTAGCTTTTTAATATAGTTTACTTCTTACTATTAACGCTAAAGTACTTATATAGTATATAAGACTTAGCGTACTAACGCATTTACTATATTAATAAAGAAAGCTTTCTTCTAGTCTTTAAAAACGCGTTTTTTAATATATTTACGTATAAGAACTATTAAAAGGCCTTTAAAGTAATAGAAATTATTCTTCTAAACGCGTAGGTTATATTAAATCGCCTTAATATATAACTATATACCCTACTAGAACTACTTCTATAAGAAGACTTCTAATAGTCTAAAACTCTAAATAATATATATAAATTTAAGTTACAATTAATACTTATATAAAAGTCCTTTATATAATTACTAAAAGAGGTATAAGAAGGATTCTTATAGCTTATAAAAGGTACTAAATTAATACTATATTAGAATATACTTCTTTAAACTCGCAACTCTAAGCTTAAAAGGTAATTAGAAGAAGTAACTAAGTATAAAATACATAAAAGAAAGTATATTTAGTATAATAGTATAGTATTATATAGTAAGGGATTTTTATATATAGCTGCTGAAGCATTTATAAACTCTTAGCCTTTTAAGAAGACTCGTAATAGTAATACTTAAGAAAGAGCTTAACCAGCTTAATACTACTATAGTAACTATAGTAAGACTGGATATAACACTTATACGTGCTAAAAGGATAGTAGGGAAAATTCTAAATTAGATAAAAGTATATCGTATATAAGATCTCTTATTAGTATTAAGTAAATAAACTTTTTATATATAGTATTTGTTATATTCAGAAAAAGTAGCCGCTTTAATAGTTTAACTACTTTAATAGTAGGATATATTATAGGTTTATTAATATCTAAATAATAGTATAGATTAATAAATATTATAGCTTTATTAGCTAGAATATTATATAGATAGCTAGTATAGTTATTCTCCTTTTTCTATACCTTCTAAAACTGTATAATCTTTTTAGAAGCGAGTTTTTCTAGTATATATTCTTATAACATAGTTTATAAGTAAGCTGTTAATATAAGTAAGCTATTATCTTACCAAACTTTTAACGGCCTATCTAGATTAATATATAATAGCTTAATATAATAACGTATAATTAACTTATAAAGAATTATTAATTATTCTTATAATTTCAACTATTAATTAAGGTTAAGTTTTAACTAAGAATAGTATTATAACAACTTTTTGCTACTCTTAAAGTACTCTCTACCTTTAATACGCTAGAATAGCTGCGCGACGCAATTATAAGCCGAATTTAAAGAAGCTTATAAAGACTAAAGAGGAGGTACTTATTAGCTATATCCTTAATTAGGATTTACGAGGATTTCTACCTATAATCGACGGCGTATAAGCTATAGTAAATAGACTATTAGCTAAATGCGGCGCTAGCTAGATTAGTATCTACTAGCCTCGAAACTTTATACAGTATACTAAGCGCCTTAGAACCCGATTAAACTATCCTTATACTTAATAGTAAGCTCTATACGAAAATCTAATAATTATAGGCGTATAGTTCCAGCTTCTATAGAGTATAAAGGGGAAGTACGGAATTTAAGATAAGGATGCCTATAATTTCGACGAGACAGGCTTTATTATAAGCTAAATATCAGCTTAGCTAGTTGTTATAGAGTTAGAGAATTGTTGTATAAAGGCTATCTAGCCGGGTAATTATAAATAAACTATAATAATCTTAGCAATTAATATAATTAGCTAGATAATCCTATTACTTATTATTTTTAAAGGCATCTACTATCTATCTTATTAGTATAAGAGTAATAATATACCGGGCGATTGGGCGATTATAACTAGTAATAATAGCTAGATAAATAATAAGATTAGTATTATCTAGTTTAAATACTTTAATTAGTATATAAAGAGCTATATAATAGATACCTATCGATTACTAGTTATTAACGGCTATAATAGCCACGTTTCGCTTGAGTTTTAAGAGATCTATAAGGAGGAGAAGATTATCTATCTCTATATACCGCTATATTTGTCGTATCTACTATAGCTACTTAATATAGACTACTTCTTACTATTAAAGCGCGTATATAGTATTAAGATCTTAACTTTAGTACGCGATTATATTAACTATATTAATAAGATTACCTTTCTTCTAGCCTTTAAAATAGCCTATAATTAATTAATTATAGAAGCTAATATCTATATAAGCTTTTAAAGCGCTAGAATAGTATTATATAATTTAGAGGCGGTACTATTAAAGCTTAATATTAAGTTACGTATACTAATACTACCTATATTAGAAACTACTCTTTAAGAGGCTAAAATACCTAGTAACGCGCGCGAACTAGAAGTTTAATTAATAACAATTTATAGTAGAATTTAGTAATATTAAAACTTATTACTTATATTAATTATTATAGCCTTTAATTAGATTTAAAAGAGTATTATAATAATAACGCATTTAATCGTACTAATAATTAATTAAATTAAAAGTTTTAAGTAAGTAAATAAGGTAGTAATAAAGTAAAAATAATAGAAAAGAAAGCGATTATAGAAGTAGAGGATTCTAATAAAAACTATAGGTAAGGATATAATTAATTAAAATAACGTTAAGGGGTAGATTAATAAGAAAATTCGTAATTAGAGTACTTAGCTATAAAAGAGTAGCTAGCCTTAATAGAGCTACAGGCGCTGTAAATAGTCTAGCTATAATACTTAAATATGCTAAATTAATAGCGTAGGTTTTAAATAATCTAATAGACTATCGCTTCTTAGAGTATATATATACGTGGTTAATAATTATCGCGATTAAGTCGTTCGAATCTTAGTAGAGTAACAGCTTACTTATATTAATAGCTCGCTTATAAACTACGTTATAAATAGTAGTTAGTATAGATTTAGATAGTAAAGTACTAGTATAGATATAAAATACCTACTACTTAGTATTATATATATATTAGATAGTTCTAGTATAAGTATTATATAAACTTAATTATTATATAATAGTATTTAGAATATAGATATTTAAAAGAGTAGAAGAGAAGTAGGTTTAATCTCTTTTTAAGTTTAAAGTTCTAAGGCTAGTATCTAGATAGGTATTATATAAGATTCTCTTTTAAATATAGATATTTTATATAAGATTTTAACTAATAGTATTATTTCTATATAAATAGAAGTTTATATTAACTTATCTATCGTATATCTTTTCTTAAGAATATCTTCTATTACCTTTTCGTACGGGGTACTAGGTTAATAATTAAAGTATATACCTTTACTTTCTACTATTTCTATTATTATTTTATATATTATATAGCTAGTTACTTAAAAATAATATTCGTTCTATTAATTAAAGTCTACTATAATCTCTAATAGCAGTTCTTTTTATAATTTTATTATTATATATAATTCTAGTAGAACCTATAATATATATAATAATAGCTTATAATTATTTAGTTAAGATTCTAGGTTAATAGTATTCTTAATATACTTAATCTTTATATTCCTTTTTAGAATCCTTTTAAATACTTTTATATCTTCTTCTAGTTATTTATATATATATAGTTCTTTATATATTAATTATCTATTATCTTCTAATTCGTATAGATTTAGTAGATTATTATTAGTAGATATTCTAGATAACTTAGCTATTATTAGATTAGTAGTTACCGGTTACTTATTTATATAACAGTTATTAGTTATTAGTTATTACTTATTTATACAGCGGTTAATATACAGTATAAGCGAGCTGATTACCTATGCGAGCTGATTATAATACTAAGACTATACTAAAATCGCGACTACTTTTCGCAAAATATTATACTTTCTTATATTCTATCGTACTATATAATATAGTAGCCTATTCTTCTATATCTATAGTATCATTTTTACACGTCTACAAGTTATGCCCAGCCTTACTATACTACCTATAGCGCCTTTAAATTAGCTAATCTCTATTAACGCGCGCCTTCTTTCTACCCTTCTTTCTATTAGTACGAGCGCTAAACTCTTTTAGAGCAGTTAATTAAGCGCCTTCTTTAATTATTAGGTTGCCTTCCTTCTATATACACTTTCTTTTATACGATCGACGTTATATAGCAGCCTTATTAGCTACTTAAAGCTCAGCAACCTAAGCGCATAATAGTACGTTTTTATATATTATATACACAGCACCCTTTATAAACTATTTAAACGCCTCTACTATTAAAGTAGATAAGCTATTTAGGTGCTTTTAAACTCTTAATCGAACGTACGCAGATTAAGACCTAAATTCGATAGAATTACTTAGTATTTTTAACTTCTAAGGGGTATCTTTAACTATAAGAGGTGTTAGTATATATAGTTAAACTTTAAGCTTTAATAGTACTATATTTAGGTTAAATAGAACTAGGCTAGCGCTTTAAAAGCTATTTAGGATATTACTCTTTGTAATTGCTGCGTTAAAAGCTACTTTAAAGTAGGGTAAAAACTCGATTTTTATAATATAGTTAATATAACCGCATATTAGTTACTTAACTTAGCACCTGTATATAGTTTTTAAAGGCGAGAAACAACCTATATCTAATAGTTATAGTAGGTATAATAAATATAGAGATATATAGAGAGTAATTATATTCTTTTTCTTATAAAACTGCCTGAATTTAAACGAGTTATAGCTCTTATAGCTGTTAAGAATTAGTAATTAATATATACTAATAGTATAATTCTTTATATATATATTAAAGTACTTTAACTACTTAATACTAATATTATTTATCGTCCAGCCGTTATCAGTAACCTGTATAGCCTAGATTAGTAGAATATTGTCTTCTTTATATTATATAGAGAGGTGGTAGATATCTGTAAAGATAATAAAAGGTAGTATTATCTATCCTATTATATTAATACTCTAGATAACTGTAGTCTACTTATAATTATCTAGCTGGAGCTGCTTTAGTCGATTCTATCTCTTAGAGCTAGTAACTACTACTATAACAGCGTAGGTAAAATAATAGGTCTGAATGCGGCACAAATCTACTTAGAGGTATATAAGAGTATGTAGGGGTTTAGGGACCTAGGAATTCTATTAACACCTATAGGCCTTATACAAAAGGATATAGAAGAACTATTAAGCTACTTATAAGGGAGTATACAACTATATACAGAAGGGAAAAGGGGTAGAACCGGGGGTAGAATAAGATAAGCGAAAAGCTTTGGGATAAGGTTGTATATAAAGCTTTTCGTAGAACGATTTCTTTATATTATTATACTACCCCCCTCCTTGTAGGCTAATAGTCTCTATCTACGCTGGTTTAGGAGGGAATCGGAGCTATTACGGATGGGTTCTAGTATAAAGAAATTTCTTTAAGAAGGTATTTACCGGTAAGAGCTAATACGCGCGGTTACCTATAAAGATGTATTTATTAATATAATATTAAGTAAGGTTTTCGCGGTAAGTATAATTAACCTATATATTAGCTAGTAACTACTATTATAATAGTTTATTAATATTATAATTTCGTCGTATATAGTAACGAGCGTTTACTAGCCTTAGTATATTACTAGATTGCTATTAACTCAGCTTCCTTAACTAAATAATAACTTCTACTCCGTATATATTATTATACGTCCCTAGAACCGTTAATTATTAAAGTATTACTAACGCCTTATAGAAAAAATTAATTAATATACTACTCTACCTATTTTTTAGAGCCTCTTCGAAGGCCTTCTAAGTTATCTACCTTTAAACTATATACGTGCTCGCCCGCAGGTAGCATATAATATTTTTCTTTCAGTCTCTAAGATTAAAAAAATGCGAGTATTATATCTTATAAAATAAAAAGTATAACCCTATATAAATTACATCTAATACTAATAAAGTATTTATTACTAACGTATTTATAGATCCTCTTCTACTATAAGAAGGAGTTTCTAGTCCTCCAGGGCTATCTTAAACTATAAGCAGCGGCCCGATACGTAGAGGATAAGGAGGATAAAAAGGTAGCCTTCGAGGCTGTTTTAGAGTCTGCTTACAGCCTAGTGCTTATAGCCTAGGTTATAAGAAGTTAGAAAAATAGCCTTCTTATAGCTAGTATCTAGGTAGCTTTATTCTACTAGGGTACTAAATTACTCTATTAGGTTTTAGCTCTAGAGACTCTAGTATCTAGCCTTTAAGCTAATATTATAGTACTCTTGGGCGGCTAAGAATAAGGTAGAAAAGGTTTAGGGGGAGTCTAGAGGGAAAAAAAGGGAAGAAGAATAGAGAAGGAGAGAACTAGAGAGGTATCTAACAGCCTGCTATTAGACCCTCTAGATTCTATAAAGGAGTAATTTAGGCCTATACTTTAGTTTTTAAAATCTACTACTTAACTTTTATACGTTATTATCTACTAGATAATCTATATTCTCTATACTATTCTCGTATACTTTAATCTATTTAGTTAGGGCTTTTAAGGGTCCTAGCTAATTCGGATACTTATTATAAAAAGCTCTTAACTTATAAGGTAAACCTATAAAATTTAAAGCTTTATACTAGACTAGATTAGGATTATATCCTACCTATTTCACACGGTATTTAAGGGTCTTATAATACAGCTTACTAGCTAGTATTTCTTTAACCTCCTACTCTTCTACCCCCTTAATAGCGATAGTAGGTGGTTTTAGAGCTTCTTACCCTAGTAGAAGGTCCTAGGGGTTCTTATATAGTAGGTTTAATACGAAGACATTATATATTCTTAATTCTAGGAGTAGCTATAGATAGTATAAGTTTCCAACCTATTCTAGTACTTTAAAAGGGCCCTCCTATTAATCGGATAGCTTTCAGCTTAATCTCTAGACTATAAAGTTCTTAGTATTTAAGTAGACTATATTACTAATCTGCTAATTAATTAGTTGCTAGTAATAGTTAATAATAGATTATATACGATTTTAAGCCCTCTTAATATTAGCCTTTACGGTTTCTTAGGCTGTATATATATAAGTTACTAGAGCTAAAGTATTCTTATAATTTAATTTATCTATTACTATAATAGAATTAATAGAATATTTCTAATCCTAACTCTAATAGGTCTTAGATCTGTATAGGATCTAATACAGGGATATTCTAATAGTTATATAGGGTAGAGTTACTTATACTCAGTCGATTATAGATAATAGAGAACTCTAGTTATTTTAGTAGAAAGATATAAAAGAGCGCAGTCTCTAATTAATATACTTATTTATAATCTCTATCTATCTGTTAGTTTCTTTATAATAAGTAGTAGATAGTTTAATCTTTACGCCTAAGATACGGTAGAATTTAAACTAGAAACTAGATATAAACTAAGGTCCTTAGTCTAAAATAATAGTTTTAGGCGTATAACTAAAGCGGTATACCTATTAAATAAATAATTCGGCTATTCCCTATACGTTAATTATATAATAGTAGGGAATAGATATAGCTTATTTAGATAGGCGATTAATTACTACTATAATCTAATTATATCCGGACTTATCTATAAGAAAATCTTTAAAGTTAATATATAGATACTATATTAGTTAATTTAGTATAGAAAGTAGGTAGATAAAACCTAGGGTTCAGGTTTATATTAGATAAGCTTTATAGTATAGAATATAATTCCGTATATATCGTTTATAAATAGCTTTTATACCCTTCTAATAGTACTTCTAGGATAGTAACTAATAGGTTTTAGTAGCGTTTAGGTATATGGAGGATACTTAGTTATAAGCCTCTCGTATAAATCGCATATAAAGGCCTAAATCTAATAAGATATATAAGTAATTATTATAGAGGAATAGTCCGTTCTCTATCTAATACTTATAGAGTAGAAGTATACGTTCCTGCGCGAAGGAGGCTTAGTTTTCCTATAGTAATACGTCGATTAACTCTAGAAAGTCTAGTAATATAACCTACTTCTAGCCTTTAATAACGTTTAGTATAGCCGCTTAAGTTATTATTTAAGTAATATAGGACTAGACTAATTCAGTATTAATTTAGGGGTAAAGTTAATATAGTCTAAGTAGGACTTTTAACTAGTTATTAGTTTAAGCCGCTTTTAAGTTTTCTATATCTTATTTATAACGATTAAGGATGTCTACTCTAGTATTATTTTTACCTAGGGTGTACTCGATTTAGAACTAATACTAAGCTAATTCCTCGGTCTAATAAACTTAATAAGTATTAAGTATTTTTATAGTTATAAAATATTCGAGTAAGCAATAATTAGTATATATTAGAGTCCTAGTAGCTACTAAAGTAAGTTCTATCCTCTATTACTTAAATATAGTAACGATTACGAATAGTTTCTTATTATAAATCTTCTAGTTTAGTTCCGAACTAGATAGAACCTTACTATAGAACGCTATAGGGTACTATTTTCCGTTAGGATATTTCTATAACAGTACTCCTACAACTACTCTATTAGAGGTATTAGTTTCCATTTTTATTTCTAATATAGGGTTAAAGTAGTAGAAAGTAGGTATATTTAGCAGGGCTGACTTTAATTTCTTAAAAGTAATATCACATTCCAAAGTTTATATAAAAGGGGTTATAAGGTTCTATAGTATAATAATTAGCTTTATAACATGCGAGAATTCCGGTATAAACTATTAATAGAATCTAGTAAAACCTAAGAAGGATTTTACACCTGTTATAGTAGTAGGTAGCTGCTAGTTATATAGTACTTCTACCTTCTCTAGGTTAACCTTAAGGCCTTTATTTAAGAGGATATAGCTAAAATATTTAGTTCAGGTAATATAGAATTCACTCTTCTTAATATTAACTTATAACTCTGCTTAATATAATCTCTTAAGAACTTTCTTAATGTAGATAGTATATATTACCTTATCTTCTAAGTAGATAAGGATATTATCTAGATAAGTAATATAGAAGTTATCTAGGTAGTTAATTAGTACGTTATTTATATAGTACTAGTAAGTTACTAGACTATTATACAATCTAAAAGATAGAACTTTATACTTATAGGTTCCGTATCGAGTTTAAAAGGTAGTATATTCCTTAGAACTAGGATCTATTCTAATCTTGTTAAAGGCTACGCAAATGTTAAATTTAGTAAAGATTACTACCTTAGTAGGTCTAGATAAGAGTTTATCTATATACGGTATTAGATATATATCTTTATAAGTAAGAGCGTTAAGTTTACAATAATCTACATAAATATGTAGGTCGCTATTAGGTTTACAGACGTAAAGGATTAGAAATATAAAGGAGCTCCGACTCTACTTAATATATTTATACTATAGATTATCTATAATATACTTTTTAGTTACTTCTAGCTCCTTAATATTCTACTTATACAACAGGCTGTAACTATTAAAGAGGGGTTCTATAAGAATAATCTTATAATTATAAGGGTGGTATTCTAGTAATTAATAAGCCGCAGTTTTACTAAATATATTCTAATATCTATAGTATTCGGATAGTAATTAGAGATTTACTAGTACTTTATTTTCAGCCTTATCTTCTAGCTCTAGGGCTTACTTATCTTTAATCAGCTACTTAATTTCGTATAGAAACGTGGAGAAAAACTCGTTCTCTTTCCTCTTTATATTAAAGTAGAAAGTATTAGCTAAGATAAGAGCAATAATAGGAGAATAGACTTTCTTTAGATTAGGTTTAAACTTTATTTTATACAGGCGTATAGGAGCTCTAAGCTTATTTAGACTATAAGCTATAGAAGACTAATATAGTTTTAGCAGTTTTAGTAGACTCTTAATATAATAGATAGTCGGACTATAAGACTACTAATACTAGTTCTTTTCCTATAGAGCGTCGCGTTACTAGATATCTAGCTCTACTTTCTTATTATATACTAGCTAAGTTAATTGCATAAGAAGAGGAGGTGAAGGATTATAAGTAGTAGAATACTTAGAGGGCTATATAATCCGATTCTTATCCATATCTAGCTAGAGTTAAAAATAATATAACTATTTAATACTAATAATATAATCCTAAATATCTAGATCTATAATAATAAATAGGTAGTTTTAGATAGTTCTCCTATTAATTTATAGGTGTAAGTAGATATACTAATTAACTAGGGTTTAGATTCGGTCCTAAAAACCTTTAATAGTAATTTTAAAGGGTAAGCGCTGTATTAATATATATAGGGCTTAGAAGAGTAATCTAACTACTATAGAATTAAGGAATAGGAAGCCTTAAGCACTAGTATTAATAAGGGTATTTAGTTGTATACTAACACTTTTCGAATATAGAATAGTAGGAATTTAGAAGTACTTTCCTCTAAATAAATATAACAAATTAATATTTAATAAATTATACTTACTTAAGCCTAAAATAGAGAGTTTTCTTAGGCGTTTCTATTTCTTACCTAAGAACTATCTAGGTAGTACTCGCTTGCGTCTAGAAACTCTTCTTCCTTAATCTCCTCTTATTTAACCTCTATCTCTTATATTTTAAGAACTATATATTCGTTCGCGAAGTATCCTAGTTTACTATAATTATAGTAATTATCTAGGGTTATATACCTTTTAGGTGCAGGAGTTTTACTAGGTAGTTAAGAAGCGATTATAGTAGAATAAAGTATTAATACTAGGGTAGATTAGAGTAGTATTAGATTATAGATTACCTTAGATAAGCTCTTAAAAACCTTCTAGTACTAATCCGAATTTATTTTAGCTACAATCTATAGGCTAGCAGTTTATTCTAGAAGATTAGGAATACTCCTCCTTTCTATATTATAGGCTGTTAAGTAGGCGACTATAGTATTAAAGGAGCCTTTCTATATAAGCTTAAAGCTAAGGTTTAGTATCCTTAGGCTGGAGAGAATCTTATTCTATAGGTAGAAGAACTACTTAGATTAAAATACGGATCCCCTAATAGCTGTACTAATAAAGTAAGCTTTAAAAGTTGAGAATACTTCTCTCTTATTTATCCTTAGAACATAAAACGCCTATTATACCTCTATCTCTTTATTACCTATAAAATACGATTATAGAAGCGAAATTATTTCTTCGGCATTCTTAAACCGATACTAGTCTAATTTAGCTAGGTATTTTAGCTCTAGATACCCTTTTGCAGTACTAGAAGTATATTCCTATACTAATACTATACGTATATACTCTATCTAATAGTAATCTATATTAATCTTAAGTTAGTCTAGGATTAAAGCTTACTATTATTTAAATATAAGTTTATTACTATTTATAAGGCTTTCGATCTTAAACGTACGTTTAGTAAAATAGACTTAAGGAGGTTTAAGAGTGGCTAAGAGGTTTCTTACTAGAAGAGTTGTAAAAATTTTCTAATATATTATTAGTTCTAATTCGGTAGTTTATAGAGGTTAATTAGGACTAATAGTTCTCTATTATATTAAGCGTATAATCTCCTCCTATAAAATTATAATTTATTTCTTAAAAGTTAGTTTATTTTAATTTCCCTCCGAATTAGATAGGTTCTTTATTATAGGCCCTATAGAGAGGGGTCCGCCTGTTATAGGGCCCCCTATAGGAGGTAACGGTTGTTCTATACGTGTAGATAGAAGTTTACTCTTACTACAACTTATGTATATATCGATTCTAGTATAGGAATTAGAAGGTAAATTATAGTTAGACATCGGCGGTTACCTCTAATTCTAATAGGTTATTAGTAGTTTCTAAGTTTCTACCTAGGCGCACTCTACGCGGCTTTTCTAAAGGCAATTCTAATTATAGAGGATAAGAAGTTCTAAACCTAAAAGCTTTAGTTAATAAGAAGTTTCTAAGATTCTATCTAGGTAACTAAATAATTTAATATAATAGTATATAAGTATTATAA
>ML986607.1:85204-117002 GCA_010094045.1 Lojkania enalia
AAATATAACTTATACTTCTAATCTAACTATTTATCTAATTTTTTAATATTTTCTAGTAAACGTTTAGAACTTTAATATTTTATTAGAAAGCTCTACTATAAACTAGAAGAAAATATTAACTAATACCTAACTAAATATACCTACCTTCTATATATCTATTCCTATCTAGAATAAGATCTAATAATATTAGTTAATCTATTAATATATTCTATTATTAAAGCAGCTACCCTATTAAAGCAACTACCCTATTAAAGCGGCTACTTTTTCTTAGTATTATAAATACTATATACGAACTATAATAAATCTATAATATAACCTTCTATTAATTTAATAAGAAGGTAGAATTAAACTTACCTTATAGGCGTATAAATTAGGCTAATTTAAGAGTATATAACATACTACTATAGCTTTTAATATATAATATTAATAACTCTCAACTTAACTTTATAGAATCGCGTTTTACCTTTATATATAACTAAATTACTAGAAGCTTATAGTAACTAAAGAATAAATAATCGTATAATATATTCTTAACCTTAATTTATAAGAATTTGCACCCTAGTTATATAAGGTAGTAGATATAGTAGATAAACTATTAGGCGTATATAGTATAATATCTATAAGAAAGAATTAGTCTAAATAATTTATAACGCGTATAAATAAGCTTAAAATAGCCTTTAATTAAGTAAAGGATTGCTAAAGAATAAAATAAGAGAATCTAAAGATTATTAATACGTAGTTTAAACTTGTATAGGATATAATTATAAAATATAGTATATATAATAATAATATCTACAACTTTAATAAGATAGGCTTTTAAATAGGTATTATTAGTACTATAAAGGTTGTTATAGGTTTAGAATATTATATAAGGCCTACTCTTATACAGCTAGATAATTACGAGTAGATTATAGTTATCTAGAGTATCCACGCTACTACGTACGCGACCCTACTATTTATTATCTATAAAAGACGCGTTTATATCTCTATATAGTATAAAAAAGTAGGTATACTATATAATTGGAAAATTTCAGTCTCTAAGAACAGCTGGATAAATAATACGCTTAATCTTAAGTAGCTAAAGTACTTTAATAAGTATATAAAGATGCGTTAGATAAAATTATATAAGCTACTTATTTTAGACAGCTATAAAAGCTACCTTAACTAGAAATTTAAAGATTACTACCTTATATAAAAGATTCTAATACTTTATATACCTTCTTATTTATTATATATACTTTAGCCTCTTAATATAGTTTACTTCTTACTATTAAAGTTAAAATACTTACAGTATATATAAGACTTAATATACTAACGCGTCTACTATATTAATAAAAAAGGCTTTCTTCTAGCCTTTAAAAACGTATTTTTTAATATATTTATATATAAGAACTATTAAAAAGCTTTTAAAGTAATAGAAATTATTCCTCTAAACGTATAGATTATATTAAATTACTTTTAATATATAACTATATACTCTACTAGAACTACTTTTATAAGAAGACTTCTAGTAGTCTAAAACTCTAAGTAATATATATAAATTTAGATTATAATTAATACTTATATAAAAGTCCTTTATATAATTACTAAAAGAGGTATAAGAAGAATTCTTACAGCTTATAAAAAGTGCTAAGTTAATACTATATTAGAATATACTTCTTTAAGCTCGCAATTCTAAACTTAAAAGATAATTAGAAGAAGTAATTAAGTATAAAACGTATAAAAGAAAGTATATTTAGTATAGTAGTATAATATTATATAGTAAGAGATCTTTATATATAGCTATTAAAGTATCTATAAGCTTTTAGCTCTTTAAGAAGACTTATAGTACTGATATTTAAGAAAGGGCTTAACCAGCTTAACACTACTATAGTAACTATAGTAAGACTGGATATAATATTTATACGTGCTAAAAGGATAGTAGAGAAAATTCTAAATTAGATAAAAGTATATTATATATAGGATCTCTTATTAATATTAAGTAAATTAACTTTTTATATATAGTATTCGTTGTACTAAGAAAAAGTAGCCACTTTAATAGTTTAGCCGCTTTAATAGTAGAATATATTAATCTTTCTCTAATATATACTTTAGATAGTAGAGGTTTAAGTTTAAATATTATATAGTTTTAGGTTTATTTAATAACCCTCTATTCTATTATAGCTTCTTACTTTATAGAGTTTTTAAGTATCTTATCTTTATTTAGTTATTTTAGCTTTATACCTATATCCTCTTTTCTTTTTTAGTAGGCTTTATATTATCGTTTAATATACGATATCTATACTACTTTAAAATATACTAGATAGTATTAATTTATATAGAAGTTGTCGTCTTCTCTAACCTAATAATTCTATTCTTATTTATATTATAATACATTTAGTACCTAGTATTTTACTAGTACTTTATTTTATAAGAAGGCTACTACTTTTTATACTATATATACAGCCTTATCCTAATCTATTATATTAAGGTATCTTTCTACTACTTTCGTCATTTCTATCTATTTTCGGAAGTATAAGAAATAGATCTCTCTAGAGTAGATATTTTACTATTCTTTATAAACGTTAATAATATCTTATCTTAGTCTATTCTTATTATAGAATTTTATAGGTAGTTCTTCTTATAGGGTAGCTATAGGAGCTAGAGTTCTCTATTTATACTCGACTATTCCTTATTAATATATAGAATATACCCTAGGTACTAGTTTAAGTATTAGTACTCTAGTAGTAGCTTCTTCTATTTATAATAGGGTATTTATTTCTTTATCCTTATCTAATTCTTCTTAAACTTCTTCTAGCTATCTTTTTATACGTTCTTACGTTACTATAAGTTACGTTTTCTTTTAAAGCTAATATCTTATAGTTGTAAGGGTATATATACTATTCTACACCTATAATCAGCGATATTAATTATTCGTACCTTTTAGTTGCAGTAGTATAGTAGTATAGAGCTATACTTCTAACAATAGTTTCTTTAAGTTATTAGTATATTTAATATTTATCTTTATTATAGAAAGACTAATATAGGGTCTTATATTCTATAGTTGCAGCTAGTTTTTCTTTATCTACTTTCTGCGGTTTATCTTCTATAGGCTAGTTTTTCTTTTCTTTTTTTTTGCTTTAATATTCCTTTACTATATATCTTAGTTTCTAATAATTATAATACTTAATATCTTTCTTTTAAATCCTTCTTTCTTAAATTGCCTATAACTTAAGCTTCTTTTCTCTAGTAGCGCTTAAGTCTATAGGTCCGCCTACATTAATAGCTTTTACTAAAAAGTATACCCTTTAATAGTATACTTATCTTTCTTTATTTTTAAACTAGTATAGTTTATTATTAATTCTTTTTACTAGTTAGAAGTATAATATTAAATCTTAAGGTTACTCTATATATATTATTACACTTCTTATTTCTATCTTTAACCCTCTATAGAACTTTACTATTATATTATAGTTATCTTATATAACCTTATTTAAAAGCTATTAAAAGCTTAATATATATAAAGTAATAGACTCTAGTTAAACTAGATTATAAAGTCTATCTTCTACTACTTGTACTTTATTAATATCTCTAAATACTAGTTTAAGTTTCTATTAGAAGTATACTAGACTTATAAATATTACCTTAGTTTTACTTTTCTAATATTCTTCTATATAGTTCTTAAAATCTATTAAGAAAGACTAAAACTAGTTAAAGAGTTTACCTGTTAGGTATACTCCTATAAATAATACTTTCTTATTCTTATACTAGATAATATTTAGGTTAGTATTAATATAGATTTTTACTACTACTAGAAATCTTTTAAGTTTAGACCTAGTTCTATTAAACTTATTAAGTAGTACTAATTTAATTTATTATTAATAATATATTATTAGTAGTATTCTTTTAACTTATTTAAGTTTCTAGATAATTTCTATAAGTTCTATTTCTTATTTACTATTAACTATTTTCTATATTTCTTTAAAACTTTTTAAAAGGCTATTCTAGATCTTTTTTAGGCTTCTTATTTATTTATCTACTAAAACTAGCTGTTCCTATTATTATATTAACTCGTTCTATATTCTCGTAAATATAGTTATTATACCTGTCTTTAAAGAGGTAGTTTTACTAGCTAATCCTAATATTTTACTTATATAAGTTTCCTATATTACTTATTAAAAGTATCTCTTTCCTTATAACTAGGGTAGTCTAACTAGTCTTCTTCTAACTTTACAAGGGTAGTTAAAGTATAACAGCCTCTAATTAGCTAAGTATAGGATAGGATAATAACTAAGAGTAATTATATACTATAAAGAGATTATTCTTATAGATTTATAATAGAAGTATGTAAGTAGAGTATATAAAGGATATTTAAGTTAACTATAAAGAGCTATAAAGGTTAGAATTGTAAGGTTATTAAATATAATTTAGTTTTCCTACTATTCCTCTTATTTAATTACTAATCTAGGATTAAGCGGGCTTAGTAATTTAGTTTAAACTAAGTTGCTAAGCTATCTATATAACTAGCTCTACTCGCTTACCTATACAGAATTCTATACCTTAATAGACTCTAGCGCGAGGGTATTTATAATACTATAGCAACTTTTATAGACCTAATTATATCTATCTAAAAGCTAGTCTTGTTAAAGTTATATATATTTTTATTATAGATACTATACGTAGCTTTTATCTCTTTAATAAGCTTAAACTATACGCTAATAACCTTAGGATTCTCTTACTATATCCTCTAGCAGTCCTTTACCTAATTAAATGCTATTTTAAGCTCTTTTATACGCATTATAAATCTCCCAGCCTAATTCTTACCTACTAGCTCTTTACTACGCGCAGCTAACAGTTTATCCGCTATATCTGCTACCTTATATAGCCGGGGCGCGAATCCTTGCGAATCTGGGTTAAGGATATATCGTACGATCGTCTGCTCTTTATTTGCAGTCAACTTTTGGCTATTTGCGCGGCAATTAGTACGCGCGAGGGTTCCTTTATATCTCCGCTGGAGAGTTGGTCGCGGTATACTGAACGCGTCAGCAGCAGCTCGTAGGCTTTGGAATTGGCCGGCTTTATACGCTTGAAGGGCAAGCTTAATTCTGCCTTCTTGCTGAGTATTATCTCTTTGTAGGTGTTGAGGCATTGCGTGTTATAGTTATCGTGTTCGCTGCCAAGAAATTTTGGCTCACTCGATGGGGTGGCTCACTCGATGGTGCTTTACGTTATAGAAAACTAATATTTTAGCCACTTCAAGCTAATATAACCTTTGTTTAATCTACTTATTACTTAGAGAGATGCATCTGTATCAAGAACAGCAACACTTAATTCGGGAAGACTAAACTCAAACGTTCCATTCATTCCAGCTATTACTTCGATAATCGTTGTATTCACAATGTTCAGGCCCGTGAAAGGGTCATTGTACGCATAAGGATCGCCAACAGAGTTCGTGAGCATAGTCAGAGAAGCCTTTGTGCCCGGTTTGATTCCCTGGAATTCGATTGATACCGGGATCGGACTGCTATCCGTCGAGTTGTATACAGCACCTTTCCACACCAGCGCTCCGTTTCTCGCTTGATCTTTGCCAGCTGTCCAATATAGGGGGTTGTAGCTGGAATTCGAAGTAGTCGGGAGCGTATGCGAGATCGGGTGATGGGCAAAAAGCGACCAACAGAACCACGTCACGGCGCGCGTTGTCATCTTCGGGTCCGCTGTAAATTGAATAAGAGTAATAGGCCATTGAAATCTATTTTCATTTTTCAAAACAGGAGCGTAAAAGGCCACCGGTATACGGTCTGAATTTCGCTCATATCCGATCAACGAAATTGCTTCGCCAACAGCACCAATCCACCAAGGGTATTTGTACAAGGGGCCTTCCCAGCGCGGGGGTATTGCGCCGTTGACGTGCGTCGCGGCCATTTCGCCAACAATGTGGCCAATTTCGTTGTCAAAGCGGTCAAATTCGTACACCAGCTCATCGGGCTCTCGATAGGGGTGATAATCGCCGATAGCACCTGAAGGGAAGCTCAAACCTTCTTTAGTATTGGGACCCGTTGTTCTGCCCTCCGATGCGGGATCACTGGTTGCGGCGGAGGCGATGACTTGGATGTCGGGATATGCAGCCGTGATAGCGTCGAAGAACATGCGGAAACGGTATTGGCGATACGATTGCCAGCCACCAGGATAGCCCGCGAGCCAATCCTCGTTCCCAATTTCAACATAATTGAGTTCAAAAGGCTCAGGATGTCCTAGCTCTGCCCTTCTAGAGCCCCATGTCGAGTTTGGTGGTCCTCGTATGAATTCTATTTCATCTAGGGCATCCTCAATGAAGGGTTGCAAGTTTTCTTTGGGCGTAGCATCGCCATTGAGCGCTAGACCTGCCCAGACTCCAATCACTAAAGGACTATGAGAACATGCAAATCTGTAGAGATTATCGGCACCCTTACCAATTTGTAGATTCATGTCCTCAGCCCACTCTAAGTACTCCATTAGCCCAAGTCCGTGGGTCTGTTGATATCCCCATACACCCTGGAAACCTGGGCGATCCTTCAGTGGTCCAAGAGTGTCCTTCCAATCCCAATATGTGTCGTTCGTGAGCCCTTCCAGCATATTGCCTCCAGGGAAACGGAGAAAGCGCTAATAACTGTATTAATTATACCCGATTCTCGCAGGATACCCGACTTACAGGGTTCATATCCGCGAGGGCTTCTGCAATATCTATTCGGAGCCCATTCTTTCGACCCTTATAAGTCGGTGGGAAGAGACTGATAAGATTAAAATCTAATGAGCCGTTTTTAGTCCCCTTGGGATCGAAGGTAATCGCGAATGAATTGTTAGAGGTCGGCGCATCTTTCTCAGGCACAAGCTCGAACTCGTGTTCCGTCCACTGATCATCAACAGCTCTTGAATGCACTTGAACAGATCCGAAAACCTCATAAACCAAGTCAGATTGCAATGATGCGGTAAATGAACCGTTGTAAGCGCCTTTGACCCAGAATGAGCCCATATATTTCTGTTTCCTTATATCCATGCCCCAGTATCCTTCGTTTTTGAAACCAATCTCTCCGGTGGTAGACGGGCTACTATTACCGGTCCGTGCCACTCGCATTGAAGCCGGCAGAGCCTTAGAAAGTGGTTCATCCAGAAATTGGATACTAAGATTGGCTCCATTGATGGGAAAGTAATGGGCTGTGGAGACTGGAAATTCTGTACTATGCTGGAAAGCGCGGTTTTGAATTAATTCGGCGTAGATGCCACCATCACCAGAATTGTTGATATCCTGAGCAATATCAATAGAGGCTAGATTTCTTGACTGAATTGATTTCTGACCTCATGGAGAAAACCGTAGCCATACGAATGGCCAAATTTGCCAGTAATGTTGCCTCCAGAGGAATGGACAAGAATGTTAATGGCGGCGGTCGAGGTAACAAAGGTCGAAAGAGCAAAAACTTGTCCGGAGACAATCATCTCGACAATTGTGGTGATAGCTGCTGTCAAACTTTAATGGGTGGTTTCTAAGCCGCGCCCTCGGATTTTAAGAAGGCTCGATTTATCCATGCCCACGGCCGGGTTCTTCGTAACTCAAATGGTAGCTCTCAGAGTATGACCGATGCCCTGTGTGCGGACTGCGCTTTCCGATGGGCCATTGGAGGAAATGCGGTGTTAGCGAACGGAGAAATTAATATAAGTGTGGGCTACCCCTACAGATCTATGTACGTCGACTACCAACCCCTCCTCAACTGGCCTGACGACTTTGGATGGTGACGGAATTTCGTGTATATAAGCATTCGAGCGGGAACCTATATATCTATGGTAATCGTACCGTTAGTATGGACACCGGATAAACAAACTGAAGCTAAATTCACACAAGACGTGTAGTATATTTAGACGTTAGATGGCAGAAAAAATAAAACTTGGGACTCTGCTACAGATTAGGAGAAGTAATGGTATGAGGTGCTGTTCTGAGTTGTTTCTGAACAGCACGTGACGAGGTGGCGTATATGCCTGGTAGGCATATACGCCACGATAGAGTCTGTGGCTTGTCTGCCTATGGAGGCTGGAACAATGTACATGTATATAAGTCCCTGGAAGCCCATAGGCTAATCGATACACTTGAAGAATCACATTTTCAACTTTCTGGCTGAGATACATAGGCTTCACCAATCGTGTCTCCCGAGGAAGCTAAAACATCCCAATATTTTAATACGCAACAAGACGAAACAGGTCACACCTTGTTCGAAACATTCTAGCTGGAATGTGTAGGTAACCACGGGTATGAAAGCACTGACAGCAATTAGCGATCTAGCCAGCACAAGGTCTCTTCATTCTTCTCACCTGCTATCATTTACACCTATTGGGCAATACAATGCTAGCCTTATACCAAAAAAACCTTTGTCGTCTACTGTATCAATTTGCTCTTGACGCTAGTCCATAAAGCCAGCAAGTATATCAGAGCAAAGTCTTCATTATTCGTGCACGTATGGAACGAAACACGCTATTGGGGTTTCTTTCATTAGCGGGCATCGCATTCTTTGGCTTTAAAAACCCCTCTCATGTTGATCGAGAATGATTAGTTAATCTTTTCTGCTTGAGCGCTAGGCAATCATTCATATCGAAGAATCTCTAGGTAAAACCACTGTTGCAACATGAGGATAGGTCTGCGGGAAACTGTTCCGATGTGATCCGTGTCGGACAACTCCCGGCCAAACCCACGGTCGATGCGTGCCATGGTTCCACCAAGATTACCCCGGTCGCTACTTGTACATGCATAGGCAAAAGGGCTACTGCGACTCAACATTTCAGGACGTACAAAGCTATCTTGTTGGGCCGCAACCTTGATAAATGACCCTCGCCCATTATTCAATCCAGACAAGACGACGGCCCACATCTCGAATCCCTCGTCGGACCAACTAAATCAAAGCGTCAGCCTCGTATACCCGACAGGGTTGCCTTATCAAAGCTCCGCACAGCACTCGCAGCGACTCCAGTGGTTCTCCCCGACTACATCGCACCCTTAGTCCGCCCAACATGAGACCTTCCCCGATCGTGCAATCGACCGTCCTCGCGCTCATCATCGATGCCTGTTCCAATGTTATAGCCCAGCGCCTTAAGGCATGGAACGACAAGAAGGCCTTCGAGTTCGACCTTGTTCTCTTCATCCAATTCTCCATCATGACGGCTATTTCAGCACCCATAAACTTCCACTGGCAGGCATGGCTGGAGAGGACGTTCCCCCAAAAGAAGATTGTCACCTGCAAGAGGGAGGCTACGGCAAATGAAGAGGAAAAGGACGTCTTCGTGCGCGAAGGCGCGAGCGGAAGGCTGGTGGACGACGACGTCACGGTGCGCGATTGGCCAAACGTCTTCAAGAGGTGGTTCACAGATTGTATTACGGTTGGAGCGCTGTTCAACACCGTCATGTTCCTAGTTTTGATGGGCACCTTGAAGGGCAAAGGTCTCACGCAAATCGTGATGGATATCAAGACGGTGAGATTGATCTTGACCCACGCTACATCTGGAACATCGAGCGCGGGCTAACTATGGACGCAGCAAACCTGGCAGATCATTTGGGACGGCTATAAGATGTGGCCCATCGCCAACTTCGCTAGCTCCTACGTCCCCGTCGAGCGCCGCATCGTCTTCTTCAGCTTCTGCGGTCTGCTCTGGAACATCTATCTGACATTTGTCGCCATCCGGCTATAAATATGCGACTTCATATGCGTATCATGTGAGATGGATGGGATCCATCTCCCTAGGCCCCTCGTTTCCACGCTTGCATGACCGCATCCCAATACTTGGCCTCGTCCTCGCGAACATGGCCCGCATGCGGACTCTTCTCGAACCTCACCTTGCGAACATGCCAGCCCTTACTGGCAGCCTGATTGGCATGGTGTTCTACCTCATCATCGCCTACCATGGAATCGGCCTTGCTATACAAATACACCCTAGGCACGTTGTTTAGGAAAATGCGTGGATCATTTAACTGCTTCGCCATGGCTACAATCATGTTCTCCCTTTGCAGAACCTTGTCCCTCAAAAACAAGCCGACAAGGAGGAGATGGGCGGCCAAGCTCCCAAAGAAGCGCCACAGCCATCCCTTGGGCATAGAGAGCACAATGGCAGCATGGCTCTTCCTCCAGCCTCCCAGGCCCGGGCTAGAGTCCATGATTTGCGCTCGCATGGGCATCATATCGTTCTCGTTCTCGCTCTCGTTCTCGCCCGATAACTGTTTCCGTTTCCAGGCCTTTGCGAATTGGAGGAGCTGCGTCGCCCCCCCATTGCTGAAACTATGCACCAGCACCTCTCCGCCGCTCCTCACATGGGCATGCACCGTGTCCAGCGCCGGCGCCAGCAGCTTGGCGTATTCCTGCTCAGCGCGAAACATGTCCACGAGCTCGCATCGCACGAGCACGATCCTGGCGCTAGGGAACAGGCGTTGGTAAGCGATTGTATATTTTGCGATGTGCTTCGTAGCCGCGCCCATCCAGGAGAAGACGAGTATCAACGGGGCGGTGGTTTTCGTGGTGTAGGTGGTTGGTGTGTAGACGAGGGTGTTGTGTCCGATTGCTTGAAAGTCCGCTAGAGGGGTGGTGGAAGGCATTATTGGGGTTTCCATGGTGGCTTCTGCTCCTCCCCCTGCTACTGCTACGGAGTCTAGAGTTTTGAGTTGTGCAATAGATACATCAATCGATCCGCCGAGCTTTGGGAGGATAACTACTACAAGTATTACGAGTTCTGTCACCTTAACGAGCGGGGCCCTTTCCTTTCAAGCAGGCGGAAACTTATAAGGGGGAGTAGATGGCCCCATGTGCTTCGTATGTAGGGGGTGAAAAGGTGCGTGTGTGTTGGAGTGCGCGAGGTGCGAGGTGCGAAGCGGTGGCTATCGAGTTGCCGAGGCACTTGCCTAATCGGGATTGGTAGGGCTTGGACTGGCCTTGACAATACACGTGACATCCATCAACATCTCCTGGACCTTGAAGCCCACCACCTGCAGGCTCAAACTCAGCATCCCATCCCACTCCCCAACCTTACAATTAATTACTCCCAACGGCCATGGCCGGAACGCGTAGATCCACGCGGCAATCGACGTTTGCCGACCCGAAATATTCCCAATCGTCTCCATCCACTTCCGACGCCGACCCACCCAAAGCCAATAGCATCAAAACGATATGTCGGAAACGTGCTCGTGATGATGACGAGGAGTAGGCTCGAAACTCACCCTCTACTTTGCCGCGTCTCGCTCTTATTCTGAGTTTTGCAGCTCCCCTCCGCCCAAGAGAACCGTAAAGCCCAAACGCACGCCCAAATCCACATCCAAAACCGCTGCCGCCCGACTAGCCACGCCCTCGAACCCTTCAAACCGTGACGCGCAAGGACTACAACAAGTCTTCTGGCTCCTCAAGGCCGAACCCCTCCCCCGATATGAGAACGGTGTCAACGTCGCCTTCTCCATCGATGACTTGCAAAAATGCACCGCGCCCGAGCCCTGGACTGGCGTGCGGAACCCGCAGGCAAGGAATAACATGCGGATGATGCGGAAAGGGGACCTCGGCTTCTTCTACCACAGCAACGCCAAGCCTTCTGGTGTCGTGGGAGTCTTGAGGGTGGCGAGGGAGGCAGAGGTCGATACTACGGCCTTTGATAAGCATGATCCTTACTATGACCCAAAGTCGGACCGGGAAAATCCCAAATGGTACTGCGTCGCCGTGGAATTTGTTAAAAAGTTTGATGACGTCGTAGATCTGCATAGGATAAAGGGGTATGCTGCGAGTACGGGACCGTTGGAGAAGATGCAATTAGTGACAAACTCGAGGCTCAGTGTTAGTAGAGTCAGTAGAGGGGAGTGGGACTTCATTATGGACTTGGCAGAGGGAAAAGGGGGGTAAAAGGCGGTGAAAAGAATAAACGATATTGGCATTCAAGACTTTCCTACGCCTGCTTAGATGCTGAACGGTGCTGGCGAGGCAACCAAGCGATCCGGATTCCTGGGACATGTCCAACCTCCTCTTGCAGTGGCATGGACTGGTTCCAATCTCTTATATGGACACTCTAAAGCCGCGTTATCATAGTAGGATGGCATTGCGGAAGGGTGACGCCGCGGATTGGCCGCCTAGTTGGGTCTTCTCCTATGGTGGTGAACAACCACCAACCTTCGACGAGGACAATAATGGTGAACATTCGTCCTTTCAGAATTGCGCATATGTAACATTGCATTAGCAACTGAGAGATGACTAAATTTTATATTGGATATGGACTGCGCAATATTATGGCGAAGTATTGGATAGGGCCAGGGAAATAGATATTGTCGGAAATTTGGGTTTTGAATCAATCAACTGATCCCTGAGTTAACTTCAGAATCAGGCTCGCAACATCTTGAGCACTAATCCAATCTTGAGCTAGAATCTTGCAGCATACATCCACTTGTAGTCAGCGTCGCTTGCTACGCCAGCTAATCCCCACGTGCTGCTGAGGCGCATCCCCTGTAATACTGTCCGTGGGCTTTGCTAAGACAGTCTTTCGAGCCAAGCGGCGATTGGATCATTGTGTAAGCATGGTCGTCTTACGGCCCCAAGCAATGACATGTACCTCTACTTTACCTAGAGGCTAGTATCGTTCTTTAATGAGCATTTGACCTATGGCTAATGACAAGTGATGCATTTGGCCTCTTCCAAATCGTGATCAAGGCATCATATGTAGAGTGTAAATTTGTAGTCCGCGACGACTTCTATAGACTTATCGACGCCAGGAATACTTTAAATACCGCATTGATTTTTTTTGTCTTATGGCGTCGACACACCCTCACTCATACACGTATACGCTTGTCTTGGGTTTCCAACCTACGTGAGGATTCGGTACAAAGTATGTCTTGTATCTATTGTACACTTCGTGAGACTATTAGGTTAAGTCTGAGAGAAGCATGATAAGGTTGAAGCTAGATGGGGACGACGCGTAATCTCAATAAAGTCATAAACGCTCCCAATTGCCACCCATAGGGCCAAAGTATATATGTAGGGCTTGTGTTTAATGTGTATTTGCTGCTTTAGTGCGATATCGTTGAAGAATTCTAAAGCTGAAGTCGGCATATGCTTAACAAAGCCTATGCTGACATCTGCCTCTACCAAGAGCCGCAAAGATGGCCTTGGATTGGATAGCAGTAGGTATATTAGATAATGATACAGATATATTGAATGAATTAAACTCTTTAAAACCTAGCTCCAGTGTCTCGTTGGGCCGGGCGCCAAAGTCAGTCCATGTTGCTCTCTCGGCGCCAGGCTGACCCAGCATACGAAAGGATAGCTACATTTTGAAAATCTTGACTATCAGCTCAGTTGCCTAACAGGGAGCTGACATCTGAGGCGTCGTTTTACTCCGAGTTGAAGATTTGCCTGACTCGTTATTTGCACAGATATGTACCTAAAAGGAGCGGGGTCTTGCAGCAATGGATTATTTGACAATCCACGTTAGCGCTATCAAGACAACTCTCGATAGATATAGGAATGCACTGTTTACCCACCACGAGGAGGCTAAAATGGGGATTGGAACAAAGACATTGCAGATGCGATGTGTTCTCGTGCGGTAGATCAACGGATCAAGCAAGTCACGACAGAGGTCACTATGTTCATGAACACGATTGAGAATCAGCCATCACAAAAAGCTCATTGATGTTAATCTGAAGATGCGCTGGCTCTGTGAACACGTCACGGAGACCTTTTCGGGTCCAGAAGTCGCAGAGACGAAAGCGACCGAAGCCATGAAGGTAGCCATCACATGTCACACGCGAATTTCGGATCTCAATCAGAACATATCCTACAGCAGCGCAAGATGAATGATACGTATGGAGAGGCGATACAATTAAAGGAAGCTGATGAAGGGCTTGCCGAAAGCCGGAGCAGGTCGAAGAAGCTCGCGCGAAGTTTCGGACAAGAGCTGGAATATCAAACACTACGCACTAGTAAATGAACAGCTTCGATCCGTAGTCACCTAACAAGAGAATTTCTTGGATGGCTAGAATAAAATTCTCGCTTCCGCTAGACAGGAGGCTACGGTTAGCAAGAAGACAGTCGCTACTACAGTGAGTGTTCGACAGTCTAAACATTGCAGTGGACACTTTGCTGAAGCGCAATAGGGAACGGCTATTCTCAGAGCTGCCTTGATTCCTTTCACATTTAGTTTGTCTGGGTTTCTAACCGGCGCAGGTGGATTCATTGCATAGTAAGTGAAATTTTAGGGCGGATAGCGGTCATATCCATTTAATATATTTAACAGCGAAATACGAGTGAATACAAACGGCTAAAGACCTAGATAGGGTCTCTGTAATCTTCAGTAGAGTCCCGGCTCTGACATCTAGAGCAGGAACTAAGTCTATCGGACTCAAAATATACCAGCCACCAAGGGAGGTTAAGAAAGCGAGCAATGTGCACCGGACTCTTGCCGACCTCCAAGACCGAGTGGACTCTATGACGAAGAAGATAGAATAATTCAGGTATGGACTACAGAAGCTCAAGCAAGCGTTGAACGAATGTGCTGCGGCTCTAAGCAAGCAGTCAGCCCCAAGAGACTTCTACGAGAGCGTGAATTCAATCGGGGAAAATGCATCCTTCTCCGAGTGACTGAGGCATTGTCTAGCGCCAGAGCGATAGTACCCGAAATTCTGTCTAGGACTGATATGAAGTTTCTGGAGGATGTTGCTGACAGATCCAGTCATGGAATTTTGAATAATTCAGTGTGGGTTATAGGCATCGTCTCAGCATTGATATCTATGATATGGAACGGATAAAATCCGTTATAGTTCAGAGGCCGTGCTCTCGTGGGCTAGAGGAGCGAAAAGGATGGTTTTAGCACACTTAGTAATTAGAGGATGAACACTTGATGCGTTTTCAAAGCGTAGTTATTACAGATGCACCATACTTAGCACGGACGTAATCTAACTCCGTCACATCTGATACTCGACCCTGAGATAAGTCATGTCTTTAAATTGATTACCTTGGATATTACATGTACAACTATAATAGAACCTAATATTATGCTTAGATGAAAAGGTAGAGCGACCGGTAGCTTGCTAAGTATAAATGACAAGATAACAGTGTGTATTGTAGATGGTTGGAAAGTTTGGTGGTGCATGTGCTACACATCATCTTAGGCACATGGAGACCAATAGTTACAGGTTGGCATTGGTAACTGTGACCGCTTCACGCATACGAGATGTTTGTTATTGAAGTGAATGACTTGCCTAAAGTTTCAAATTAGTCTATCGTTGATGTAAGAAGGAGACTTGCAACATAATATTTGTTGCCTGCCTCCAGCTGTTTGGGCTACCATGGTCTATTTTACCTGTCAATTAAAGTCGAAACTATATTTGATTAGCCAATAAAAATTTTTAAAAAAGTTAAAAATATGACATTAAATAACTGATTAGCTACTCAATAATTAGTAGCAACAAAAAAAAGACCAGCTCAGTAACCATCTATGCACTAGCTAGTCATCGAACAGCAGGCTCAACCGGAGGGATATACTAATTTGCGAAACATTATGTGACACTGCATCAAATTCGCCATCAGCATTTAAGAATGTATATCTCAAAGCTCTGCTGAATGGTAATGGGCGCCGATTGCAATACGGCCACTTATTTGACCGACCCCAACCAGTGATGGTTTATGAGAGCATAGTTGTGATGTGGTGAAAGCACTTGTCGGCAGCTTAATCACTTCCAGGGCTTTGCGCCAGCTATCACAGCAGATTTAGGTAGAGATCTAGTGCAATGCGCCTAGGAGAACCTTTTCGCAAACGCCTTGATTGCGGAAAAGTGACTGGACTTTCTCCGTTCATTCCCACGAACTAATTGACTCCAATATCAGACTTCAGCATAAGCCCAAGCCTATCAATAGCTAGAAGCAATCTTGTTATCGAGTCCTGGCCAAGTCCTCGCAATTACGAAATGACCAAGCGGGTTTTCTTCAGCAAACCAAGGACCTCGCGAGTCTTCCCTCGGGCAAAATTCAGCGCCAAGGCTCCTTCCAAGCTCAAGGCTAAATAACTTAGTCTAGGATATCAAAATAGTCGCTGGAGCGAGATAGCACACCAATGCTTGTATGTTTTATTTTGACTACTAAGTTGAATAGCAAATTTATCTATGATAAGTTCGACCAGCTTTTCACAAGATCAAACTGCCATTGGAACATCTTCAACTGAGCAAGGCGGGCCTGAAGGAGTACCACTTACCAGATTCTGGGGATAATAAACGGCTTTTGGAGAGTGAAAAAAGGGTGGTGAGCAACCAAGCCAGTCCAAGCAGAGAGTGGAGGAGCACAGGGCCACGTATACGTTCAGAGGGTGAGGCAAACCTTAGCATGCGCAAGATGGTTTCCAGTAACAAGTAATCAATCCGACGAAGCGTTAACATTCGCATGGTATTACCCAGTAAGATAATTTAGAGGGGCGATCAAACATAGTGTGTTATTGAATAAGAGGATATTGTATTCAACTCGTGCTAGGAATGATGGCTTTTGGTGCAGTGCTTCTATCGAACCGACTCTAGGGCTATGAGTAGATATACTTGGAACGTAAGCTAGTCAACGAGAATTGAGATATCCAAATTGTGCCAAGACCTTTTGTGCCTTGACTGAAAATGTATGGGCATCCGTGTCATAGTCCTTAATTATATCGTTGTGCACGAAAAATCCCGGGATCAAAATACTGAGTCGCTATCGATAATGTCTTGATGTATTAAAAGTGCACAATGAAGAGGCTCATGGCATGAACCCCGTTATGCGGGGTGCACTTCATTTACACATCTACTATACCCGGTTCCCATTGACCAATCCCTAAATAACCGAGAACATGAAATTTCCTAACGTCCCTTGTAGGTAGTATACACTTATTTGGCTTGCACTCTATATAAGTGGACTCTTCCGCCGACGATGAAAAATCGCCGCGGCACGATTGGTGGGAAGCTAGGGTTAGGAACGGTGTGATGTTGAAATAAGACTATTCATCTTCGTCTCCAGGGAAGAGTTTGACTCTTGATAGAATTATACTGTGCATATCTTCAACCCGCACATTCTTACGATGAGGTCCATTGATATCGTTATAGGTGCGGCGGCTCTTTGCGGTTCAGGTTCGTTGTTTATTCCCACCAACACTCTCCATTCATCCGCACCCAAAAAAGCGCTAACTAGCTTCAGCATTGGCCCAAGGCACAGTGACAAAGTACTATGATCTGGAGACAGGCATCTCCTACTCATCCATTTCCCACGCCAATGGCCTCACTCACCGCATTGCCTTTCCCGAGGACTCCTCTGCCTCGGATGCAATCCTTCAAGTCGTAGCTCCGAATGACTTTGGTTGGTGTGGCTTCTCATGGGGCGGCCATATGACACAAAATCCACTCTCAGTGGGATGGCCTACAGGAGTGTCGAGCGGACAGAAGGCCATTATTAGCAGTCGCATGGCATAGTAAGCAAAACTCATTGACCTGAGAGTATGTCCAAGTACTAAATGAAATTAGTGGTTATTACGCTGTTCCCCTACCCTACGATGGCGCCACATACACCTACCTCGTCGGTACTACTTCCAACGACACACATTGGCAGATCACAACCCGATGTCAAGGATGCACGCAATGGAGCTCTGCGGACGGCGACTTCAATCTCCAGAATGAGACAGAAGCCGTTTTCGCATATGCGTGCTCCAGTGTCCCACCAGATGATCCAGCAAGTAATTCTAGTACGTTCAATATTCATGAGCAATTTGGAATTTGGGGACATGATTTGAGTGGTGCAAAGAATGCGAGTTTTTCGGAGTGGGTTGAGAAGAATTCATATACGGAGACTCAAGAAAGGAGATGGAGTGCATAAACCACAAGTTATGTAGGCAGCAACTAGTGGCTCTACGACAGACTAGATTCATATTTGTAACAAAGCCGCAGATACGGAAAACGCGTTCTAAGAATATTTGTGACAGAAGGGCATCTTCCACCTCGCGGCCGCAATTGGTGCACAAACTCCACAATATTGTTCTGTAACATAGGCTGTTGAAACCAGCGCTGCAGTTACTCTAGACTACGGCTTATGCTTCCCATACTTGTGAGAGCGCTGGGAATAGGCTAAGAATATGTCACGAAGTGATTTAATACTGAGCTATCGCATCATAGCGCAACATCGCCCCCATTGCTACTCCCCCCACCTCCCTAGCATGAAGGACGACACTAGCCCATATTCTGACTTGCAAAAGTGACATGAATAGTTATTGGTTTCTCTAAACTCTGCTCGGAGTAGGATTTCCTGTCTGAGCGAGCTTGATATTCCGAGTATCTCAGTTCCTATTTGAATATTCTAAAAGGAAATTGCTCTAGCAAGGCTAGTCAGGATTTTGCTTCAAGGGAGAATTACAGACATGCGGGCCTGAATCAAAAGATTTCCAAAACAATAACGTGTTCTATTTAATCATCTGCTGCAGGTAGAAAGAAGGGACGATTATAATTCAATTGAAGCCTAGCAACGGTTCTGGTTGGGTTGGGGTGGTACCACGTAAGACTAGGCGCGTTTTTTTAGCTTCAGCCCTCCACAACCTAAAAAGTGATTTCGAGCTTGCAAGCTGAGCTGGCGCTGTCGTGAAAAGCTTCCTAATTCCTCGGCTTCAGAGCCGACTTGACATCTAGCTTGAGTATCAGTCACACGAAGAGATCACCTACAATCAGACAGGAACACTACGATAGTTCGATATGTTGTTGAGTGACCTAAAATAAAGGAACAAAGATGACATTGCTCAGTCCTATCCTCTAGCACCTGAATTCTACATCAAACTGTACCAAGTTTTTTGCATTTAATATATCTCGCTATAGTATCGATACCCAAGCGTCTCTTTGCCACTTTAATCAAAGTTGCGCATTTCATGATACCTGATTCAGCGAAATACTGTCTAGGGTGTTGCATTCCCAGCATCGCGAGAGACTCAAGTAGTAGACGAAGATGGCACGTGACATCATGATTCATATGTGGATTCTGTGGTTCTATACGCTAGATAACTGCACATATGCAACATGCCATCCTGGAAGAAAAGGGAAGGGAGGAGAAATATGACAAGGAACCCCATGTTTAATTTTTGGACTGCAATCCCGTCTTTCGTTCATGAAGCTAATTGAGCAGTAGAACGTAGGAGAAGGCATCAAGGCAGACAAACGGGGGATCGCGGACTCCCCGAAAATTGAGGCTCCGGTCAAGTGCCCCGCAGTCATGTGACCAGAACGCCTCCGACTCACCCTGTGCAACACTTGGCCGTCTTGGAACAGCAATTTGATTGGCTCATCAATGCCCACGCCGAATAGTATGTGCTCACTGCCACTTTGTTGAAATACAGGACGAGAAGGCAATCAGGGCAATTTCGTTAGACTATTCAGCTTCAATAGTCGTATAAGAACCATGTGCATATGTAGGGCTGGCGAGGCGGACGCTGAGTGAACAGTTCAGAGGGAAAGTCTATCCAATAAAGCTCCAAACACCCTGCTTCCTTTGCCCTTTTTATTTCTATAAGAAGAGGCTACAGGTCCTTCAACCATGACTTGAGCCTTGTGCGTGGAGGCTATAGATAAAGATTCAGCCTTCTCGTTGCTTGTTCAACGGAGCTGCCTATCTCATCCTCGAGAAACCTCAACCCAATTCCAAATTTTTTTAGCCTTTTAGTGCTTCCTTAAATATGTGGCCATCCAGCCGTGGCAGTGAGAGGCAATCAAGGCAAAGGACTATCCCATCATTCGCCAGCGCAAGCACAGCGACACCGGTCCAAGAACGCTTCTCAACGTATGAGCTGCCTTGGGACGTCGTCCGAGCCTTCTTAAACAATATTTGGCCAGAATGGACGGAGTTCAGGGAGCGCAAAGTAAGTCGATTTTAAGCGCCGTGCAAGTAGGCAATCAGCTAAAATAGTACGACAGGTGGGGGATAGCTGGATGTTCAACATCCCACGATTGCTGACCGAGGTAAGACGATCTGATAAATGAATGAATGGTAAGGCATAATTTGGAATATCGTACTGACGTGACGCAAGATGGAGCGAAAATCCCTTAAGAAACGAATGGAAGAACACCGGCGATTGAACCGCCAGCCAACACAATCTCCTGAGCCCGGGGAATGAGGCCAAGATATCGAGTATACAAAGCAGAAGCTGAGCAATTTGTTACGGGAGGAAGCCCAGCCGGGCTTTCGAGAGATTATTAGGGCGTGGAGGCAGACCTAATTATTACCCTCCAGCGAGAATATGTTCGATTTTTGACTATGCTTAGGGTGTAGAGGAGAGTCGCGTGGCATTGCATGAAAGGCTGACTCGAGCCGAGGCCGAATTAGAGGGACCCAGCATTGGCCTGGCGGACAAGTCGGGGTCTCGTCTGGGTCTGCAGCCTTTTTCGCTTGACCGGTATGAATAATAAAATCTTCTTCTTCCTAGGCGTGTTTTGCTAGAAATAAGCTGTGAAAACAAGTTGTGAACCTTAATGGTTGTTTTGCTTGTTATCCCACCCATTACCTGTGCAATTAAGCTATGGCTTCCAAAATCGCTCTACCCGACGCATTTCGGGAGTCGTATACAGACTTTCCGAATTTTCCAGAGAATATATCCCTCAGAACAACGAGAATGCACCGTTCGACTCTCAGTGTGCTTAAGGAGCAATTCTGCAAAATTGAAGACGACTTGTGTCTAAGCGAGTCCATTGAGGATTTGGATAAATTTGGAGTTACAATCAGAGACCTCCGATTGGAGGCTTCAATGAGTCCGTAGGACAATGCAAGTGATTAGTGATTTTTGCTAAGTTATATTAGAAACAAATGTGGATAAAGAAAATCTTCACACTCCCGGTAGGCTGTCGGCCTGGTTAGGGGCAAGATTTGACAACCTGGAGAAGAAAGAGATGGTGGCGTACAAAATGGATCCTAAATGTCGCTTTGTGTATGTTCAATATACTTCTGTTCCCGCCTTGTGCTGATGAACCTAGATACTTATCCTCTGATACTTCACGCGAGCGACTCAATATCACTCGGCGTAGCTTAGCAGAGCTATTCACATTTCATCAGGTCATGCCTACATATCTAGATTTCATCTTTGTTTTTGGGCGTCAGGTGGATGCCAAAGATCCGAAGTTTGGCGGCTTTCGCGAACTCAAACTGATGAAAGATCCTCCACGGGGATTTAATATCCCTAACATGGGTCGAAGCGGACGTCAATTTCAATTGTGCTACAATCTTAAGGGTGTTGTAATGAAAAATGACGAGGCAGAAGATGTCAAAATGCACGAGTGGTCTATCAGGCAAGCGGCAATTCATCACCAGTTCGATATAGTATATGGCACTACATTGTGGATCGTCACCAAAGGCCGCCGGGACTTATACGATCGGATAAAAGACATGACAAGCCAGAAAGGAAGGGAAGAAGATAGGTCCTTTGCTACAGTCGAAGAGTGTTTTCGATCAAGCCTCGGAGCTCATTTACTTTACTGCCAGTGGGCCATTGAAGGCTGGCGTTGGTACGTGCGCTGGCTTGAAAACGTTATCGATAGAGAGGTTTGATTCCCGATTACGAGCTCTATCCTTTGCTCACATATTCAGAGCTTAATGGCTGTATATGGCCCACGGGGCCCTGGAGAAGCTTGCCAGAAGTATAAATCTGGTGACATTCAAGTTTTGCAATACTGGCTCGATAAAACGAACGAGGCTGTAATAGTCCTGCAGACGAATTTTGAGGTGATCGCATGCCTGCAACGATTTTACCTCAGCCTCTTGACCAATAAGGACTTCCCCGAGCGGTTGAGAGAGAAAAACAACGATGATATCACTTCTTTTGCAGCGGAATTAGGGGAAATGATGACAGATTTTGGGATGCAAATATCGCGATCAAGGCTCCTTGCGGATACAATAAGGGACCGGAAAGGTCTGGTAAGCTTCGAAATACTATTTGCCGGTCGCCAAATTCTCACTTCTTCGTCCAGATCTTGCAGCATATCCAGAGTGAGGCAGCTGAAAGAACGGAACAACTCAATATAAATATGGAAAGAGAAGCGTTGGGAATGAGAATTATCACAATAGTGACTTTACTATTCCTCCCTGCAACCTTTGTATCAGTAGGTCGTTATTTCCATTTTCTCTCCGATGGAATGCCAACTGATCAGATGGATCAGACATTCTTCGGTACCGATGTGATAAAATACCAGAAACAAAGAGAAGAAATGCCTGGAGAAGGTTCATTTTCAGCTCTGGCGCTAAAACGATGGCTCCAGGTTACTATTCCCCTTACTGTTTTCACACTTCTTCTGGCTTGGATAACTTATAGACTTGAACAAACCAGGAGACGGTTTCAGAATCGTAAACAGTTGCGGCATTCCAAGCGAAATGAAACCCCGCCATCACCAACTTTCCCTTGGAGGTCATCAATGAGCTTCGCAACTACCCTAAATCCAACCAAATTTAAGGGATTCTCCTGGATGACGAAGCGCACACTCTCTCTACAACTTCCTTTCCATAATTCTGATGATTATCAATAACGAGAGAGTCCGAGCGACTTGACGCGAACATATCCTCATTGGAATGAAGCAAGCTCGTTTTGTAACTCTATGACGCTAGGAGCAATTTGGAATCCGAGAACACTATATCAAATCTCTTACGTACATCGTCATGCAACATTCTCATCATAAAAGGTATTTCTTATAAGCTCAGACAAGATAACCAAAGACTAGATGGGTGACTTGGTAGCATTAGGTATAATGATACATTGTTGAATTCATCTTAACTGTGAATTGGATAAACGGCTGTACGCATGGATATCCTATAGTGCAAGAATACTACGCTGTTGGCATTTATTTACGGTGACAAAGCAATTGAACCGAGTTATTTTCCCTAGATAAGTACTGTATTGAAATAGCCATCGCAATGACACGAGCAGACCCAGAGAGCACTGAAACACCCCAGCCTATTGATAGGAATCAGCTGAGTCGTTCCGAACTCGAAGTTCACACAAAGGACTGTATGAGTAAATTAGTCTATTGTAATAAGTTTAGACAATGTGATCTATTGGTTATTAAAAGCAGTTTTGGAAACTATAGAGGCGAGCCCAAGCCTCTGTAATGACTATGCTTAGGCGATCAGTCCCAAACGCCCTCACCTCAACCCACCCTCCCCCACCCTCCCCTCTCCCTGGCTTGGGGGGGGATAATGCAGTGTGTGGAGGTGCAGGGCTAGTGGTCCACCACCCCAACAGCGGCCGTTGCAGTAGCACAGCCGTAGAGTTGCGCAAGGTGTGACGAGCATTTGCGCAGCCGTGAGCTCGAGAACAACAGAATCATCCAATACTATTCAGCAGAGGGGGAGAACTCGCGGTTATCCATCGCAAGCGTAGGAACTCCATCTGGAGCCTAATTGCCATCTTGATCCCGCACCAGACTGAATGCAATGGAAAGGTCTGGCGCCTCTCTACTATAAGCGGATAAAAATCGGCTGGCGGGGTTGGTACAACGTGCTGCTTTTTCCAGCTGCATACGCCTAGATATTTGAATATATGAGCTCGAGGCCCTAAGCAAGCGAAGCTCTGGTTTTTTTTTTTTTGGTCGATAACTCCAGAGAAATGGAAAAGCCGAGCGACTTGGTTGAAGGATACCGCTTTGGAGACCGAGTGCGTGCGCGAGCGAGGATTCTGCGGGTTAGATGGAATCCGCAAAGTCGGTCCACACTCAGCCCCTCTCAAAATTCGCCTTGCGAACCTCGATGCCGGCTGGCTAGCTTCAGTGGACTTACGCAAAACCCACCAGGCACCGACTATCGAGGAAACACACAGCCTCCATTGTCCCCAGCTATTTGAGCATATTATGTCGACATACCGTTCTCCTTATATGAGCGCTCACTTTCGCCAGCCACAGTCCTAGTCGTAGCTACTCTATCAGTTTCATCCCTCTTTTATCGCGCGCTCTCTTCTACACCATTGTCGATGAAGTTAAATGTAAGAAATCTGCTCACGGAAACTCGTCACCATGAGTAAGCCCTCACATAGGAGGGCTGTGAGCATTTTACAGGAGTTCCGAGACCTTCTCGATAAAAAATGGAAGAGGGAAGTGGTATGCCAGTGCCCACGCAGGCCTCGATGCGTATGTAAAAGGCGCATTGTCTGTGTCGCGAGGATGGAAGACTGGATGGAGACCACGGCCCCCGAACATACCTCAACAAACCTTACTAGATTACTTGACGACTTATACCGTATGGTATCCCGAACTGTCTTTCCATTCGAAGCGACTTCCGTCCTCAAACGCCAGGGGCGATGCGTTCGAGTTCTAGGTGCCCTACTAAGTCTTGGACGCGGAGATTTAATTGATCTCTTCCACGGCGCTGGCATCTCCGACAATGTCGTCCTATACAACACAAAACTCGTGGGTCATGACCAGATTGGGCTTCTCAAGTACCTCGAAGACAACGGTGTATCGAACGCCATGGAAATAATCGATCGATTCGAGCGGGAGATATCCGTCTTCTGTACGCCGTCTCTCGATATGTATATGGAGCTTAACCTTGAAAACTGGAAAGAGGATAGACGCATGCTGCCATTCTGTAAACGTCAGCGCATAAGCAAGAAAGGAGGTACAGCGACTGTCTATCAGGTTGCAATCCAGAAGGACTTTGTATCAGATCCAGAGTTGGCTTCTGCCCTAGAGAAGTCCGCTTACAAAGACCACGAATTTGATGAGGCAAGTCGCGTTCGACCTTAGAGTCTGATTCCATACTAACTAGGTAAACTTAGTGTTATCAGGTCGCTATCAAGTCCTTCGCCGAGGATTATCACGACGTATATATCACAGAAAAAACAGCCTTCCAGGGTCTTCGTGATGCTTCTATACCTATCGTCCGGTATTTGGGTTGTTACGTGGATAAGTACGGACTCGACGATGACGGCCAGGAATCTGGGGGAAATGGGTCACTGGGTAGCGAAGGTACTAGAAGTGATGGTACGACCGGAAAGACTTACAATCTTCTTCTAGAGTTTGGGGACATGGACCTTGACCAATATTGGTCAGACGACAAAACTATCGCGCCAGTTCAGTTTGGAGAGATCATAAAATCTTATGGGTCGTTGTTCAAAGTTGCTAAGGCGCTCCGCTTTCTCCACGAGGTCAAACACCCTCGAGGGGACGATGTTGTCAATGGGTAATGCCCTATGAATGCTTGGAAAAAGTCTCGAAATGCCTTAGTTGCTAATTTCAGTAGGTGGCATGCAGACATTAAACCGGATAACATCTTGCGGGTAAATGGCCAATTCAAGTTAGCCGACTTTGGATTCTCCAAGTTCGCCAGAAGGGGCAATGATGACTATACAGCACCCGAGCAGGCGATACCGGGCGGAACTGAATCCTTTGGTAAGTAACAAGGCACTCCCTATCCCCTATAAGCGTGTCCTAGGTCCCTGATATGGCTATATAGGAGCCCCAGAGGCCGCCCGCGCAACAACAACAAAGATACCTCTGAGGCAGACTATCGATACATGGTCTTTCGGTTGCGTCTTGTCGGTTGCTGTTACCTGGGTTGTACTTGGGTGGCAAGGCGTACTCCACTATAGCAACCTAAGATTAAAGGCTGCCGAGAGACGGCCGATAGCCAGGTTGGTAAACACTGATAGATTTCATGATGGTATCGACGTCTTTCCAGAAATCGAGTATTGGCATGATTACCTGAGACAAAACCGGCGGATAGAAGATACGTTGACGCCCAAAATACTGAAATTAATCGAGGACAGTATGTTGCAACGAGACCCTGATGATCGAATTGACTCACAAACCCTCTGCGATACCTTGGACCGACTTCTGGAAGAAGCTAGGAAGCGATGTGCCTCTAGAGAAAAGGACACAAGGTTGCATCCCACAGTGCTGGAAGCACTTAAAGATATGGAAATGAGAGCGAGTATAGCAAACCCGACCACGGCAGTTTCGAACCTTTCTCGGTCTAGTGGGAGTACGTCTAACACAGTATCTGGAAGTAACGTTCGGGGAATACCGCTTGCAACTCGCTCTAGGAAACGAGAGGGATTGACCGAGAAATTGAGGAAGATTCCAATCGCCAGGACTTCGGGCCGTCATGAAATGCTAGAGGACGACGAGTCTGGGACAAGAGGAAACAATATTAGCGTAAAAGACCCCCCACAGGAAATATCTGATAAGAGCCAGCCTCTTCACACCGAAAATGCGAAAGGGAAAGGTGCAGCCTACGTGAAAGGTCCGGATAGTCACCTTGTCAGCAATGTATCACCTCGCGAAGATAACATTGCCGTGACTACGCCTGGCTCATATCAGGTTCTACCAAACCCAACTATGAGAGAGGGGTATCCAAATGCTAAACCACAACATGAGGTCCGGATAGAGGGACACCCATATAGTCTGCGCCGGAACCCTATTCCTGCTGAGATTAGATCTAGGCCCGAATTATCCGGAGGAAATATGTTAACGCCACAGCTGCATTCCATTCCCTCTTCGGCAAATGTGCCACTTCAAGGCCGCCTGAATCAAGGGATCCAAGCTGCCCGGAATGGGAACATGTCCGCGTCAGCACTACATCCTACCATTACCATAACGCATCCCCATCTCGCCAGCCATGGCCCTGAGATAATCGGAGCAACCCTCTACCAGCAGTATCTAGAGGAAGACTATGATTCGAACGATATACTAGGCACTTCCAGTCCACAATTCGAAATGGGACTGCCTATCAATAGCTCTCACACAGAGTATAGAACGCGTGGAGAACGTCTTCCTCTTTCTCAACATACAAAAGGCCCACAAAACGTATTCGAGTTACCTTTCGACATATGCCATACCCGCAAGGCGCTAGATGACGGACGACCTAAAACCGCCTGGAAAAAGTTAAGGAAGAGATTGAGCACCGAGAAGGTAGACGATTTCTTGAAACAATTCATAAGCAATCGAGATATTGTCATAGTTGTCGATAATGGAAGTTCGATGCTCAAGTACTGGCCTATCTTGACCTTCGTTACAGAGACTTTAGAATCGAAGTTGACAGGTTTGGACAGCGATGGCATAGACATACGTTATACCTTCCGAGATGCCGAGCTCGGGGTGAGAAGGTTAAAAGGTACTGGGTCGCGGAAAAGGCTTAGAGCATCTCTGGATGCCGCCTGCCCAAGAGAGCTCCAATCAATAGAGGACAAAGTAGGAACAGACATGTGCTCAATACTTGAAACCCTCTTTAATGAGCAGCGCTCCGCGCGTTTCTCGAAGCCAACAACGTTGATTGTCCTCACTGACGCTCTTTGGGAAGGGACCGTCCCGGCTTCTCTTGTCGAAGAAAAGATCGTCAAATTTGCTCGGCAGCTGGAAAAAAAAGACTGTATGGAGCGACACTATACGATTGGTTTCGTTCGATTCGGTGATGATGGTCATGAAAAATTGCAGGCTCTAGATGATAGCCTCAAACCGAGATTCCATATTCGGTAAGTGATGCGCAAAGCTTTAGGTCCTGTGGAAAGCTCTAATATCTTACGCGAAGTGATATGGTCGATGCGACGAGTTGGAAGTCTTCCGTCCGAAAAATGATTCTTGGGAGCATCGTCGGAGAGCAAGATGAAAGACAAAGCTACGATGAAGGGCTCGATAGTCTAGAGCTATTGGAATTCGGTCCCGATGGGATTGTTGAGCTTTTCAAGGAATACTACACTCACCAGTCGCTGCAGCTTCCAGACCCGGCCCGGCTTCATAGTTCTCCAAACTCTTCAAATGTACTGATAGGAGGTCTTAGCTCTACGCCCAAGACCGTCTCTCCTAAGAGCAATAAAAGACTGACGTTCTCCATGAAGACTGGGAAGCCAGGCTGAAGGTGCTCCACGACGAGATCTCGTAATGCGATATCCTTACAATTCGTACGATGTCATAACGCGCGTCGACATGTCGAGGTCGTAATCTAGGATATTGAACATGTTGAGTGACGAAGGGGCTAGGAGGGGTTGAGATAGGCGAGCTTCTATCTAATGTTGCCGGGAAGGCCCATCAGGATCTAGAATCTATGCAAGGATGGACTGTTGAGTGACAGGGTCCTCGATTATAGTATCGAGATTGAACCTCACATTTCTGGTATAGTATTGGCGATTGTGAAAACCCATAAGGTCTACGGTAGGCGCGCTGTCCTATGTTCAGGCGTTGAATGCATTTTCTGGTTGCATGTAAACGATGGGGTAGAACTGTGGGGTGGCATAATTATATATATCGTTATACATGTCCCTTCGGGTGTGTGCGGATAGTCAAGTGTGCCACGATCCTCCAATACGCTCATAAGGGAACGCGGTTAATAAAATCGGATGAATGGAGATATGAATATCGACTAAATTTTCTCCTCAACTCGTGAGTGATGTAGGAGGGATGCGGCATCGTGAGAATGAATTGACAAGACCCTAAAGTACGAGAAGGTGGCGGAGTAACGGACACGAGTCCAGCGGCATGACGCAACTCCGTGGCAAGAGTGGCATGGGCAACACGTATGCACTTCCGAATAAATTGGACATGCTTATCTGAAGCTATCGCTAGTTTTGTCTATTATTTGGTCTAGGGATTTAGTTGAGGGTTGGAAATGAAGCCGTGCGGTAGGGCGGGGTTCTGCTTGCATATTTTAGTCTTTATCTATTGATGCGAGGATTATCAAAATTCGCTCCAATATTTTGCCAGATGTCAACGGGACCTAACAGGCATAAACCTAGAATATTGCTAGGAATATGACGTGGACCAAATATGGACTATGCCAAGAATAGGCAGGTTGACCTAGTCTTGTTGGGCTAATAATGCATATGTATAGGATTCTAACCTCTTATAACCCTATGCTACTCCCCCAGAAGCAAGATTTTCCGTCTAATCGACTTTATTATTAGCAATTGCTTCGCTTCAAGCGGGCTTTTACCTTTCATATGACCCGTAGAATTTCGGAGTAGGGCCATTGTTTTGGCTGTCTTATACCTAAAAATGGCAGTAATATTGTTGACTGAAGCCCCTGAAGACATATCCGATGTCTATTTATTCTAAGGATCTACTTAGTGTCCCTGGAGTAGGCTCTTTGCATCGCCATTCCCTCAGCGGGTTCAAGGGCACAGTTTGGGTAGCGAATAGGTCAGAGCGTAATTTTTGCTCCTGAAAGGTCATTGGGCGGCTAATAACGTTAGGCTACTTTCGCTTACCTGCTTTATTTAGTACCTGATATATTCTTTGGTATCTACTTCTCTAAGTATATAAACTCTACTAAAAGTAACTATAAAATATATAATAAGAAACTACTCGCGATAATCTAATATTTTAAATAATAAAGACCAAAATAGAAGGTATAGAATTTTCTACATAAGTATTAAGCGATTATAAGAACCTATACTATTTTATAATAATAAAGTAGTTAGGTTACTAATAAATCTATTAATTAGAATATTTATTAAAGTTTAACTTTAGTATTATATACTAATCTAGAAAACTTAGAGAAAAGTCTAATACCTTAATTTAAAGGTTATAAGATAGATTTATATAAGAAGATCCTTATAGAAGTTATTAATAGATATTACTTTATATTAAACTATTCTAATAAATAGAAGTAGGTCGATTAATTATAGAGATTATTAACGAAGAATACCCGAATAATAATCTAATCTAAGATACTTTAAAGCTACTAAGAAAAGAAGCCTATTAATTTAAACTCCTAACTCTAGTTAATTATTAAAAATCTAATAACTGATTGTACTATTAAGATTAACTTATAGTATTAGACTATAATAAGCTAAAGCTTAAGCTGCTATAAGTTATTTATAACTTGTTATCTAGTAGATACCCTAGTTAAAAAAAGACTTTAAAACTACTTTAATATAAATACTAATAGTTAAGAATATTCGACTTAATATAATAATATATAAGCTATTATTATATATATTAAAGAAGTAAAACTTTTAGAAAGAAGTATTATAGATTACTAAAACTATTATTTATATTTAAATAAAAGTTTTAAAATATTTCTATAAACTTTATAACTAATCTATTAGAATTTAAGATTATATAAATATTATAGTAGTAGTTAATAGGTTTAATAATTATAAATACCTAATACTATATATAAGAATTAAAACTTCTAATATTATTTAATTATTCTACTATTATATATAGGTATACTATAGACTACTATATACTATTATATCTAACTATAAAATATAGGTTATTTTTACCTTCTATTAAGAGCTTTATAGATAGTTATAGATTAATATATATATATTAACTAGCTTCTATTTAAATACTAATAGTTAGATAGAAAACGTTAACGTAGTAATAGAATAAGTTTTCTAAGCCTATACTAGCTATAAATAAGATAACTAGGTTAAATAGCTGCTAATAGTATAGTTTAAAATAAATAATATAGTATCTAAATTAATAAAAGTCTCTCTATTTCTAATCTATTTTAGCTGGTATTTTTAAATAGATTTTAAGTCGCCTATAAGAATCTATTAACTATTAAAATAGTTTATAATAGTCTAGAAAGCTAATAGACTAGTTAATAAGATAAAAGATATTATAGAGTATATTAGAGAAGAACTTATCTAGATATAAGTATTCTAATAAGACTATACTAACTATAAATATATACTAGCCTCTAACTATTAGATTAGTAATCTAGTTTAGCTAGACGTTAAAAATATACGTACTTAAAAACTATTAAAAAAGTTTAACTAGAAGAATAAAGGCTTTTATAAGATTATTATAAAAGTATTCTTATATACTTATAAATTAAAGCTACTTAAATTAGTTAAAATATATTTTATATTCTATATATTATTATTATAGTTAGTATTTAAATTATCTAACTATTTATCTAGTTGGTAAATATATAACTCTAAATCTATTAAAATTAATAGAAAATCCAAATACCTTATTAAACGGATAGAAAACCTCTATTATAATTAATAGAAATGCTAATATAAATATTTAGTTAAATAGACTAGCTATTATAATCTAGAATAGTATCTAACTAGTAACTTTATTAAGATAGCTACTATAGAAGAATACTATACTAAAAATTTAATTAGAGTATATTTTTAGACGCTTATAATACTACTACTATTAACTATTGGTTATATTAATACTTATAACTACTAACCTAATCTTTAATATAGTACTATTATCAACTATTAGTCGCGCTAATATATATAACCAATCTAATCTCTAATATAGTACTACTATATAATAATAACTAATTATACTAATATATATATAACTTTAACTAATACTAGTATTAATAACTACTATTTAATTATAAATAATCTAAATATAATATAATAACCTAACTTATAGAAATTTATAATTAAAAGAAGAGTACTATTATAATAATATTACGATACCTCTATACTTATACTACCCCTATTATAATACTCGAACTAGCTACTAGTAATAGGTATTAGCTACTAGCTAGAATATAACCGACTTATTATAACTATAATAGAAGAATGTTTTACTAACCTAGCTAGCCTATATAATAGTATAAATCTAATTTCTATAAAAATCTATATAATATAACATATTCTACTATCAAAGCGGCTAAACCATCGAAGCGGCTACTTTTTCTTAGCGCAACGAATACTATATATAAAAAGTTAATTTACTTAATACTAATAAGAGATTCTATATATAATATACTTTCATCTAATTTAGAATTTTCCCTACTATCCTTTTAGCACGTACGAGTGTTATATCCAGTCTTACTACAGTTACTATAGTAGCGTTAAACTGGTTAAGCCCTTTCTTAAGTATTAGTACTATAAGTCTTCTTAAAGGGCTAAGAGC
>ML986607.1:164565-227724 GCA_010094045.1 Lojkania enalia
ATATAAAAGATTCTAATACTTTATATACCTTCTTATTTATTATATATACTTTAGCCTCTTAATATAGTTTACTTCTTACTATTAAAGTTGAAGTATTTATAGTATATATAAGACTTAGTATACTAATACGTCTACTATATTAATAAAAAAAACTTTCTTTCAACTTTTAAGAACGCGTTTTTTAATATATTTATATATAAGAACTATTAAAAAGTCTTTAAGGTAATAGAAATTATTCCTTTAAATACGTAGGTTATATTAAATTACCTTAATATATAACTATATACCCTACTAGAACTATTTTTATAAGAAGACTTCTAGTAGTTTAAAACTCTAAATAATATATATAAATTTAGGTTACAATTAATACTTATATAAAAGTCCTTTATACGATTACTAAAAGAGATATAAGAAGGATTTTTATAGCTTATAAAAGGTATTAAGTTAATACTATATTAGAATACGCTTCTTTAAACTTATAACTCTAAGTTTAAAAGATAATTAGAAGAAGTAACTAAGTGTAAAACGCGTAAAAGAAAGTATATTTAGTATAGTAGTATAGTATCGTATAGTAAGGGATTTTTATATATAGCTACTAAAGTATCTATAAGCTCTTAGCCCTTTAAAAAGACTTATAGTACTGATATTTAAGAAAGAGCTTAACTAGCTTAACGCTACTATAGTAACTATAGTAAGACTGGATATAACGTTTATATATATTAAAAGGATAGTAGGGAAAATTCTAAATTAGATAAAAGTATATTATATATAGAATTTCTTGTTAGTATTAAGTAAATTAACTTTTTATATATAGTATTTATTATGCTAAGAAAAAGTAGCCACTTTAATAGGATAGCCGCTTCGATAGTAGAATATATTAATAGTAGAAGTATTTTATATATTATTAGCTTTTACTATAATTACTAAGTACTTTATACTAATTAGATATTATTATATCCTTAAAATAGCGTTAATATAATAATTATTAGGGTTCTAGAAGTATTATAATAATATTAAATATATTTATACGATATTAGAGTATATAAAAACTATAATTTAGGCTAGATAACTAACTAGTTATTAGTAGTAGGATATCCTATTAGAGGATTCTTTAGTAGTAGCTGGTAGTACGTTCTTATATAGAAATATACTCAGCGTTTTCTTATTAACTATAATATTAAATCGCGCTGCTATCTTATTAATAAATAAGTTTTATAGGAGCTAGGTTTTATACTATTATATATTATATATAACTCGAACTCTTAAAAACTAATTTAAATTTTTAAGGGATTAAAGTTTATATTTATTACTTAATTACGATTTAAATCTCTACTTAGTAGAGATATTTAATAGATAAACTAGAATTATAATATTATTAATATAAAAAAAGACGATTAACTTATCGTTTATATATAAATAAGATATTTCTAGTACTATTTTAAGGCCTAATTATCTTAGAGTTCTATCTAGCTTATAATACTAAAGTTTCGGAGTATTTTTAAAGCTATATATAGCTTTCTATAGTTATAGATATTTCTTATACTTATATATAAAACCTTCTAATATATAGATATATATTAACCTATCTAATTAGTAGTTAAAAAACGTATTAATAATATTAAACTAGTATAATATATTCTACTATTAAAGCGGCTAAACTATTAAAGCGGCTACTTTTTCTTAGCGTTATAAACACTATATACGAACTATAATAAATCTATAACGCGACCTTCTATTAATTTAATAAAAAGGTAGAATTGAGCTTACTTTATAGGCGTATAAATTAGGCTAATTTAAGAGCGTACGACGCGCTACTATAGCTTTTAATATACAATATTAACGACTTTCTACTCGACTTTATAGAATCGCGTTTCGCCCTTATATACAACTAAATTGCTAGAAGCTTATAATGTACCTTATAAGCGAGTAGCCTATATAAACGAGCGGTCTACTCTATTAACTTTTTTAACCTTTATATACGTATAGTTTAACAACTAAATAATATAATAGCAATTTACAACTTATGCGATTATTCTATAAAAACCTCTATATTCTTCTAATATATATAAGAATTATATTTAATCTTACTATAGCGGCTATAGTATACTTTATACTCTCCGCTCGTATCTAATTACACTTCAAATTAGTATATTATAGCCTGAGTTTTCTCTTTATTATTCTTTTTAGCAATAATTATCTCTTCTTATACTTTTATTAGGGTCCTTTACGCTTAAATCTACCTTTTTTTCTACTATTTCTATTTTATTGCTACTTTATTTACTTCTTAAAGGCTAACGATTTTATTATATATTAATCCGATCTAATATAATATAGTTTATAAGCGAGCTGTTAGTATAAGTAAGCTATTACCCTACTAAGATTCGAACGACTTAATTGCGATAATTATTAACTATATATATATATACTATAGGAAGTAATAGTCTATTAGATTATTTAACACCTACGCTATTAATTTAGCACGTTTAAGTATTATAGCTAGGCTGTTTACAGCGCCTATAGCTCTATTAAGGCTGGCTACTCCCTTATAGCTAAGTACTCCAATTATAAATTTCCTTATTAATCTACCCCTCAACATTATTTTAATTAATTATATCCTCACCTACAGCCTTTATTAGAATTCTCTACTTCTATAATCGCTTTCTTTTCTATTATTTTCGCTTTATTACTACCTCGTTTACTCGTTTAAGGCTTTTAATTTAATTAGCTATCAGCGCGATTAAATGCGTTATTATTATAGCGCTCTTTTAAACCTAATTAAAGGCTGCGATAATTAATATAGGTAATAAATCTTAATATTACTAAATCCTGCTACAAATTATTATTAATTAAACCTCTAGTTCGCGCGTATTACTAGGTATTTTAGCTTTTTAGGGGGTAGTCTCTAGTATAGGTAGTATCAGCGTATGTAGCTTAATATTAAGCTTTAATAGTACTACTTCTAAATTATATAGTACTATTCTAACGCTTTAAAAGCTTGCTCGGATATTAGCTTCTATAATTAATCGATTATAGGCTGCTTTAAAGGCTGGAAGGAAGGTAGTCTTATTAATATAGTTAATATAATCGTGTACTAAGGCTGAGATCTCAGTACTATACACGCACTTTAATAGCGAGAAGTAGCCTATATTAAGTAGCTGTAGTAGGTGCGACGAAAATAGCAGTATATAGAGATAGATAATCTTCTCCTCCTTATAGATCTCTTGAAACTCAAGCGAAACGTGGCTATCGTAGCTGTTAATAACTAGTAATCGATGGATATCTATTATACGGCTCTTTATATGCTGATTAAAGTATTTAAACTAGGTAATACTAATCTTATTATTTGTCCAGCCGTTATTACTAGTTGTAATTACTTAATCGCCCGGTATATTATTACTCTTATACTAATAAGATAGGTGGTAGATGCTTTTAAAAATAATAAGTAGTAGGATCGTCTAGCTAATTATATTAATTGCTGAGATTATTATAGTCTATTTACAATCGTCTAGCTAGATAGCCTTTATATAATAATTCTCTAACCCTATAATAACTAGCTGAACTAATATTTGGCCTATAATAAAGCCTATCTCGTCGAAATTATAGGTATCCTTATCTTAAATTCCGTACTTCCCCTTTATACCCTATAGAAGCTGGAACTACGCGCCTATAATCATTGGATCTTCGTATAGAGCTTACTACCGATTATAAAGACGGTTTAATCGGGTTTTAAGGCGCTTAGTACGCTATATAAAGTTTTAAGGCTAGTAGATACTAACCTAGCTAGTACTGCGTTTAGCTAATAGTCTATTTACTATAGCTCATACGCCGTTAATCGTAGGCGGAAATCCTCGTAAATCCTAATCAAGGATATAGCTAATAAGTACCTCCTCTTTAGTCTTTATAAGCTTCTTTAAATTCGGCTTACAATCGCATCGTACAGCTATTCCAGCACGTTAAAAGTAGAGAGTACTTTAAGAGTAGCGAAAAGTTGTTACAGCGCTATTCTCGGTTGAAACTTAACCTTAATTAATAGCTAAGATTGTAAGGATAATTTATAATTCTTTATAGGTTAATTACGCGTTATTACGTTAAGCTATTATATATTAATCTAGGTAGGCCGTTAAAAGTTTGGTAAGGTAACAGCTCGCTTATACTAACAGCTCGCTTGTAAACTACGTTATTACTTTTATAAAGCTTTTCTTAAGCTAATTTAGCTTTTTAATAATAGAAGCTAGTAAAGAGCTTATATCTCTTTAAATCCGATTATAAATTAATATTAATTAAGCTTCTAGCTCGCGCGTATTACTTAGTATTTTTACTTTCTATAGAGTATTATCTTATACTAGTAGTATTAGTATATAAAGCTTTATATTAAGCTTTAAAAGTACTGCTTTTAGATTAAATAGGACTAGACTAGCTTTTTAAAAGGTTATATAGATATTATCCTTTATAATTAATATATTAAAAGTAGTTTTAAAGGCTGGAAAGAATTTAAGTTTTATAATATAGTTAATATAATTGCGTATTAAAACTAAGATCTAATTTCTATATATATATTTTAATAGTAAAAAGTAGCCTATATCTATTAGCTATAATAGATATAATAAATAAGCTAGTATATAGAGTAGAATAATACTCTATTCCTTATAGAGTTTCTAGAAATTAAGCGAGTTATAGCTATTATAGCTATTAAAAATTAGTAGTTAACGCGCGCCTACTATATAATCTTTTATATACTTATAAAAGTATTTTAACTATTTAATACTAAGTTTATTTATTATCTAGCCGTTTTAACTAATTATAATAGCCCAGTTCTTAGATATATTATTATCTTTATACTAGATAGAGAGATGATAGTAGTTAGTAATAATAATAAAGGGTAGAAGCGCTTAGCTAGTAGTATTAATCTTCTAAATTAGTAAAATCTATTTATAATTATCTAATTAAATTGCCTTTAGTTAATTATATTTTTCTATACCTATAATAACTAGTTATAATAAAATAATACCTATTTAAAAGCTAGATTTATTAAAGTTATATAACGTATTCTACTATCGAAGCAGCTAAACTATCAAAGCGGCCACTTTTTCTTAGCATTATAAATACTACGTACGAACTATAATAAATCTACAATACAACCTTCTATTAATTTAATAAGAAGGTAGAATTGAGCTTACCTTATAGGCGTATAAATTAGGCTAGTTTAAGAGCGTGTAACGCGCTGCTATAGCTTTTAACGTATAATATTAATAACTCTCTACTCAACTTTATAGAATCGCGTTTCGCTCTTATATACAACTAAATTACTAGAAGCTTATAGTAACCGAAGAACAAATAATCGTATAATATATTCTTAACCTTAATTCGCGAGGATTTGCGCCCCGGCTATATAAGGTAGTAGATATAGTAGATAAACTATTAGGCGTACGTAGTAGAACATCTATAAGAAAGAATTAGCCTAAATAATTTATAACGCGTATAGACGAGTTTAAAATAGTCTTTAATCGAGTAAAAGATTGCTAAAGAATAAAATAAGAGAATCTAAAGGTTATTAACATATAATTTAAGCTCGTATAAGATATAATTGTAAAATATAGTATATATAATAATAATATCTACAATTTTAATAAGATAGGCTTTTAGATAGATATTATTAGTATTATAAAGGTTATTATAAATTTAAAATGTTATATAAAGCCTACTCTTATATAGCTAGAAAATCGTAAGTAGGTTATAATTATCTAGAGTATCTATACTACTGCATATATAACCCTACTATTTATTATCTATAAAGGACGCGTCTATATCTCTATATAGTATAAAGAAGTAAGTATACTATACGATTAGAAAATTTCAGTCTCTAAGAACGGCTAGATAAATAATATACTTAGTTTTAAGTAGCTAAAATACTTTAATAAGTATATAAAGATATATTAGGTAGGGTTGTATAGGCTACTTATTTTAGACGGCTATAAAAGCTACCTTAACTAGGAATTTAAAGATTACTACCTTATATAAAAGATCCTAATACTTTATATACTTTCTTATTTATTATATATACTTTAGCCTCTTAATATAGTTTACTTCTTACTATTAAAGCTAAAGTACTTACAGTATATATAAAACTTAGCGCACTAACACATCTACTATATTAATAAAGAAGGCTTTCTTCTAACTTTTAAGGACGCGTTTTTTAATATATTTACGTATAAGAACTGTTAAAAGGCCTTTAAAGTAATAGGAATTGTTCCTCTAAACGCGTAGGTTGTATTAGATTACTTTAATATATAACTATATACCCTACTAGAACTACTTCTATAAGAAGATTCTTAGTAGTCTAAAACTCTAAGTAATATATATAAATTTGGGTTACAATTAATACTTGTACGAAAGTCCTTTATACGATTATTAAAAGAGGTGTAAGAAAGATTCTTACAGCTTATAAAAGGTGCTAAGTTAATACTATATTAGAATACGCTTCTTTAAACTTGCAACTCTAAACTTAAAAGGTAATTAGAAGAAGTAACTAAGCGTAAAACGTATAAAAGAAAGTATATTTAGTATAGTAGTATAGTATTATATAGCGAGGGATCTTTATATATAGCTGCTGAAGCATCTATAGGCTCTTAGCCCTTTAAGAAGATTCGTAGTGCTAATATTTAAGAAAGGGCTCAACCAGCTCAACGCTATTATAGTAACTATAGTAAGACTGGATATAACACTTATACGTGCTAAAAGGATAGTAGGGAAAATTCTAAATTAGATAAAAGTATATTATATATAGAATCTCTTATTAATATTAAGTAAATTAACTTTTTATATATGGTGTTTATTGCGCTAAGAAAAAGTGGCCGCTTTAATAGTTTAACCGCTTCAATAGTAGAATACGTTATATCTTTATTTATAATACTATATTTCTTCTTAGTATACTATATAAGCTTAAACTAGTCTTTAATTACCTTAAAATCTTCGTATAGAGCTTTCTAGCAATTATAAGGCTAATTTAGACGTATCTTAAGCTTAGGAGTATATCTAATAAAGTTTCTAGGCTAATATATACTAATCTAGCCTATACCGCGTTTAGTAAGTAAGCTATTAGCTATATCTTATATAATAGTTAAAGTAGGCGTAAATTCTTATAAATTTAGGTTAAGTATATATTAAATAATAACCTCCTCTTTAGGTTTTATTAGTCTCTTTAAGTTAAGCTTATAATTATACTATAAGCGGATTCTAGTATAATATTAGTATATAGTTATTTAAATTATATTAAATATTAAAGTAGCATATCTTTTACTATTTATTAAACCTCTTTTAATAGCTAAAAGGGCTAAATTTACTTAATTCTCGTTTTAAGCTGTAATTTTATTATTTTATTATTATATTATTGTTAAAAGCTTAAATATCGTATTTTAGTAATAGAGTAGACTACTTACTTATATAAGCCGCTCGTTTATAAGGTACGTTATAAGATAGTAGATATAATAGATAAACTATTAGGCGTATATAGTAGAATATTTATAGAAAAGAATTAGTTTAAACAATTTATAGTATATATAAATAAATTTAAAATAGTCTTTAATTAAGTAAAAAATTACTAAAGAATAAAATAAGAGAATTTAAAGGTTATTAACGCGTAGTTTAAGCTCGTATAAGATATAATTGCGAAATATAGTATATATAATAATAATATCTACAACTTTAATAAGATAGGTTTTTAGATAAGTATTATTAATACTATAAAGGTTATTATAAGTTTAGAATATTATATAAGGCCTACTCTTATATAACTAGATAATTATAAGTAGATTATAGTTATTTAAAACATCTATACTGCTGTATATACGACTCTACTATTTATTATCTATAAAGGACGCGTCTATATCTTTATATAGTATAAAGAAGTAGGTATATTATATAATTAGAAAATTTTAGTCTCTAAGAATAGCTAGATAAATAATATACTTAATCTTAAGTAGCTAAAGTACTTTAATAAAAATATAAAAATACGTTAGGTAAGATTATATAAGCTACTTATTTTAGACAGCTATAAAAGCTACCTTAACTAGGAATTTAAAGATTACTACTTTATATAAAAGATCCTAATACTTTATATATCTTCTTATTTATTGTATATACTTTAGCCTCTTAATATAGTTTACTTTTTACCGTTAAAGCTAAAGTACTTATAGTATATATAAGACTTAGCGTACCGACGCGTCTACTATATTAATAAAGAAGACTTTCTTCTAGCCTTTAAAGACGCGTTTTTTAACGTATTTATATATAAGAACTATTAAAAGGCCTTTAAAGTAATAGAAATTATTCCTTTAAACGAGTAGGTTATATTAGATTACCTTAATATATAACTATATACCCTACTAGAACTACTTTTATAAAAAGATATTTAGTAGTCTAAAACTTTAAGTAATATATATAAATTTGGGTTATAATTAATACTTATATAAAAGTCCTTTATATAATTACTAAAAGAGGTATAAGAAGAATTCTTACAGCTTATAAAAGGTGCTAGGTTAATACTATATTAGAATACGTTTTTTTAAACTTATAACTCTAAGTTTAAAAGGTAATTAAAAGAAGTAACTAAGTATAAAACGCGTAAAAGAAAGTATATTTAGTATAGTAGTATAGTATTATATAGTAAGAGATCTTTATATATAGCTACTAAAGTATCTATAGACTCTCAGCCCTTTAAGAAGATTTGTAGTGCTAATATTTAAGAAAGGGTTTAACCAGCTTAACGCTACTATAGTAACTATAGTAAGACTAGATATAACGCTTATACGTGTTAAAAGGATAGTAGGGAAAATTCTAAATTAGATAAAAGTATATTATACGTAGAATCTCTTATTAATATTAAGTAAATTAACTTTTCGTATATAGTATTTATTATATTAAGAAAAAGTAGCTACTTTAATAGTTTAGCCGCTTTAATAGTAGAATATATTATATTAAGTTTAAAATAAGTTACAATTAATATTAGAAAGTAAAAGGTTTATATAGCTAGTATAGTAGTATAAGTATCTCTCTATTAAGATTGTAGATTATTATATATAACTAATCTAACCTTAAATTTATATAGAAAACCGTTCTTATTAAATTTATATATAAATACCTATATTACTAGAAGAATTTTAGTACAGTTTTAGAGGATTATTACCTTTTACTAGGTATCTATATCCTCCTACTTCTATAACTTAGTATAATAGGCCTTATAGAAGCTAGTATTAAAAGGGTAATTTTTTAAATCCTTATAATACTTTAATTCTAATAAAAGCTAATTTTAATAATATTTTCTAATAGTATAAGTTTCTCTTATATAATTAAATAGTATTAGTTTACTATTAGATAGTTGTTATAAATATAGAATACTAAGAGGTACTACTTCTATAGTTAGAGTTTAATCTAATATCAGCTACTATATAGGTTAACTTAGACGAGGACTAATAAGGTAATAATAGGTAGAAGTATATTAGGAACTAATTATTAAATAGTAAGTAGTAGGACTATAGGAATTAGAGAGATAATTAGCTAGATAATAAGGTATAGTACAATCTATATACGTAATAATAGTAGAAGTATTAGATATAGTAGAACGAACCTAATAGACCTAATAGACCTAATAAGTTAGGTTTAGTAGTCTTAGACCTAACTATATAAAACGGAAGATTTTCTTAGTAGATTAAGTCCTATATAGTTATTTTCGTAGATTTATTTTATTACTATATTAGACTTCTAAATATACTTATTATATTTAAAGAACTAGCGATCCTAATATTCTCTCTTTACTAAAACTACTACCTCTAACTAATCTAATATAAATAAGCTCTAGTATATATACAACTACAGCAGCGGTTATTATATATACTAATAGTATATAGGTTAATAATATAATAACTATCTAATATTAAGAGAATAGAAACTATCTAAAGATATCTACTATATTGTAAAGTTAAGTTATAATAACCTAAAGGCTATAAGCCCTAAAAGAAACTATAGTATAAAAAGTATAGAAATAGGAGACCTATATTATATAGATATAATATAAGCTAGTTGTAGCTAGAACTAACCTAGCTAAAGCTAAATAATAAGTATAAGCTAAGATAGCTTTACTAAAAAAGTTTAATAGTAAGAAAGAATATATTAACCCCTTTCTTATATTAATAGAACTATACTTTAGGTTTAATAGTACAACCTTCTTCTTAGATAAAGATAAGATTTTAGCTATAATAATAAATATAGAAGAGATACTACTAGTATAGGCCGAACTATTTATAGCCGATTAGCTGGAAAATAGAGGCAATATAAAGAAGACTAGAGAATCTACAGACGAACTCTTTAAGAGCTAGGAAGGATTTAAAAATAAGGTCCGAAATATCTTCGGAAAAGTAGATATAGAATAGAAAGTATAAAAGAAGCTACTAAAGCTAACCTAGACTAAATAGATAATAGATTATACTATAGAGTTCCAGAGACTTAATATTAGACTAGGATAGGATAATAGCGTATTAGTAGAAATCTTCTATAAAGGGCTTAAGAATAAGGTTAAAGATAACCTAGCTAGAGAAGAAAAGCTAATAGAGCTGTTAGAAATAATCGAATTAGTAGTTAGGATTAACAACTATTAACACAAGTAGGAGATAGAGAAATAATCTTAGCTGCAAATATTCGTACTTATTAAAAAGGAGAATAAGATAGCGTTATAGGATAGTAATCTAATAGTCCTCAAAAAAGTTGAAAAGGATAAGGGAAAGAACTACTAATAATTAAGGATGAGTAATCTTAAGAAAGAAAGGCTTAAAAAAGAAGCGTGCCTTCTATATAGATAAAAAGGATACTATATAAAAGAATATCTAAATAAGAAGAAAGAAGCTTAAATAATAATTATACAACCTACTAATAGATACTAATAACTAATATAGTACTAGATATATTATATAGATAATAGATGCGGAATATACTATTTAGTAAAGGAAGGAAATAATTATTAGTTACAGCTAAAAAGGGTAGTAGTAGTTATTAGATATATAGAATATCTACTAGGTATACTAAGGCTTAATAGTATATTAATCCTAGAAAGAATAAAGTAAAAAAAGTACTAGATTTATAATAAAATATATTAGGCGAGATTATACCCCTAGAAATATTAGAATATACTATTCGAAGAAGTAACGTTTTAAGATAGCTAAAGTATATTAGAAGCTGCAGTAAAATTAGCAGGGAAAATTACAGACGAAGAAATATTCGAGTATATATAAGAAATATACTAAAGCTACTCTATAGAATAGATAAAAGGTAAGAAAGGGAAATATATACTACCCTATAAGAACAGCTGTAAAAAAGATTAGGCTAGCTGTTATTAGGACAATTACTTAATATATAAGGGTATTAAGACGAAGTTAGAAGTATAGCTAAGAATAAATATATAATTATTATCGAGAATCTTACTATCTTAAAATAAGATAGAAGATTATATAGAAAACAGGTACTATTAGATTTATAGAAGTCTAATTTACCTTAGAATAGAATATCTATACTAGCTTAATAAAATTATTATAGAAGTTAAAGAGCTAAAAAAGTTAGTTTTAGAAGTAAGGGAAATATAAGAAGATACTAGAAAACGATTTAATATTATAGCTCGTAAGATAATAGGAGCAAGTATATTTAAAGAGAAGAAACGTCTTAAGGATAATATATATTTAGAGGAATATAAAGCTTTAAGCTAGAAATAATATATAGTTAAATACTAGTACTATTAAGATATATTTAAAGTACTTAGATAGCGAGGATTAGATAAAGATTATTAACTAATTAAATAGTAATAGTATTTCTTAAAATAGAAGTATAAGATATATAGTAAATAAGTAAAGGCTGCTTACGCCTAAGAATTATAGATAAGGTATAATATAAATAGATGTCTACTATATAAGAGAGAGAAAGAGAAGGTAGGATTCTTTCTATCTTAGTTAAAAAACTAAATAGCCTCTAAGGCGATAGTTATATTAAGAAACCGGGTAGAAAAGCTGTTAGAAGGGTTACTAGTACAGTACTTTTATATATAGTATTCCGAGCGGAGTTTAATAGGAAGAAGCTTAAAATACTACTTAATAGTAGAGCTTTAGATACGTTTATATTAGTATAATAGATTTATAAGAATAATATAGAGTAGAGGGAAAAAGTAGTACCTTATATAATATATCTAGCGGATAATAAGTTAATAGACTATAGTAGAGGAATTATACTAATAGAAACTAAGAAGCGAGTACTTAACGTTATAAGATATACTAATATAAGAAGTATTAATATTATAAACCTAGGAAAATTTAATATATTACTAGATATAAACTAGCTAGCTAAATATAATTCTAGAGTAGATTAGTAGTAAGGGATAGTTTATAGGCTATAAAGCCGCTCTAAAATAGAATAGATAGTAGAATAGTATAGAATAAAACGTTTCTTAGGTCTACAGTTAATATAGAAAGTATTAGCAGCTATAATAGCCAGATATCTTAAAAAGATAAAATAGTTGCTAGATATTATCGTAGTTTAAAAAGTATATAAAGAACTATAGAATAAAAGTATATTTTAAGAAATCTAAGAGAATTATAATAAATTTATAGGGCTATATAAAGAAGTAGAGAATAGAGGATTATCTAAGTATAAGAAATATAACTATAAGATTATTATTAAGGATAAAAAGAAACTAAAACCTAGTCTAATATATAACTTAAACTAAAAATAAAGAGAAGAACTTAGAAAGTATATCTAAAAGAATTTAGTAAGAGGATATATATAATTAAGCTAAAGTAAAATAGTATTACTAATACTATTTAAATTTAAAAAGAACGGTAAATTAAGGTTATATATAAACTATAGACAATTAAATAATACAACTAAAAAAATAGATATCTATTACCTAAGATAATAAAATTTATAAGTTAATTATAAGAAGTTAAGTAGTTTATAAAGTTTAATATAAGAGAAGAATACTATTAAATTTAGATAAAAGAGGGCTATAAATAGAAAACGGTATTTAAGATAAGAGAAGATCTTTTTAAATATCTAGTAATACTATTTAGACTTATAAATATACTAGCAATCTTTTAAATAGTTATAAATAACGCGTTTAGAAAATATTTAGATATATTTATAATAGTATACTTAGATAATATTCTAGTCTATATAAATAGATTACTAAAAGAGTATAAGGAATATATTAGAAAAGTATTAACGAAACTATAAGAGTATAAATTACTTATAGTTCTAGAGAAATACGAGTTTTATAAAATAGAAATAGAGTTCTTAGGATTTTAGATATCTAGAAATAGTATTAAAATAGAATAAGAAAAGGTTAAAATAATATTAGAATAGCTAGTATCTACTTTAATTAAATAAATCTAATCTTTTTTAGGCTTCGCGAATTTCTATAGAAAATTTATAAGTAGATATTCTAGAGTAGTAGTATTTTTAATAGAGATTACTAAGAAAGAAAAGAAATTTAAATAGTAAGAAGTATAGTAAAAAGCTTTTAAAGAACTAAAAGCCTATTTTACTATAGTATTAATGCTAAGGATATTAGATCTAGAGAAGTAATTATAAGTGGAAACTAATACTTTAAATAAAGTAATAGGCGCTTACTTAAGTTAGTAAGACGAAGATAGAAAGTAGAGGCTATAAGCCTACTTTTTAAGAAAAATAAAACCGGAAGAACTTAATTATAATATATACAATAAGAAACTATTAGTAATAGTTAAAGTGTTAAAAGAATAGTAAATATATTTAGTAGGAACTAAATATCTATTTAAAGTCTAAATAGACTATAAAAACTCTATATATTTTATAATAATAAAGAAACTTATAGAAAGATAAATATAATAGGTAGAATAATATTATAAATATCCTTATAGGAATCCCTATATTAGATCTAATCGAGATTTAGAATTTTATATAGTTAGAAGAATAAGACTAATATAAGATATATAATACGTTTAGTAGCTTAATTAGCTAAGTAACTAAATATATTTAGTCGCTTAGTTAGCTGAGTAACTAAGTAGGAAGGAATAAGTAAGAGAACTAAATTATATTTAACAACCTTATAACTCTAACCTTTATAGCTCTTTATAGTTAACTTAAATATTCTTTATATACTCTACTTGCGTACTTCTATTATAAGCCTATAAGGATAATCCTTTTATAGTATATAATTACTCTTAGTTATTATCCTATTTTATATCTAGCTAATTAGAGGCTGTTATACTTTAACTACCCTCGTAAGACTAGAAGAAGTAAAAACTAGTTAGACTACCCTAGTTATAAGAAAAGAGATACCTTCGGTAAGTAATATAGGAAACTCACGCAAGTAGAATATTAGGATTAGCTAGTAAGACCACCTCTTCAGAGGTAGGTATAATAACTATATTTATAAGAATGTAGAACGAATTAATATAATAATAGAAACAGCTAGTTCTAGTAGATAAATAGATAAGAAGCCTAAAGAAGATTTAAGATAGCCTTTTTAAAAGTTTTAAAGGAATATAAGGAATAGTTAATAGTAAGTAAAGAATAGGACTCGCGGGAATTATCTAGAAACTCGAGTAAGTTAAAAGAATACTACTACTAACGTATTATTAGTAACGAATTAAATTAGTACTACTTAATAAGTTTAATAGAACCAGGTCTAAACTTAAAGAATTCCTAGTAGTAGTAAGAATTTATATTAATACTAATCTAGATATTATCTAGTATAAGAACGAGAAAGTACTATTTATAGGAGCCTACCTAATAGGTAAACTATTTAACTAGTTCTAGTCCTTTCTAATAGATTTTAAGAACTACGCGGAAGAATACTAGAAAAGCGAAACTAAAGTAATATTTACAAGCCTAATATACTTCTAATAGAAACTTAAACTAGCGTTTAGAGATATTAACGAAGTACGAGTAGTAGAAGATAGACTCTACAACCTAGTTTAACTAGGATCTATTACCTTATATATATTAAGTTTTTAACAGCTCTCGAATAAAGTTGTATAGAACGACTATAATATAATAGTAAAGTTCTATAGAGGATTGAAAATAGAAATAAGAAGGGTAATAATATATATAGAATAACCTTAAGACCTAGTATTATACCTCTAATTAGTAAAAAGAATTAATAATGAACTATACTAGTTTAAAAATAAGGAAAGGTAAGTATACTATTAGAGGGCACGCTTTTTAGTAAGAGCTGCTAATACAGGCGGACCTATAGATCTAAGCGCTACTAGAGAAAAGAAGCCTAAGCTATAAGCGACTTAAGAAAAGAAGACTTAGAAGAAAGATATTAAGTACTACAATTGTTAGAAACTAGGATATATAGTAAAGGAATGCCGAAGTAAAAAGAAAGAAAAGAAAAACCGGCCTATAGAAGATAAACCGCAGGAAGTAGGTAAAGAAAAACTAGCCGCAACTATAAAATATAGAACCCTATATTAGTCCTTCTATAATAAAGACGAGTATTAAGTATACCGACAACTTAAAGAAACTATAAGATATTAGCCTTAGAAGAAAATATAATTTATAGCAACGTAAGAACGTATAAAAAGATGGTTAGAAAAAGTTTAGAAAGAATTAAACGAGGATAAAGAAATAAATACCCCGTTATAAATAGAGAAGTTACTACTAGAGTATTAATATCTAAACCAGCCTCTAGAGTATATTCTATATACTAACAAGAAATAATCGAGTATAAATAAAGAACCCTAGCTCTTATAGCCACCTTAAGAGAGGAACTACCTATAAGATTCTACAATAAGAATAGACTAGAATAAGATATTGTCGACGTTTATAAAGAATAGTAAAATACCTACCCTAGAGAAATCCGCTTCTTATACTTCTAAAAATAGATAGAAATAATAAAAGTAGTAGAAGGATATCTTAATATAATAGATTGGGATAAAGCTGCATATATAGTATAAAAAGTAGTAGCTTTCTTATAAAGTAAAGTACTAGTAAAATACTGGGTACTAAAGGCATTACAATATAAATAAGAATAGGACTACTAGGTTAGAAAAGATAATAACTCTTGTATAAACTAATACTATCTAGTATATTTTAAGATAGCCTAGATATCGTGTATTAAATAATAATATAAGGTCTACTAAAAAAGAAAGGAAAATATAGGTATATAGCTAAGACAACTAAACGAAGATAAGGTACTAGGAAACCCTATAAAATAAGAAGCTATAATAGGATAGGAAGTTACTAAATAAACCTAGAACTATATAGTACTCGAACTTAGACCTCTACTACCTAAAGTATATATTAGAGGAAGACTATAGTATAAATATTTAGAATAGAAATACCTAAAATATATATTTATAAAAGAAGTAATAGCTTATTAGCTTAAGACAACCTAACTATATAGAAATATAGGAGAATACTATCTTATAATACTAGGATAATATTACGGCTATAAGATATATATATTTATTAATAGTAGAGTAATAAAGAATTTTATAGCTAGTAACTATATTACTAGAAAAGGAATACTTATAATATAACTAGAACAACCCTATATAATTTAAACTATAGAGGGAAAAGACTTCTAGAAGAAAGTTATATATATTATAGAACTAGAAGAGTTCGAAATTCTAGAGACAACCTAATAAGAATAAATCTTCTAAATTATAGAAATTACCGGCTATAATATTATCCTAGAGATTCTTAGATAAACTAGTAAACGGGACGAATTATCCTTAAAAATTCTAGCTAGCTGGTTAAAGAACAACTCGCTATAATAGTAAAAGAAGCAGTAAAAGAATTATTCCTAATAGGAAATATATTATATAGTATATCTAAAGAATACTAATACTTAATAAAACAACTCTAAAAACTACTATAATACTTATCTAAATATAGAGAATATAATTATAAAATTAAACTATAATTAGAAAAAGAACCTAAATATAGACTAATATATAGTTTAATACTAAGGGAAGTAGAAGCTCTAGAATAATATATAGACGAGCACCTAAAGAAAGAAATAATCTAAGAATTAAGCTTATTAGTAGTATACCCTATACTCTTTATAAATAAGAAAGGAATAATAGACCTATAAATATATATCGATTATTATACTCTTAATAATATTATAATTAAGGATTAATACCCTTTACTACTTATCTATAACTTAAAAGACTAATTAAGAGAAGCTACTATCTTTATAAAATTAGACATCTAAAATACGTACTATTAGATCTATATTAAAGAAGGAGATGAATAGAAAATAGTATTTAAAATAAAAAAGGGACTTTTTAAATACCTAGTTATACTATTTAAACTTACTAACGCACCAGCTACTTTTTAAAAACGAATTAATAAGGTACTAAGACCCTATCTTAGACGATTCTATATAGTATATTTAGATAATATTCTCGTATATTTAAAAATAAAGTAAGAATATAAGGAATATATTAAACAAGTACTACGCGTACTATAAGTAGTAAAGTTATACTTTAAAGTAAGAAAATGCGAATTCTATACTACGCAAATAGACTATTTAGGATTTATTATTAAACTAGAATAATATAATAGTATAGGTAAGATAATAGGTTTAAATGCGGTACAAATCTACTTAGAGGTATATAGAAGTATGTAGGGGTTTAGGGACCTAGGAATTCTATTAACACCTATAGGCCTTATACGAAAGGATATAGAAGAACTACTAAGCTACTTGTAAGGGAGTATATAACTATATATAGAAGGGAAAAGGGGTAGAACTAGGGGTAGGATAAGATAAGCGAAAAGCTTTAGGATAAAGTTGTATATAAAGCTTTTCGTAGAACGATTTCTTTATATTATTATAAACAACTATAAATAGACCTAAATAAATTAGTAGTAATTAAAGACTAGCTAACTCTAAAATTAGTTAAAGATGTCTAATCTTTTATAAGATTTTATAACTTCTATCGAATCTTTATAGATAATTAAAGTAATATAACTATACCCTTAATATAACTATTAAGAAAAGATGTTACTTTTATATAGAAAAATAAATAAGAAAAAGTCTTCTAAGAAGTTAAGAAATAATTCTAATAAGAACTAGTACTAAAACTCTATAACCTAGAAAAGAAAGCTTTTATAAAAACTAATATATTAGGGATAAGAATAGCTAGAATTCTTATATAAATCTATAATATAAGTAGTAAGCGAGCGCGCTGAGTAAGTAAGCGTGCTAAATAAGTAAACGCGCCGCCTTACCAACTTTATATAATACCCTACCTTCTAATAATAATAGCTTAACCTATAAATACCCAATCCAGCTATAATAAAGTAGATATTTCTCTAGCTATCTTAGCTATTAATAATAAGTAACTTTAAAGCGAAAAATATGCTACTTCTATATATAACGTCTCCTAAAGAATAATACGTTAACGACGCGACGGAATTACTATATAATATAATTATAAGCTAAATTCGAAAAAGTTTACTAAGCTAGAAGAGGAGGCTATTATTATATATATACTTAACCTAGATTCGCAAGGATTTATATCCTCTCTAGATACTATATAAGATATAATAGATAAGCTGCTTACTAAGCGCGGCGCTAGATAGGTTAGCTAGAAATAGCCTAGGAACTTTATTAAGCGAATAAATAGCCTTAAAATATAATTTAATTAACTATACAATTATTAAAGAGCTTTATATAAAGATCCTAAGATTATTAGAGCCTAGTTTAAGCTTATAGCGCGTATAAAAGCTATATATAGTATCTATAATAAGAATATCTACAATTTTAATAAAGCTAGCTTTATAATAGGTAAGATATTATCTAAACTAGTTATTACTAGCTTAGAAAGATATAGTCGGCTAAAAGCTATACAGCTAGGGAATTATAAGTAGGTTATAGTAATCTAGAGAATTAATACTACTAGATAGGCGATCCTACCTTTTATTATCTTTACTAGTTAATACTACCTTTCTACCTAATACGAGAGTAATAATATACCTAAGAATTAGGCTATCGAACTAAGTAATAACGGATAGACAACTAATAATCTTAGAGTTAAGTAGTTAAAGTACTTTATTATATATATAAAGGACCGTCGAGTAAGCGTATAGTAACTACTTATTCTTAATAGCTATAAGAGCTATAACTTACTTGAATTCTAGGCAATCTATAAGAAGAATAAGATCTATACTCTCTATATGCCGTCGCACTTATTATACCTCTTACAGCCTCTTAATATAGGTTGCTTCTCGCCGTTAAAGTAAGCGTACAGTAGTTAGATTAAGAGCCTAATCCGCGACTATATTAATTATATTATAAAGCTTAAGTTCCTTCCAGCTTTCTATACTACCTACTAGTAATTAATTATAAAGGATAATATCCGCGTAAGCTTTTAAAGGGCTGGTTTAGTTCTATATAATCTAGAAGTAGTAATATTAAAGCTTAATATAAAGCTTTATATGCTAATACTACCTACGCTAGAGGTTCTTATATAAGAAGCTAAAATACTAAGCAACCAGCGCGAATTAAAAACTTAATTAATATTAATTCGCGATTAGATTTAAAGGTATAAAAGCTTATTATCTACTTCTATTATTATAACAATTAATTAGCTCGAAAAAGGTGCTAAGGTAATACTTTATTTAGCTATATTACTAAAGAGTTGAGTTGCTAGCCTTAAGAAAGTAAATAAGGCTGCTACAACGTGTAAATAGTATAAAAAGAAGCGGATTCAGAAGTAAGGCACCTTATTAAAAGTAGAAGAAGAGGAGATTATTACTTAAATAGCGGTTGAGTAGTAGTTAGAAAGTAAAATATATTAAGGTAAAGCGCGATTAGATATAAGTTAGCAGGCTTCTATATACTATAGTTGCTGTAGAAAGACTAGGTATAACTTATATACATATAAGAAAGGTGCTATAGATACTACTTAATTAAGGATATATATTATATTTATAGTATTTTAATACGTTATAAAAATATATTACTAGAATAGTTAAAAAAGTTGATAAAGTAGCGCGCTCGCTTACCTAGCGTACTTACTTACTACTTACGTTAATAGAAAATAATATCTAGTAGTATACTATTTATAAAAACTTATACTAGTAGAGATAAATTATAATATATATAATTAAGAACTCCTAACTATTATAATATATTTTAAAGAATAGCGTATATACCTATAAGGAGTAAAATAGTAAACTAAAGTCTATTACAACTATAAAAACCTTACTATCTTCTTTACTACTAAAACTCTTACCCCTAGATAGGTTAGATAGTTATAAGAACTAGCTATATTCAACTTTAAGATTATCTATATTAGCGGAAAATAAAACCGAAGAGTAGACATATTAAGTAGACTACTAGAATACAAGTAAGAGAAAGGAACTACAGCTATACTACTAAGAAAATAATAAGATAGAAGTATAGTATATAATTATCTAAGACTTATAGTAATAACTATTATTAAAGAAGTAAGCTAGATAATATTAATTAGATTAGTAATAGACGGAATACCTAGAGAACTCTAAGAATAAGAACTAGAATAAATAGATAGACTACTATATATCTACAATTAAATCTATATACTAGCTAAAGTTAGAAAAGAATTTATTAGACAATTTTATAAAGCCTCTATATATAGATATTAAGGAATAGAAAAAATGCTAGAACGAATTCTTAGAGGATTCTACTTTCCTAAAGTAAGGGAATAGGTAAAGAATATATTATGAGAATATATAGACTGTTAATAGAATAAACCTAATAGATATATACTCTATAAACTATTATAGAACCTAGAAATATTAACTAGACTATAGATAGAAGTTACTATAGACTTTATTATTAAGCTACTAAAGTTAAAAGACTACTCTAAAAGAGAATTATATAACTCTATTATAATAATTGTAGATAGACTTATAAAATACACCTACTTTATTCTCTATAATAAAGTATTATTAGTAGAATAAGTTGTAAATATCTTTCTAAGATAGATTATCGTATAATATAGGGTACTATAAAAGATAATTATAGACTAAAATATTAAGTTTACTTTAAAGTTTTAGTAAACAATTATAAACTTACTAAAAATTAAATATAAAATATCTATAGTATTTTACTCGTAAATAGATAGATAGATAGAATAAATAAACTAAATAGTAGAGTAATATCTATAGTATTACTTTAACTATAAATAAAACAATTAGATAATACTACTACTAATAATATATCTCGCGTATAATAGCGTTATATATAATATAACCGGAGTATTACTATTTATAGTAAACTACGGGTATAAATTAAAAACTTATAATACCCTAATTAAAGTAGTATTATAGATACTATAGGTATAGGAACAAGTTGAGATTATTTAATAAACGTAAGACTTACTAAAGAAAGATCTATAATTCCTATAATATACTATAAAGAAATACTATAATAAGAAATATAAATAACTACCCTACTTTAAGAAGAGAGAAAAAGTTTAGCTACTACAATAAAATATTTAAAGTAAATAACTAAGTAGTAAACTAGATTATATTAAAATTAGACTATACGAAATTAAAAAATAAATATTACCCGTAAACTATTAACTTAAATTATCTACAACTATAAAAATCTATCTAACCTTCTATATTATATTTATAGAAAAGGTACCCTAAAATACTAAACTAGTAATATATAATATAGATATATATAGAGAAGACTAGAAATAGAAAGTTAAGAGAATAATAAAGTATAGGATATAAAATAGCAAATAATACTATCTAATTAAATAGTTAGGAGTAGATAAATATAGAAACCTATAGAATAATACCTAAGAACTAGAAGAAAACTTTAGCTCTATAGTATTATAGGTATATTATAAAACCTAAATTTATAAAGGAAATCTAGAGATAGAGTAGTAGAATTAAATAATATTAGCTATATTACAGGAGGCGACTCTACTTTAAAAAGAAAACCCGTCTTACAATCTACCTCTTTTTCTTTCTTAAGCTACTCCTACGTATATTTATAACCCTCTACCTACCTATACTTTACTTGTTTATAAATCTTACAAAGACGCTAAATTCTTATATAAGCCGCTACTACCTTATTAAAAAGTTGTTCTAACTCTTCTTAGGCTAGACGAATCTCCTCCTCTAGTTTCGCAACTTTAATATCCCGCTTTACTACTAGAAAGAATTAGAAATAAACTAGTAGTATAGAATTATAATATATAAGTAATCTCAGTATTATAATCTATATTATATAACGAATATATACTAGTATAAAGGTATTCTAAATAATATAACTTTTTAGGTGTTTCCTTTTTATCTATCTTATAAGTTAACCCCTTATAGGAATATTAGAAATAAGATATAATAGCCTCGCCTAAACGGTCTATATAATTAATATAATAGTATCTAACTAGAGTTAAATAATAAAGGGGAAGTATTAGAAATATATATAGTTTTAGTAAAAACAGTATACTAACCCTACTATATACTAGTTTAGGATAGGAAAACTCCTAGGCTAAGAGTTTAGAGGAGAAAGATAGTATTATAAATACCCTTGTAGGAATTCTTATACTAGATCTAATTAAGATCTAAAACTCTATATAGCTAGAAGAATAAGACTAATATAAGATACGTAACGCGCTTAATAACTTAATTAACTAAGTAACTAAATATACTTAGTCGCTTAGTTAGCTAAGTAATTAAGTAGAAAGAAATAAGTAAGAGAACTAAATTGTATTTAACAACCTTATAACTCTAACCTTTATAGCTCTTTATAGTTAACTTAAATATCCTTTATATACTCTACTTATATACTTCTATTATAAGTCTATAAAAATAATCCTCTCGCAGCACATAATTACTCTTAGTTATTACCCTATCTTACATCCGGCTAATTAGAGGCTGTTATACTAGTTCTATTATAGTTCCTATATTATTATATATCTAGTTAAGCTCTCTTTTACCTATCTATACAATAAGCCTTTTTTAAGCTTTAGAATACTTTAAAGGCTTTAGTAGCTACTTATACTAATCCTTTACTATATTCTATTATTCTATTCTACTATATCTACTTTCTCTTATACGATTTTTATTTAGTTAATATTTCTACTTATTTTTTAAGTTTAATAATCTAAGAGTTTATAAGCATATTCTAATATAGTATTAATTTAGCCTCTTTAATCAGCTGTATAAACCTATTCTAAGTTATTATAAGTAATAAGCTAAAAGAGTCTTATATAAGCTTTAATTAAGATAAATATTTAAGCGTATTATTTAGAGTTTTTAATACCTATAATATCTATAATATAGATAGTCCTAGTAAAGTATATAGTTATATTTTAAAGTATTTAAGTACTACTTATATATTTAAAGGGATTAGATCTAATACCTTAAAAGCTTTTTAAGAGTTATTATACGTAAATATATTAAAAAACGCATCTCTAAAAGCTAGTAAAAAGCCTTTCTTATTAATATAAAAGATACGCTAGTATATTAAGTCTTATATATATTAAGAGTACTTCTACTTTAAAGGCCTAAAATAAACTATATTAAGTAGCTAGAGGATATATAATAAATAGGCTAGTATATAGAAGGTAAGAATCTTATTCTTAAGGTAGTAGTTCTTAAAATTCTAGTTAAGGTGGTTCTTATAGCTATCTAGAATTAGTAGCTAATATACTTCTACCTAACGCGTCTTTATATAAGTATTAAAGTATTTTAACTACTTAAAACCAAGTGTATTATTTATCCAGCTATTCTTAGATACTAAAAGCTTCTAATTATACGGTATATCTATCTTCTTATACTAAGTAGAGATATAGATACGCCCTTTATAGATAATAAAATGTAGAGTTATATACCCTACTATATAGATGCTCTAGATAATAGTAATCTACACCTAATCGCCTAGCTATATAAGATTAGGCTTTATACGTCTCTCTAAATCTATAACAACTTTTATAGACCTAATTATACCTATCTAGAAGCCAGTCTTATTAAAGTTATACACATCCTTATTATAGATACTATATATAGCCTTTATCTCTTTAACAAGCTTAAACCACGCGCTAATAATCTTAGGATCCTCCTACTATATTCTCTAGCAGCCCTTTACCTGATTAAATACTATTTTAAGCTTGTTTATACGCGTTATAAATCTCTTAGCCTAATTCTTACCTACTAGCTCTTCACCACGCGCAGCTAATAGTTTATCCGCTATATCTACTACCTTATATAGCCGGGGCGCGAATCCTTGCGAATCTAGGTTAAGGATATATCGTACAATCGTCTGCTCTTCGGTTATAGTTAACTTTTAGCAGTTTACACGGTAATTAGTACGCGCGAGGGTTCTTTTATATCTCTACTAGAGAGTTAGTCACGGTACACTGAACGCGTTAGCAGCAGCTCGTAGGCTTTGAAATTGGCCGGCTTTATATACTTGAAGGGCAAGCTTAATTCTGCCTTCTTGCTAAGTATTATCTCTATGTAGGTGTTGAGGCATTGCGTGTTATAGTTATCGTGTTCGCTGCCAAGAAATTTTGGCTCACTCGATGGGGTGGCTCACTCGATAGTGCTTTACGTTATCTGTTTAATAGATTATTAATAAAGCTTAATTAGACACCTATTATCTAGTACAATAACTAGCAGATAGTAAGAATCGTTATAAAGGAGTAGGATAACCTTATTACTAAGCTTAAACACGTCGATACCTACTAGAGCTAGATTCGCTAAGAAGTTAAGCGGCATCACCTACACGTATAGTAGAGACCTACTAATCAGATACCCGCTAACAGTATAACGAAGATGCTTCCTTATTAGAAGTATATAGAGTTTGTTAGACAGCTACATCTAACAGATATACGCTCAAAAGTTCAAAGGATTAAGAGAAATACTAATTAGTTCATCCTTCCGTCGCAAGGCGACTACAGGATGAGGAGGTGTATAACAGTTAATGGTGAAGGAGCTATGGTTATATTATGTGATCATGGCTTGTGTAGCAGTTACCACCTGTAGATACTAGAGAGAGCTGCCTGCGGTAGGGGGGAACGAAGAAGAGGGACACAAATTAGACAATCAACCATTTTTGTGCCCTATTCCCTCACAGAATTTAAGCAAGCGTTTTATGGCGGCTCTAACTATGCGGTTTAGCGTGTTCGACATCTTAATTTATTAGAAGCGATGTTTCTAGCCCAATGCATATGACTTAATCCTTGCCGCAAACGTAGTTCACGCTACACTAAGTCTAGCTAAAAGTCTTCGTCACCTGTAAATACCGCTGGGGCCTCATAGTAGACTCATACTCACCAAGTTCTATGCATCCTTTCGAGCACCAAATTCCATATATGGCAATTTCTTTGGTTGATAACCCGGAGAGGCAGATCGCAAATAAGAGCCATTCGTTAATATTGCTCGGTGGGATAAGGAATTCGGAGCGGTTGGCCTCGGAAGGGCTGGCAGCGTTGTGCTCGACTCAGCAAAACCTTGGCATTACTATGGTACGATCATGTCGCAAAAGCTAACCGACAACAGTGACCTGGCGAAGGTACATCTATCCTGTGTCGGAATCGTGATGCGCCACTAAATCTGTGTCTCTTTAGAGGCTTCAAGTAGGATGGCCTCCATCCTCAATTCGATGTTCACGGTGATGTATTGAGCGCAGGAGATATCATTGCGTCTCTTAACTTGTGAAGTACACTGCAATATGATGTCAACATCTTAGTAGACTACGGCCTAACCGAGTCCTTGGGTGAAGTATTCATTGATGTGATCACTGTTGCGTGGAAATCTAGGTGGTTTACACCACCCCTATGTTAAGCATCTGAGTTTAGCCAGAAACGGGCATGGGCGTTCCCTTCAGAGAATGCTATTTCGCCCAGGGAATTCCCCGCCCTCCCAAACTCCTCTCAATATCTCACTCAGTCCTATGATGAGCCAGTTCGACGTTCGCTACCTCTACGCCAATCCTTCAGATATACTCACCGACCTGAAGTTGCGGGATTCGCCATGAGCTAAGATAGCCTGTGCGGATTTGTAGGCTAGTTGTAAAATCTAGAAAGTTTGGCGAACCAAAATAGGTGATGACGAGAGCTTTAGCGAATATTAGTTAGTTTCAATACTGCAAAATGCCGCAATATGGTAGTAAACCAAATTGTGCCAGGCCCTCGGACTTGTAACATTGGTCTACTTCCCAACGGCAAGCTATATCCTAATGACTTCTCTGATATTTCCTATCACTACGTCGCCGAGTGCAATAAGACCGTTTCAAAACATGAACTTTGGAGTGCTAGTAATACACAAAGTATTTTTTTTTAGATTAAATTAGGCTATGTACAAGAAGGGTTACGAACAAGCGCGACATCTATTCTATCTCCTACTCCTGATGATATCTGCAGCCTTCTCACCGACAGCAAACATGGTCGATTGAATATGCTGCGCAGGAACCAGGGGCAGGATCGACGCATCGACAATAGAGAGCCTATTAACCCCGTAGAAAAGCAATTTGTCAGAGACGCAACCTCCATACCTCTCAGGCATCATTGCACAAGAACCACTGGGATGAGCCAGCGTCGGCCAAATGCTCCCAAGCTCGCTCATCCTGTCAATGAGTTCATTGTCACCAGTGTACTGAGGACCAGGAGACGTCTCTACAAGCGAGAACTTCTTGAGCTCTGGACGTGCCCAGACCGTGCGAACGTAGCGAACGCAGGCCGCGAGGACGGACTTGTCCACCGGATTACTAAGAGAATTGTAGAAGATCTTTGGTGCACCCTGAGGATCAGCAGGGTTGAGCGTGACAGTTCCACGCGCAAGCGGATGCTCCAGCCCGACGAGCACGAAGGAGCCTGCTGCTGGGACAGGGACCTCAACGACGGCAGCACCTTTGTTCCGGAACAGGCTTGCAAGGACCTTGCGCTGCGCATTCACGCCCCTAGCGAGCGTCCGACTTCCTTCGTAAAGAGAAGGAAGATATGCGGTATCCTTCTGATTCGTGATCTGCTTAGCGAGGGCCTCGTAAGCCTTGGGTGCAACTTCAGGAAGGGAGATCATAGCAAGACTATTTCCTCGAGCCTGAGTCAGAGGGCCTGTTTTGCTCTCCTCGTACTGGGCCCACGCTGATGCATTGAAAGCGGGGTCTGTTGCCATGGTGCTTGGATTCGGGTAGCTCAGATTAGAGATGTTGAACGCCATGGTGGTGTAAGGATGGTCTTGGAAATTTGCTCCAACGCCATCATGTGAAAGTTTCACTTTGATGCCAGCAGCTTGAAGCACAGACTTTGGTCCAATACCACTAAGCTGGAGAATCTTCGGGGTATTGATTGCACCAGCTGCAAGCACTACTTCCTTGTTCGCGTAGACGATTGTGGTCTTCCCGGTGTCTTTATTGGTCACTTTGACTCCGCGAGCGGTAAGCTTCCAGCGACCATCGAGCACGAGTTCATTTGCCACAGTCTTGAGCATGACCTTCAGATTCGGTCGGCTCGATATCGGGTTATAGTAGGAGTTGCGGGCATCGGACCGCTCTCCAGTCAAGGGATTCATCGTATTTGCGTACCACGAGGCGCCAACTTGGTTGCCGTTGTTACCATCCTTAAGTATCTTGGCTCCCGCACCCTTGAATGCTGCGAAGTAGTTCTTGACATCCGGATACTGGAAGTCGGAAATACCGAGGTGCAAGGGGCCATTACCATATCTGTAGAAAGGCGAAATCAGTCATGTCTCATCGACTTCAAGGCGATATACTTACGCGGCTGGATCCCAGGTGATATCGAAGTCCCTCGCCGTGTTAGCCGGAGGAGGGACGAAAGTAGTGCCCTTTTTGAAGTACGGGTAAATTCCTCTCCAGCCCCAACCGGAATTACCCAACGCTTCCCAGGCATCATAGTCCGCCGCAGAACCACGGTCATACATCATGCCATTGACAATTGATCCACCACCGAGAACCTGAGCAACGCGAACGTTCCATGTCTTGTTCCCGAGATACGGCTCCGGGTCGGATACATAGCCAGACCATAGCAGAGACGTATTCAAAGCGCTGGCCGCGCCATATGGCAGTCGTTGCTGGAAGTTGTCGTCCGCACCACCTGCCTCGATTACCAGGACAGTTGCTAGACGAGGATGTAAGCATTATTCCGTAATTCGAAGGAACCATGATACGCTACTCACTCCTCTTGTTCTCGGACAATCGATTGGCTACAATTAGACCAGTCACACCACCACCGACAATAACATAGTCGTAGGTATTTGCAGTCGGAGCATTAGACCTAGACTCAAACGGCCAGCGGCCGGGCAACGCAGCAGCTAATCCCAATAACGGGGCGACTAGGGCGAAGGAATGCATGTGCATGTTCACACCGCCTCAGGAAAATACAAAAGAACGGACGTGGGACACCTCAAAAGAATGACCGAGGGGAGCCTCAAAAACACAGAAGACTAAGCGAGGGGACGACAGGAATGGAAGGTTCAAAGAACACTCACACAGCCTGTTATTCTAGCGGGACATGCCCTGAACTTTATCAATCCTGTGCGATGTGGGTGGCGAGGCTTACATCCCCCCTACTATCCCTCGTGGCCGAGTCAATAGGCATGCAGGTAAGTCTAAATACAGCTAGTATTGTGGCACAGCAAAGAGCTTCCAGAATCTCCCTGTGTCGGTTAACGCATTTAATGGGAGTTCCCTACGACACCTAGTAACGTGATGGAGGCTCCTGGCCGCCAGGGTCTGGGGGGGGGGATTTGCTACAAAGGGTTTAGGAGCACTGTAGGAAATCATTATTTTGGAGGAGAGGGTAAGGCGCCGTTTGACCCTCGCCGTCGGATGATACATTAGAGGAGCGTCGGGTGCGGCCCAGGAGCGCTGAGGAACGGCGAAGAACTTTGTGGGGTGCGAGCCTAACATTTTCGATGCAGCCAAGCTCGCTATATTGCGGCCCAGTCTCATGTGCTAGCCTCAAACCTTTTAGCTCGATGGCCCTGATCAGTACAAAGTTCAACTGTTTAACTCCTTCCTGGAATGAGGTTATCGTATATGCGTCTCTCCTAGCTAGGGTTCTGCTCCTCGCGGAAATTGTATGCCAGCATGGCAGCAGTCTCCGAGCCGCAGTCCAATTTGCTTTTTCCAATTGTCTGTCGCGCGGCTGGCAACATCTAAAATTCGCCACCAAAAAACTTATTCGGATCCATGGATAAGAAAAGATCAGCCGAGTTCCGGTAGTAGTCAACCTGCGGATGATAGCCGTGCGGGATGTATTTTCCAAAGTAAGAGATTGGGCTTGCGTACCGACTGTTCGAGTAGGAGCCACAGCGGCCGAAAGTGGTTATGATTGACCCAATTCTATATGGTACGCTAATGGTCGCCCGCCGGCTCGCAGGTTCTGGAAATCAGGAGAACAAGTACTCGTCAAAGACCTTGAATGATGGCAGGAAGGAACTCTTTTCAACGCAACGCTCTCTTGCGACAAGATGCGTCCTTACACGAGGTGTAGCCTGTACGAGGAAAATATTTCAAGAATTAGCAAGGGTGTACCCTCTCAAAAGACGACCGGCCCTGAACGTGAACTTTAATCGCGTGAAAAACGCCTCAGCGGTTGAAATGCTAGGGTCTTGATTGGCTAGATACTACCGCTAAGCTATATTGGAGTCTAATCTCCGCATCTGTGGAAACTCATCCTACGTCACGGCGAGCAGTATGTACAGAATGGAGCTCATATCGCCTTTCACCCACAATCTGAGGACAAGCCCACGTTTCCCTCTGTCTCTAGGTTGCTGTCAAACAAGCGGATGGGTCGCATAAGAACATCATCATCGCAGCCATCATCTCGTGCGATACGTAGTCTCTGCATGGATGTACGGCACATTCCCACAGACGGTTCTTCATGGTTTCCCTTGATAGAACTCACTAGTGACGGGGTCGCTTGCGTCAGCACGATTGTCAGACCATCTACGCTAGCAACACTACAAGAACGGGGACGCGGGATGGTCTCCCCGCTCGCTTGGATTCGGGGAATGGAAAACCTTGATCGAGTCCGTTCAAAATCACAGTCTATTTGAAAGCGTCGGGGTAGCCGTTAGAATGAATCGTTGTAAGAACCCGTAATCCTTGGAGTACCAAATAATCAGTGCCCAATAATCTCTCTCATACTGGGCTCTCACATGATTATCAGGGGTCCTAAATCTTTTTAAGAATCTAGTACCATTCTGGTGCACCAACCGACCCGTACAGAACCCCTACATAGTGGCGCGCCATGCGCCGGAAACGTCAGGGGACGTCAGTGCATTGCACGCCAATATGCACGTCCTTTGGAGCTTCCAATCTGCTTCACCATGGGAGCGGGAACTGTTCGCTCAGCATGCAGGTGCGGAACCAGGCCCCGGGAATCTCGGTTCCCCATCTTGCACGCCCAGCACGTTCTTGACAGACGCAGTACCCATGCCCATGCATCACAGAGGAACCAGTTATACCAAGGAAGGCACTTAAAACCCAACACCAACCATCTGATGCCTCTTTTGTCCGCATACTCGCCTTCTATCGACTTTGTTGATTGACTGATTGTTGTGCTGCTTATGATGGCGGCTAACCCAACGGAATGGCCCAATCGTGGTGCAGAGATTTTGGGGTCATCGCTGAGCATATGCATCCTCAGCACGGCAATCTTGGTGTGGAGAATTGTGTATGGGGTCAAAAAGCGCAAGCTTTTGGTTTGTGATTACCTGCTGATCATCTCTGCGGTATGTTTAGCCCATGAATATTGAGCTTGAGACTTCGTCGATCCCCATTTTCAAATGCAAATAATTGAGCCCAAAGCACCAGGTGCTGCTAGAGGCCATACAATGAGAGGATATCTCTCTTCCATGTCATTAGACTGACAATTTCTTTTCTCTAGTGTTTGAACGTCGTGACTGCTGGAATTCGCATCAAGACCGTAGTCCATGGACAAGGCCGACATATTGGAGATCCGAGCATCAGCAAACCGTATGACCTCCTGCAATACAGCTACTACTTATGGATCAACCAGATCCTCAATCTCACTGCTGTCGCCATTCTCAAATGGTCGATTTGCGCATATCTCTTAGCCTTGAAATTCGGCACCATCTATACCTCTATCGTATGGCTGTCTATTGCAATGGTCGTGGCATTCAACTTCGTGATCCCGATGTTGGGACTTTTCTCATGCAAACCTTTTGAAGCGAATTGGAACAAAGCACTAAAGGGCCGATGTTTTTTCAAAGCTAATATGGGACTTACGTAAGGACCAGTCACCGTCTCTTAAATGGTACACGACCTAACATACTTTATTAGATACACGCAGGGTGTGTCAAACATTCTTACCGATGTCGTTTACATAGTAGCTCCAATTCTGTATCTTTCATCAGTACAGCTATCCCGCCGCACGCAATGGAGTCTCAGAATTGTCTTCTGTATCGGCATAATGTAGGCTCCACTCATCATTCTTCTGGTGGTTTCAAAACTAATTATTACAAAGCGCCACTATCTGCTCCATATTCAAAACAATTGAACTTAGCGCGCTTCAAAAGACAAAAGACCCTACTTGGGATGGTGTTAACCTGACCATCTGGTCTGCCACTGAGCTCTCCGTTGGTATACTAGTCGCTTCCCTCCCACCTCTACGTAAACAGTTTGATAGACTTTTCCGCCACATCCTACCAAGCACCTTCACGGCTGGCACCAAGACGCCTGGAACCCGTAGCCGCAGCGGGATCCAGATGTACAACATCAGCAAGCGGAATACCACGACAATGGGTCGATCTGCTATCCGTACCGACGGAGATAGTGAGCAGGACATTCTTCCAGACCATCCAAGTTCAAATATCGATGGTGGAATTACGAAGACAGTGGTGCATAACATTATAAGTGAGGAACGGTCCGACAGCGACGTGGAGACGGGGCCGCAGAACACTTACGTTTCGTACGGGGGGATCAAGGAGTAATAAATAGACACGGCCTCGAGAATTGGCCAAAAGCCAATGATATGCTTATAATGTTCTTGAGCAAATATTAGGAGATGTAAATACCCTGTAGAATTCTTTCCGACGTTTTGGATGCGTATGTTCCCTCATGCGCCTTATTAGCATTACAGTCACCTTTAGCAGATAGAATCAAAAGTATCTAAACTTCAGCTTTTCTCTACTCTAATACAATATGCCAGCTATCCTCAACCACAAAAGGCGAGAGGGGATAGAGCTAAGTTTGAGAGCCCCAAGTTGACGGCAGGCAAGAAATGGATGCGGAATCTCAAATAATTTGGGACTCATAGACCGGCGAGGGAAGCTACTGATTGCGAATGGCATCGTGAAACGGACCGCCGTCGCCAATCCGAAGTTGCTCGAGGCGTATCCCCGGCATGTCAGACTATCGCGATCAAACGGCAACCCTACGAGCTTCATGTTCTCGAAGTTGTGGCTGCAGAACTGTGCGTGGTGAATGCCGCCGAGCTTCAGACGGGAGGGCTTCGGGTGTGGCTGGCGGCACTCCAAGGCGGGCCATCCCTAGCAGGCTGCGCTGGCCTAGCAGCACGGAACGCGATCGCGGAACTAGGCGTGGCCGCTTATGGCGTCGCGTCTCCCCCATCTGACGCGACGTCTAAAGTGGTGTTGTCTCCCCCGTGCGAGAGCCGTATTTCCTTCTAAAGTCCTCGATGATGAACCCATCTAAAAACACTTTCAATGATAATGCCTTTACAATAGTGATTATGGTATCAAGCTTAAAATAATGATTCTCGACCCAGAAGTATAGTAAGCTATTATTCTTAGCCAGTTATATATATATATATGGAACTAGATATTCTAATATCTAGTCCTACTTTATCTCTCTACCATTCTTTAAGTTACCAAGAGCAGCCCCTTGGCGCTCTGCAAGAGTTTTGGGAGTATTAGATAGGGGAACATTAGTCGCCAACCGGGTCCCTACTTAGACTTAATTCTCTAGCACGACAGTATTGCATAAGACACACTGTTTGCACCGAGCCTGACAAGAGCAAGGCTATTCGCTTCCTCCTAGGCTAAAAAAAAATGTCTAACACGCACGCCATTAAGGCTCTCCATATTCAGTCTCGAATTCTCCATGAATTCTTCAGTTGTGTCATCGTTGTGGATCTCACGAAATATTAGGGCCAATTTGACAAGAAAATGTCCAATCCAGAACATAGCAAGCTGCTGCCCTAGATAACGACGATAACCGCTTCCGAATAGGAAATATTCCCACATAAGGCAAATCGACTTCCTGCGCTCCAGCCTAAAGGCAAATGAATCTGGCGCGAAAAGATCCGGGTTATGGTGAGGAGAGTAGATGTTGATCGAGACTATGGCATTAGGAAGCACCAAAAATATAATAGGTACCGTCTAGCCCACCGCCGTTTGGAAGGATTGTTAAAGCGGTACACCATCGAGATGTATTTACAACTAGTGGATGTAAACGTAAAGCTATGCTCCCGTTAACGGGTGGAGCATACTGACAAGCAGACTCCAATTCATCTCCTTTGATAACATATTGTGCAATGCGAAAGCTTTTGAGCCGATCAAATGTCAAGTCTTTACTTTTGTGTCCTTTCACTTCCTCTCTGATCTCCAACCACACGTCAGGACTTCTGGCAAGACAAAAGAATACTATTGTCAGTCCTGTGGCTGGTATATCCTATTCGGCAAAGATTCTATTCAAGAGTTGGTTTCGTAAGAGAGCGCAATCTTTGGTAACTTTTGCCACTATATATCCCAGGATGACCATCAATGGAGCTTCGTCGGCCTCTTTCATTTCAGCCCTTGAAATTGCGCGGTCGGTTCGAGTCTGATTATACTAATAAATGAACTCGCAAAAGTCCCAGAAGTGTCGATCGCGTATCAAAAAGTCCGCCTCCCCCAACGTTACCCTTTTACTAACTCCCTGCTAAGCAGAGCTGAAGCAATCCAGAAATTTCTGAGAATCCTTGGGGCACTCCTCCTGGAGAGTTCCAGAGCTTTCACCAAGCAGGAACTCGGAACTTGTGTCCAGGATCTACCATGTTGTTGGTATTTCATGGATTTAGGAGATGCACGGCTGGCTTACCAAGCGGTCAAAAAGGAACTGCAAATCCACAACTTAACCAATTTTCGGCAGTAGCTTTCAGAAAATATCAACATGAGCGCCAAAAATCTATCGATTGACTATGCGGGATTTGTTCCAAATCGGTTCGATCAGGGTCCTAGAACGAGCCCACCGATCTTCATCACTGGAAACGATCCCACTGCCTATCATCGGCTCCGCTGCTTGCTCAAGGATCGGCTCAACTCCAAATCGTTCGTTTTCCGTCATCACACAATAAAAGCTTTGGGGAAATACTGTAGAAATGACGCGTCGACCAGATGGGAATGATTAGAAAGCGTGGCCATATTCTTGGACTCGTTTGAAAATAGTTCGCATCTGTGTATGGTTTCTCATCTGCTGCAGGCTTTTAATGACGGTATCTAAGCCGAAAAATATCCCCCCCCCCCTTTTTCAAAGGTAGAGATGTTGGCACGACGCAGCTCTAGTTTGCAGACGCCTTTCGAATTTGGGCATGTTGTTTCAACCAAAGTTAAAGAATCTGTAAGGTTAGAACAATGAAAGAAATAAGCAGAATATGTTTACACATTGCGTTATTTTAATTATATTTTTTAGAAACAGAGCAGGAGGTGGTAGTGTTTAGATTTGTGAGAAACGGCGGGGGACCCGCCTAAACCGCATATTGGCATCTGAAGGGTCGGTGTTGTACGCAGCCAAGGCCGTCCCATCACCTAGTCGCAGCTACTACTACACATGAATTCCAGTTGAACCAGAAATCGGTACTCAGCATACAACATAATCCGATATTAGCCGCCGCTTCCAATTGGTGAACCCGAAACACAAAACTTGGCCAGAAGAATCCTACCCGAGAACCATAGGCTCGGGTATTTCGAACGAGTCGGGAACCGTCCTCGCCACATTTCTAAATGATGTTGGTTCCTTTTGCTGACTAGCCCCACTTTACGACATCAACATCCGATGATGCTTTCGATGTTGTGTCAGCACACATCCAACGCCTCTTCCCCGCACCTCAGCGATAAGGGGGGCTAGAAGTTCGAATACTCGATGAAAATGATACATTTATTTAGACATTTCTGCGAGGAACTAGAGCACCTGGCCGGCCTTGAGACCCACTCTCTTCACTCTTAGGCTGCCTAGCCAGCATTAGATTCCATGGAGACCAGTCCTCGTCTTCGACATAAGTGACGATAGTCATTGCGTGCTTTAAATTCTTGTTCCTTGAAATAGCTTGCGTGCAAGCGTTCTATTCCTCTATCATATCCTCAGTAATTACGGCAGGATTCTTGCTACTGATTTCGATTAGATTCCAAGGCACTTCTATGTAAGCCGCAGAGGTTGAAGAAAAATTGTCAGCAGCTAGCCGTAACTAATACTCTGTGCCACCACAAATGTCTCTGTAGAACTCAGGATTGAATGTTCCTTAGAAGCTATACGGGATCCTAGGTGGAATTACTAGGGCCTCTATAAGACGAGTGGAGGAAATATGCTGCACATGGCTACTCTCAAGATCACAATGAACCTTTTGCACCGCCCTGTGGTCGTCCCCTGCTTCGATAGTTCTCATAGCTGGAGATTCTCCTTCCCTCAATGGATATTGCGCCCAATTGTTTACTCCTGACACTCTTGACACTATAATCTAGAGAAGCGCAAGTCGGTGGCAGAGCACTGGCTCTAAAAGTTCGCAAAGTCTGTTCGAACTCCGATGCATAATACGAAGGAAGATACTCGTGATCCTGCTCCAACTTAGATACCTGCTTCATTCGCGGAAAAATAATCGTCATGGTCGGACGGGGATATTTGAGATTTCCGAAGGGTGGCTTTCTAGGGCAGAGTTTGTCAATGTAAATGCCGGGCTCATTAAAAACTAATTTACCCACTTCTTCATCTCCTACTAAGCTGTTGGGCTCCACCTCGCCGATCTCACTCTCATCCAGCGCAGGCCTAGACGTATTTCGTATAGTCGCTTAAAGGACTCTCAGTTACCAGACTGGAGGACATCATCGTAGATTCATATTCACTAGGGCTGCCCAAATCGATGGGCTCATCTGGGGTAATTAGACAGAAAAATAGCTTTACAATGATATGCAAAATAGGCATCAATAAAAACGATCGACTCGACAGAGATGCGAGCAGTTTTGGATCGGAATAGCCGTATCAATAATTGGATTCACCGGTGGACATGATAGAAGTCGGTTGGATGTTCATAGAGCCGGGCTTATCTCCGGTACTCAGCTGGTCGGTCTCTTGAACCACACCACCAGGCTTTTGAGTGCTCAGCTCATATCATTGTAGCGGAAGTTGATATGTATGGGCATTACCACTTTCCGCATTCCGACCTACCATTTTTTTCAACGCGCTGATGTTGATGTCAATAACCGATCGACTGATGAGTCGAGGATCGCGTATTCTGAGCTGGAGAGGTAACGCTAGGGAACGGGGAATTAGCGAGTAAAATGCTCTCTCCAAGTATGCAGTAGCGTGTGTAGAATGACCCTTAGGCGACCATGCGGTTCATATTGTGAACGCCGGAACATCCGGGCCATTCCATGTAGTCAAGCGGTCAGGAGCACAGATCTCCAGTCTATATTGGCGTTCGAGGATAGGTGGATAGTTGGATCTCTTAATCATCCTGGCCGGGAATGGCCATTCAAAAGGAGCTACTTTGAGTGTTCTCGTGCTCCCAATCTTGAGTTTTAGCTTCGACTTCGACTTTGGTGGTCTCGGAATATTGTAGAATCTCCAGGTTGCTACTGCAGCAACGGTAAGGGCAGGTAACACCACCATAGAGGCGAGGATTCGCAAGGACGCTGTAGACATTATGAAACGATGATTAGGTAGATCTTTTGTCAACTTGGGGCTCTGAGGTTAGTTAAACAGCCAGATAGGGACAGCAAGAATGAAATTTAAGGGCTATAAACCGTAGCGAAGCATAGAAATTGAGGTATAAGAGAGTGCGCTGTACGCAATATGCATGTCTACAGTGATACTAGTCTATTTCCGTGAAAATGAAGAGCATTTTCAAGTATGATAAATAGTGAAAGCAAGTACCACGTGTTATTACTCTCGGTGTATGATGATGGTTGTCACTGCCAGGCATCTCAGATGATCTCGAGAAGCAATGAAAGCGGAAAGAAAGGTAGTCAACTAAGTACTTATTGACGTTTTATGAATTTTACCTGTCCATACAACTAAAGACCTTCGAAGTTCTCTTTGCATATGGATACTTAGTGGAGGGGTCTTCAGGCTGGATGAGTAGGGCGGATGCTCAAGTTCGGAAGTAGAGACGGCGCAGTGGTATGAGGCTAATGATTTGCTTCCTTCTTCATTGCATAATAGATTATAAGTCCTTATACTAAACCCCTTCTGTGAGCCATATGTTTGATTCCCTCCGCCAGCGGGATGAGTGATCGGAAACCTAGTTTGTACATAAATTTGAAAGCTTCTGGAACATCTGACAAGATTGATAGTGGGGCTATTGAATAACCTTTGTCAGTTAAATACTCGAGCGGTAATCGTCACTAGAAGTTCAATTCGATAGCTTGCTAGCGCTCCCTTCTTACAAACAGCGCACATCGCGTGGACCGTCGAGGTGAACTAATCTTTGAATAGCCAGAACTCCCGGAGGGAAATCCCGCTGAGGCTAATCATGACATGATCTGATGTTCCAATGTTCCATATTACTGGAGTTAGAGGAAATTTCCTTAGTGACTAAAGCCAGCATAGAAAATACGATAAATTCTTCGTGGTGCTAAGAGTAGAGAGAGCAAATTATCTCGGGTCGAACCGAACTATGGAACGGGACAGCCCCAACAAATTTTAATCGATTTATGTAAGTAATTTTGGCTACCTGGCCTAACATTACGGCTACCAAATTTCATTTTTCTAATGCTCATAATAAATGCATTCACGCTCTGGCGTTCACAATCACCATCAAGATACTAAAGTTAGGCGTCGACAACGCTCACCGCTCTAGATGCCAGACCCTCACCTTGCTTTCGGTCACTCATACCGTGAGTAGCTTGATGAACAAGTGCTGTTGCTCAGCCTATAAAGACTTGTTGACTTCTTCCTACTCTCTCAGTCTCAAACTCCGCATCAAACATGGCTTCGCCGGAGCAACAAGCACTATTCCAGCGGTTGTCCACCGGCTGCGAATTTACTCTTGATCCCAAGAAATCTGTCAAAGCTGAGTTCGCGCGACTAGCCAAGATTCGCAGTTAAGTTGGTGGGGGGGGGGGGAGAATGGAACGAGCATTGGCTTGAATGCTTCGATTCTGAAGACGGATATTATCCCGGCTATAGGTCTCGTATTCATATTTTAGATTCTATCACTAACATTCTATAGAATATTCAAGACTCCCCCGGCCTTCTAACTCAATGTGGTTCCCTTAGGGAGGAAACGCCTTTAGTCCGAACCGGTTTGAATGATACCGACTTCTGAAAAATATCGCCAGTTTTTCCGGACTGCTCATTAATGCGGCCGCCACGTCGGACCCAACACCTGGAGTCCCGCATGGAGAAGGTGCTTCAACGATATTTGGAGGCACACCAATTTTGGAGGCTATGCTAGAACAGGTAAGCGTAAGACAATTCGTTGAAGCGATTCCAGCTGACTGGGTGTTTAGGTCGACCTACACAACTTCAGAAACTTTGCTTCAGCGTTTACCAGGATTTTACTTTAAAGAAGAACGCTTCAGCCGCAGAAGAGTTCCATCACCTTGCAGAGAAACGGAACTGGCGGGGAGGTCTATTGCAGAAGCAAAAGCGATGTTGTCTTGGCGTGTGCCAGAATAGGGTCATTTTTGTGAACAGTGGATTACGCCAGTAGCGAACACCTACGACGTTCCCAGCTCTCAATGGATTATCGTAAATACACCCTCCACTAGTTATTTTACTGGAAGTCGACCGGTTGTCTCGAACACACCGAATGAAAACAGCGACGTGACGAGTGAACAATGGAATGTCGTATACACTCTGACCGAGAGTGACAACGGAAGTATTTCTGGAGGTATAGAGCTCGATGACGCTTGACACCTTATCTCTTCTAACTATAGCCCCTTCTGGTCCAAGTTCGACCCATTCCAACCAGATCCTATTGCAGCAATAGCAGGAGATTTTGATCGACTCACTATTCATCAAGGCTGGTCAGGAAATCGGAAACAGTTGCGCCGTCGCCGACACGAGGCTTCCTCCACCGAGATTGGATTTCAATTCCAAATTCAGGGAGACCAGCTACAGGCATGGCAGGCGCTATGCAAAGAGGTAGGACTTAAAGTTATTCCTCCCACAATTACTCAATGTAAGAATGTAAGATTGGCCTCCGAAAATCCGTTGCTGTATCCAAAATTGATGTTTTCAGGAGTTAAATGGTATTTTGATCGATCTCCTCAACCTTATTAACCATCGTCGCAGCAAAGGGGCTATCCTGTTGGTAAAGTTCGAAACATTTAGCGACTTTCTCTCTTACACAAAGGTAGGAAATGTCTTTCCAAGGACCCTATCAAAGAAGGAGGGCTTTATTAAGGGCCTACTTCACCACTTCATGTAATATTTAGTAACAATTCAAAGTAGCGTGGGTTGCGGTCAAGAATTTGGGCAAAAGGAAGCTCTCCCATTGATATCCCAGATAGAAGCAATACAAGAGATGATCACTCCTGCAGTTCCTCGACTTGGTTCTTTCATAATGCGTATTTGTTTGATGTGTTAACTTCGGCATCAAGTCGTTTCCGAGCAAGCCTTTCACTATCTCAATTTCTGACCATCACGAAATTTCTAGTTTTGACTTATTATGGTGAAAAAACAGCCCGGGTTTCACGCGACTATATTAAAATTTGATCACATTATATAATACAATATTAATTCCCTCAACAACATGTTCGACTATTCAATTCACACTCCAGTAATAAGCCCTTAAACTGTAAGATAATCCTATGCTTCTCTGGAAAGCCGGGAAGGTTGCAGGCCAAGTAGACTTAGAAGTTGGTTACTTCCGAAAACTCTAGCTATTCAACACGACACAAAAGATCCGTCTATCATATTCCAAAGGTGGGCACCTTGTGGAATGGAGGATTCCCTAGCGGTCGTTAACGCTAATTTCAGACCAAGCTCTTTCCACTTCCTTACATCTTCGTTTCCCCGAGCATCGTGACGAAGATGGCCAAGAAGTGGAAGAAAGCTCGCGCTGCTAGTGAGTTCTACTAGCTGTTATAAAATAGCTCACTGATACCATACAGCCCGATCCTTTGAATCTCACACGACTTCAAATTTATACCCACTGGCCTATGCATCTACTCTAGGCATGGACGCGGATAAACCTCCCATTACCGATATCACAACAGAATTCGAGCTACTAGAAATCAGCCAAGGACATTCTATGAAAACAAAGGGTCACCGACGTCGCCGAGCCCAATACATAGAGGCTGAGTTCGAGAAGCATTTTGGTAGCAACACCACAAAGTTGGAGACATGGCAAGACTTGTGCGGTGAAGTGGGGGTTAAGCCCGTTCCGGAATCCATCACCAAATGCAAAAAGGTCGGCTATTTCTCATATTCCTACTCTTATCCGCGTGTGTGCCCACTAACGAGAGACAGGCGCTGAAGCACGTCCACATCAACATCATCAACCTACTAGATCATCGACGCTCTGGTGGCCTGATCCCACTCATGAAATTCAAATCAGGCAAAGCTTTAAGGGAGTATACAATGAATGGTCACATATTCCCGTTGGTGTACGCTAAAGCGGATGGGTTTATCAAAATCTTCCTACGTCAAATTCTCTGAACGGCATGTGTTTTGACACAAGGGATGTAAGAGGTGAAGATTAATATGATCGAAACTATAAATCCGGTTTGGATCATTAATTGGAATTTAAACTGAGCATGGCAAGGTACACTGAGGTGGATTAGTTGCTTAATATTCTCAAGAAATGCACCGGGAGACGAGGCAACCTATTCCTGATCCTCTAGAACTGCCAAATTAAATTGCCTCTTTGGTATATAAGGCCTTTCATCTTCCCTCATTGCTGTCCCAATGTATATCGGAAGTAGCATGTCACTCTCTAACGCCTAATAATCCCAGGAAATATACTAATGTTACTTTTACAATCAAAATACTAACTAGCTTCCTTTGCACAAAAGATAAATGTTGCTTCCAGCCGTGTATATGACCTTGAATAGGGTTCCACTCTTTTTACCTTGCCACATTGGACTCTATACTACCAATCCAACTGCCAAGTATCACTCCTAGATAGATTTACGGTCAAATCTCTTTGGCAGCCTCAAATGGGGAATAAGAAGCAAAATATTCGCCGACAATCATTTCATGCGTTTGCACAGTTAACAATAGGAGTCAGCGGTCCTCAGATACAGAATTCGGCCTACGAAATTTCATTGCTAAGATTACCCATTTGACCGATGGCAATGGTATGAGTCTGAAACGTCTCTCAATACGCAAGACTACGCATAGCGAATGATGTAATGCGTAAGAATATAGAGATACCCCACATGGAAGCTGCCCAAATCAAACAAGAAAAATATCGACAAACTCCTTACCAAGATCCATAGCCTCACCATCCATTAACCCATGAACATAGCATTCCCCAACAAGTCCGTATTCTTCGGAGCTAACCTTACGAACCACAAATGGAATACTCGCACCGGGGAAAATAGCAACCAGATCGCCAGGCCGCGCCAACCTTGGACCAACACCGACATCTCCATATTGCGTGACAAACGGTTTCCGAGTTCCAAGTCGCAACGCTACAGAAGCACAGTACAGCTCCGAAGCACGTGAAAGATTATGGCCGAATTTGACCGACCGGTAAACCTTCGGCGAGTATTTGTGCTTAACCCATCTACCTCTTTCGTTTAAGCTCAAACCTGCACACGCCCAAGCGCTCAAGATAGCTTGCATTAAATGAGGCTTGCGCGTATATTTCCACGCACTATCTATAAAACCCATCCATCGGTCAAGCTCGACAAAAATTGATTTACCAATCCGTAAAGCTCTTTCCTTTTCGGAGTCAAGTAGTTTTTCGCTCGGTGGCCAATCCCGAGATAGCCAGGGGGACCGGTGCAATTGTAAGATAGAATCAGCAAAAATACATGCAATATGTAGTCTATACTCCACTGAAAGCGACTTATCCAGGTAACAGCATCGAGAATCTCGTGTAGCTCTGAAATTGTTCGATTTAAGCGGAAGGCAATCTCTCGGTTGCGTCCAATCTGGAACCCAAGAGGGGAGTCCATCCCATGAGCGAGGAAGTCTCTGCGCATAGCATAGTACGTCCACATTTCCCAGATATTTGATCATAGAACGTGTTACATCTACAAAGACTTCCTGGCTACTCTTAGTGTAGTCAGGAAAGAGCTTTAGCTTTTCAGTGTCACTTGCGAGTCCCAGTAGGGCGTAGACCTTGTCCCGAGGATCAGAGCATTCGTATCCACGCAATCGCTCCAGTAACTCCAATAACGGCAGTTGCCGCAATCTAATGCGCAAAAAGCTGATTAAAGAGATCTTTTCCCAAAGTATCGGTCGAGAAATTTGTGCACTGTGTCTTTTGTATCTCGTATCGTAATGTTCAGATTCTCTTTGGGGATTTCCGGTTTTATCCGTCTTTGAACCCTCAGAAATGAACCTCACAGACTTAGCCATGACGATTTCTTGAAGAGTCCATCCACGGGACCACCAGCGTGATTTCAGTACACGGTCAAATGCGTAGTATCCAAACCCGATTTCGTGCTCAGAATGAAATTTTAGCAATGATAGGTTGCTAAACCTGCCCTTGTTGATCGTAATGTTGCTTGACCAGAAATGAGACATGGATTCAAGCAGTTGTTGCATGTCTACACCGTCCCCATTTATCTCCTCAAGGAAAACGGTGACACGCGACGCAGAGCGATAGATTCTACTCATGAGTGAGACTTGGCAACTCCTCTCCTTGGGGTCTTCTTGGTTGATGCAAATGGCATCAGCCCACAAACGTGTCTTTGCAGTTGGCCGTCGAATTTGCCGAAGAGCCTTTCCCAGATTTTTGGTTATTGGAAATCTTTGACCGTCAATGTCGATTTCATCTCCGATTTGGGGGTCACCCCATACGTAGGAAAGTGCTTCGTAATGGCAAGGTCTCAGAAGGTTCACATGAAGTACGCTACAGTGTATTGGAGAATCTAAATCATTTGCGGGAAATATATCAATGAGTCGAATTTCCTGATGCTCCTTGAGTGGATTATAGAAAAAAAGGGCTTTCAAAAGCGTGGGAATTCTAGGATCGGAAACAGAAGATACTTTCCCCGAAGGTTTCACTCCATGGTTTATGGCTTCTACAGCGTCGAATATCAGCATAGCTCTACCTATTTCGTGGAAATATCCTTACCTCTGCGATCTTCGTCCGACTTCTGGGGTAAAGCTGCACATTTTAACTCAGTGTCAGCCAGCGCACTCTTTACATCGTTGTCATTATACTGATACTGAGCATGCAATGGAGAGCCTGAATCGATATCCGCTTGAACTGTAGTATCACATATTTCAGTTGGCATTATGGTATCCAATGGCTGGCAACAGTATTTCGAGGGAAAGTACTGCCTCATCTGAGAAGCTTGGGGCCTGTGTTCAGGTGATGTAGACCTCATTGCGCGGATCGCAGCGATCTGCTCGATTGTGAAACCTATCTCTTTCGTACCGTAGAGTGTTGAAAATAAGCGCTCCTGCTCAGGAGCCGGAGGGAAGTGGTTGATCTTCTCAATAGGAAACCCGTGTAACCATATTACAACCTCGAAGAAAACGCAGCCAAGAGACCATACATCTACTGCAGCCCCAATTCCAGATTTCGAAATATTGTTGATCTGCTCTGGTGCTGCGTATCTCCTCGTGAAAAACTTCTTCTCAGACGAGAACCCAGCGGAACAGGCGTACGTGGCACCATCCAGCGTGCAGCATCCAAAATCGGAGAGTTTGAAGGTAAAATCACCTCGTTGTCCACGGTATGCTAAAATATTAGCAGGTTTAATATCTCCATGTACTATCCTTGCGATATGTAGAGACGAAAGAGCAGAAAGGAGACAATTAAAGTCCTCATAAGCGTGAGACAGGATAGTCTTAGTTTCATGGCCATGCTCCAAAATTTGCTGTAGGTCAGAATAGGCGAGCGGCATCAAAAGGCCAAAGCGGGCTGACAGAAGTATGAGCCCATATCCTTTAGTAATATGAGGGTGTTCCATGGTGACCATAACGAAATATTCCAGGACTAGGGATGTGACTTGAGCGACTGTTTCGCGCAACTGTTTAGGCCAGTCAAGACTCATGCGCATTCTCTTCAAGGCAACGACTCTCAGTGATGGCCTCTTGAACACAGCTTTTCTCACATTTGCCACTGCGCCAAATCCAATCATCTTCTTAATACTTAGCTCCGTCCGAAGAAATTTCGCCGCTACAAGACGATATTCAGATGGATCCTTTCGAAAGACCCAAACAGACGCAGCAGATTGCGAGAGGCTACTATGGACCCAAGTTGCTAGAGTAGCTGAAGCGAGCCGACGCTGTGTTTCTAAGGACGACCCGAGGGTCTCTTGGAGGCCACATACAGCATCACGCAAAGCTAGCAGAGCACACGCAAAGTCGAAATCGGGAAACATCTGGCTCGGATAGCTACCAGCGCCACCTCCACCACCATCGGGGAAATATTGATCCAGAACATCGTCAGAGGATGAGTAGTCAGGTGGTCCACTAGCGGAATTGCCTTGGCCACCGCCATTGCCATTGTCCGCATGATCATCGTCATCGTCGTCGTCATCATCCTGGTCGCTATCCTCGTCTTCGTCTTTACCTTCATTGTTTTTATCATCCTCATCCTCTTCATCAGCATCCTCTTCGTCTTGATTCTTATCAGCTTTGCTGTCAGTTTGAACCTCGATATGGCTTCCCCTACCTTCGTAATCCTGGGCCAAATCCTCATCCTCCGATGAATCTGGCCAAGGGTCTCTCCATATCTGTAGGCTTGCGCCATGCTCGAAGTGCTGAGCTAAATGTTTAATTCGATCCTCGTAGTTGACCCAGGAGTATCCGCAAAAGCCACACCGTATTGGGAATGACATATTGCCAGTTTGGTACCTATGTTTGTCCAGAAATTGTTCATCCACTCTAATATGAGAATGAAAGGTCTCCATGTGTTGTTTAAAATGAGCGTCTCGGAAGAATATTCGGCCTCCTTTTCCGCATTTTAGTTGCTTCTCACTACATGGAACCAATCCATCATGATCTGTATCCCAATGATTCTTGTCATCATTTGCCGAAGTTTCGCAGCTCTTAGCCGTACACTTCTTTTCACCACGCCCTACGTCCAATGCTCTACCAAGGTTGCAGATCCATGCATATTGGGGATAGGACTGGTTATCGTGCCGTAGCCAATCGCATTTGTTTTTCCATGTGCCTCCACATCCGTGAACACACGAGTAACGTTTTTCCTTATCCCATGGCTTCTGCATATTGTGGCCCAATTCTACTGGGCTTTTCTTAGCCGAACATTTTCGGACTTCTAGGGACCGCTTTTTGGCAGCTGCGTCAAAGGAGACAGCCTCGGTCTCAAGATTGTTAGGCGCAGAATCGAAGCTATGCCTATGCCCCAGGAAAAGATGGTGTTGTTCTAATTCGGCTCCACTGTCTGCAGTTGCTGGTATGTCAATGTCGGGTTGGGAAATAGATCCCCATTGACATTGGTCGTAGAAGCTGTAAATGCAGCGATAGATATCAAAACATTCAATGCCGGTCAAGGTCTTTAGGGCATCAATGGTATCGGGGTCAATAAGTTCCGGTGGATGATCTTCCGTCCACTTACGAAGCAACGATTCCTGGGAGGCAATGTTTTCAGTTCTGGAGTGTAGTTGTTGCGTCGATCTTGATTCGAACCAACGATGAATGGCCTTATACGGCTTTCCTGTAACTATCTCGAACGCATCTAGTTGATCAGGGGACGGTCTCTTGTTAGGATTTGCAAGCACCCAACACTGAATAAAGCTACAATTTTCAATGTCGTGTTTGTTTTCGGAATTCCGGGCACGTTTTGCAGATTCTATTTTCTCAGGAACTGGTTGACGCCTTTTCCCGGATCTTCTATACGGGAAGCCAGCGATCGTTAGGTCGTTCGGCTCGCTCGGGAGCGTATCAGCCTAGGAAAATATCAGCCAGTCGGCCATTGGTAGGACTGAGGGAAATTCGTACAGTGCAATAACTTCCGAACATATCGCCACAAGTACTCGGTCTTGCAAAGGAATCTGCAGATGAAGTCGTCTGGCTCTCTACGTTAGAAATGCCGGGTTCATGTGTTTGGGAAGATACCCAAGATGTGTTTGTTACAGCCGCCCCAGCCTCATTGTGAGCAAACGGAGATGTCGGCTGCTGTGACATGCCCACACTACCTTTTGGAAATGCATAAGGACGCATGGGGAGGACCGGGGCCTTCTTGGGTACAAGCTCCACCTGAGATTCGACATTCAAGTCTAGATTCCAACTCGCAGAAGAAAGCTGCTTCTCCTGTAAACTTGGCATAATGATTACTATGTAAGGATGATTTCTCAAATGGTAATTCCGCTAGAAGCAAGGCGTTTCTTCAAATGGACACGAAGGCGTTGGTAGTAATGAGATAGGTTTAGAGTAGCGTGTGAAGTGTGCTTTTAGCTTGAGCTAGTTCTCTAGGGCGAGAGACCTGTTACGATAATTTTTTTTATTTTCAGCCTCCAGGGCGAGAGGAGCACGGCCTCATCGGTCTCTCGCCCTGAATCTCGCCCTAAATCTCGCCCTGATGCCTGAGGCAGAATCTTATGTCCTTGGCATGCGCCACGGCCGGTGAAGGCTTTACAACCACAGGGTTCCATTGGTAAGGATTCGTTTCTGAATACTATTTTTAACAGCTACCGATGCCGTGCGACTGTGATGGTTTGGTATTGAAAATAGGCAACTCACAAGGCATTCGCAAAGTGCTGATCATGTCCAGGCGTCGAACCACCCGCCTTTGAGAGGAAGGCGTCGCCACTACAGAATACGAAGCGGGACGCAGATACGAGATACCAGTATTCAAAATTTACAAGTGGATGTACCTCCATCGCCTGGTACGAGAAGGGTAATACCTAGAAATAAATTGGTGGGGGCTTTCATAGAACCACTTGCCTGAGTAGGAGCCTTCATGATGGGTTAAAAAGGGACTAGCATGCATCGTCCACTATAAAAATACATGGGTGCCATTCGAATACCCTTTATTCTCCTGTCACCGATATTCAGCCAGCATCTCATCGAACAAAAATTATAGAGCAAAATCGAAGTGCAAAAAGCGAATCAAGTGAATGCATCACGTTATGAGGTTGAGTGGATACTGGTACAGTATCTTTTGATACTGTTAATCGAGACTTTTCCACTAGTTACCTTCTGTTGCTTGAAAATTGCTTTTCCGGAATCCGGGCTCATCTAACAGATACTCACAAGCACTTTGTTTAAAAAAAAAAAAAAAAATATACAACGCGTGTCGCTTAACAACGGCACTAATAGTCAGAGATACTCAAACTAACCCCAAGCCTTCAAAATCCTCATTTCACAAAATAGCGAGCGCATTGGGCGGGCTCGCTATACCCCCTTTCAAATTCAACACCTCGCTCGTAAACATGAAGGTCCAGCGTCCTTGCTTTTTACATTCCTCCGCTAGCTCATCAAGCGCAAACATCTCCCCAATCGGCATACCGAACCCTGCCAATAAAATCTGATGCATTACATGCTCTGTGGGAGGCCAAGCTTCGAAGCCTGGACAATCGCCTGCAACAGCCGCGATCTTGGTATTCCATAGCCATTCAAGGACTTTTAGGCTAGATTCAAAGCCTGGGTATTGGAAGGGGGATTGGGACATTATGTGTCGTTTGCGGGAGAGGGGAGCGGATTCGAAGGCTGTTGTGAAACCTAGGGATCCACGTTAGTTGCCGGTGAGACTTACAAGGAGTTAGGCGTACCAGTTCGCAGAAGAATAATATCACCTGCTTGGAACTCAAAATTACATTCAGCGGCGATTTGCTTTGCAATGCTCAGGGATACGACGTGGTAATCCAGAGAATCATATTTTATTCCCTTACGCTCGGCGAAGGAGACGTAGTCGATGAGAACACCTCTGCCGACTATGCCTTGCTTTTCCCAGGCTAGGACAAAATTAATCAGGCCTCTCATCACGTGGACAAAGTGGTACTGCTTACCTTGAATTCCCAATCTCGATGTCTTATTTTCAAGGATCTCTTTCTGCTTCAGCCCATTGTAGAATCTTCCGTCTTCAAACCCCCAGTGGCGTAGACCATCCCACTGCGTGCTAGTCTGTGTGTTTAACGTGATTCGTTCATCCTGCACCATCATCAGCGAAAATTTTTGCATGTGGTATAATGTTTTCCTTACATTCATATTCTTTCCAAGCTCAAATATCTCATGCTTTAGTACATCCCGAAACCCTCCAGTGTAATCCATCTGCTCAAGCTTCCAATTAAGTCCAAACCGTGCGCCAGTCTTTACTTCTTTAGCCGCAGAGACGGTCCTTTCAGGAGTCAGGTGGTTCAGAGTTCCCAGTTCGTCATCTATACCCCATAGTCCCCATGCTGAGTGAGGAGGGTGCGACGGGTCCAGAGGCAGCTCCGAAAATTTCGGATATGGTTTCGTCATCTTGTCGGGCGTCATCGCAAAAATACGGAATAGTCAGGATAGCAAGTCTCCAAATAGGATTGTCTAGTCACGTAGAATTTTCATCTTTGGTGCCTGGCTTCACAGTATACTTATTTGAATCTTTGTCCAATTGTACATGAAAGCTGGTCAATCTGGCATGGATGATTGTGGGAATGGGCGGGGTGCCGGGTATTGATCTCCGCAACAGCACTCAAGGGAACTAGGCACTACAACTACTCGATCCTAAGGAATATTCCGACATTCTTGTTCTGGATCCCAAGGCCAATGTATCATGAACGAAATGTAATGGCAATTAGTCTGGAATATCATCAGTATGTGCAAGTCCGACCTGATTCATCATAATTCGTGCTCTCTCAAGGCCACGGCGAATCAACGGAAGATGTCCCCAAGGACGTAGTATTTCGTACCCGTTCCGAATATGATGGGCTTGTTTTGTCTCTTCTACGAATGCGAGAGCTGGATTGTTGAAGGTGATTATAAGAGTTGCCAGTGTCGCATACGCGCTAAAATGGTGTCAGCAAAATATCAAGAGGAGCAGCAACGGATCGAGAACACATACGCCCAAAGAGTGAAATGTGACCCCATCTTCCTTCCCATTAACTGCTCATCGGCCACACTGAGGAACGAGCAGCATCCTTGAATGCATCCCTGAGCTTGTTCCCTAGTAAGCGACCAATCATGCTCTGAGAGAACCCCATCACCACCCTCACCATGCTCCATGATCCTGAGTACAGAAGGCCAGCCTAGAACCACAAACAGTGCGATGTACTGGCCACGTAAGAACGACTTCCTAGAATCAAAAACCGGAGTTACATCTTTCGGAAACCGTACAACCGAGGGTAAATGATTGTACCATTCCTTAATTTGCTTCCGCAACTCCTTAGTAATAACGGGAGCGTAGATTACTCTTCCCGAGTGATATCCAACGACTTCAAGTGACTGAGTGAGGAATTTTCGTAAGCTAATCTGGGCAAGGAAATAGTAGAATCCAGAATCTTCTTCCTCGAATCTCGGAAGAGGAACTAATTCATGATAATGACGGAGCCCGATGGGATGCATTTTCATAGTTGCTTCCATCTCGTGCAGAATGGTAGAGCAAGCCCAAAACGCCCGGTGAAGAGCCTCTTGCTCCATGTGAGTCATCCGTTCTCTGATCCTTGAAGTGAGGAGATGCATGCAATCTCGAGCAGCCTGCGTAATTGAGTTCCAGGCTTGCATAGGCCGGATAGCAAATTTGAAGTAAGATGCTTGGAGCACCCGACATTGTAAAGTGGTAAGACTTCCAGTACGAAGGGAGAGCCGCTCCAGTATCTGACAGCCATGGGCGAAGTAGTCAAGCCCTGGCACGTCATTCTCGAGACACTCGCTTCGGTCCCCGGATATTGCTCCCAAGGCCAGTAGCATCATAGTGAGGCAGGTAGCCGGGTTTGGAATGAGGAACCCTCCGGTAGATGCCTCTTCAACAGCCTTGACGCAGGCCTTTTGATCGAATATGGGCGTCCATCGAAGGAAGTTCTCCACAAAGCTCTGCTGCAAACGTCTTGTCGTCCGTTTACTCAGATCAAGCGGCTGCACCAGAAGCGAGTCAAATTGATCACAAAGCTCCTCACCGGCGAGAATCTCGTCGTCGTAAAACTCTGCAGTATAGTCCCAACTATCCACGTGAACATAGGGAGGCGCGCAAAAGGTAAGCAGACTTGGCCTGGCGGTAAGTGCCTCCGTAGCTGTCTGTCGAAAGGCATATTCGTACGGAACGAGCATAGGTGTCCCAGCTGAAGCGTTCGAGGGGTAGACGTTGATATAATCAGATGCCCTCCTATTCACGCTCGATCCTCGTGAGCTCGTCCCTTGCGATGCTAGCACATCACTAGTATTGGACATATTGGAGACATTGGGCGAGAGAATAGAAGAATTCTGAACCAGTTGGTTCGTTGAATCTAGCCTGGCTTCGAGCTGTGCAAGACGTCGTTCGATATCTGCAAGAGCCTCTGGGGGAGGAACAACGGGTTTTACCCTGACGGATCGAATCAACTCTCTACCCCAGAGACGCGGTAAACCTTGCAAAGATTAGTATGGGGGGGGGGGGGTGAATACTGACCTATCTCCCACAGTTGGTTTTCTGTACGTGCATTCGATGCCAAGGTCTGTGCAGAACCCACACGACGGCTTCGCAGCATCGCACCTAGTTTTCCTAAACCTGCAAACATTGCACTAGATGAGAGATGGGATTAGTATGTTCCTAGGGGTCACAGGAACAAGCCAGCTTACCGCAATGGCAATGCGCTTTCGGGGATAATTTTCCGCTACAGCTCGGGGAGCCTGCGGGCTGGAGGCAGCACTATCCTCCGTCGAGAGACGCGTCTGCTCCTTCGCAGGGGATGAGTCATGCTTCCGCTTCGTAGCCATTACGGAGCAGAAGGGACGACAACTTTTGATGGCGTGTCGTTATTATCGTGAAGTCCATCTTCGAAGCCCGGAAAGCACGGTCCCGGCCCCTCGGATCCAGCCAACGCCCGAGTGTACCGCTAAAAGGGGCTTCCCCGCATTTTCATGCTGTCACAGTGTTAGGGCTGAGCCGTTTGAGGCTTCGCGAGTCTTCGGTATTTGGTCCTGATATGGCTCATATCCAGAAAAATCAAGTCCACAGCAAGACGCTCTCTAACGTGTTCCCCCGGCTGGCGCCTGGACCCACCCGGCGCACACCTACGCTGGGTGTAGCCGATTTCCAAATTGTAGAAGCTCCAATATGAACGTTATTGAACAGTCGCTTGCAGTTTTGAAGTCGCAGAAACCTGGAAAATCAAGGACTATTACTGCAGTGGCTCAAAATTATTGTGTTGATAGAACTATACTATGCCGTCGCTATCAAGGTGTCTAGGGCTCCCGCGCAAGGCAGGACGCATATCGGCAACTACTTCATTAATAACAAGAAATTGAGCTTGTACAGAACACAGAGTGACTCAGCCAGCGAGACCTACCCCAGAATATTAAGATAATACAAGGATTTATCTCAGATATTAGTGGCAGACCTGTGGGAAAAAATTTTGGACTGGTCGCTTCCTACAGCGACACCAAATCTCAAAAATGTCCTAATGGGTAACTGGCCAAGATGCTAATCGGGAACGAGCCGACTTAACATTCACATATAAGCTCCCTTTTAAAATTTTACAGAACAGGATGAAAGAATATAGTATAGAGCTACAGCGCGTAAACAATATAGATAGGAAAGGTTTTCTTCGGCTTGTCTTTAAGCCCGAGCCTCATCTATCACAGAGCTAGCAGAGGACTCCGGAAGGCCTAACTATAAGACTTCAATCCAGCCATATATCAATATGTCTTCTCATTCTCAATAAATAGATAAACAAGCAACAATTCAGGCTTATAGTAGCCTACTTATGTGTTTATCAAGGAGACTGAGCAGAAGGCCAGGCGCTTCTATAGGCTGTTAATCCTCAATAGCTATGAATCTCACCTCTCTATAAGATATCTCGACTCCTACGATAGGGATATGATCCTACTTGCCATATATCCACCTCACTTAACGTATGTACTACAGCTTCTTAACGTCAACCTACTCGCACATCTAGTAGCGCCCTATAATAGAGAACTAGTTAATTTCCTACATGAATCGATGACCCTTACAACTCTTATAAGAGTGGCTTCTTCCGACCATTGGATAGTATATAGCAGGCATTAACTGCTAAGAAAAACACCCTCTCTAATGTCATAAGTGTGACCTATCGCTATTAAATTTTCAGAGAATACTTGCTCAATTTTGTTCTGCTAAAGAGAATAGGTTGTAATCTAGTGAGAGCTTTCAATTAATTCTTATAGCGTAGGACTAGAGATGAATTAGGAAGCTTCTATGGGGTGTAGTTGGTAATAAATATAACCGTCAAGCTCAGATGCTTAGAAATATAAATATATAGTTTCTTCATAAGGATTCTACTCATTTAGGAATAAGAACCCCCGTATCTTATAAAGGCTCTACTTAATAAGAAGCAGCGCGAGAGTAAGAAGCTCCTACTACTAAAAGTGCCTTATCAATACAGTGGTAGAGCAAACTTTTTAAAGCCTAAGTTCTAATAAGCTCGCAATGGTTAATATCAGGAACAAAAAGGCCGACCTTCTTGCTGCTAAAGCATGAAGGCTTATATAGGTGATAATTCTGGCTGACAGTTAACGTAGAAAAAGCTTCTACAACACTCCTACGCTAGTAGAAAATGAGACTATTAAACGCAGCGAGGTTGGGAAGCTTATGGAAGCTCGTATAACTAAGGAACGAAATCGTACTAAGGCTGCTGCGAAAGAAACTCGACTCTAAGAAATAAGAGAAATGCCGCTAAACAAGCAGGAAGCCCAGCTAGCTAAGTAGGCCAACCAGCAGCTTCAATCCAATTGGAAAGCTTCTAGAAAGGCTATAAAGGCCCTCTAGGCTATATTTGCTTCACTAAAGTAGGTGGTTGATAAGTATTCAATTGTTGAAGTGGTGGAGGAGCTCTTGCAGCAGAATCGACGAGGTAGAATTGTCAAACTTCTTGGGTGCTTCCTTGACTAGTTACTAGTCTCAATAGAATTACTGTTATTTACTATATAATCCACCAAATTTTAGCTGTTTAGCTCAATTATATGTCGCTGTAAGGCATCAAGCCTGGGCACGCGGTGGAGCAATTTCCGCGCGCCAGGTAGGCCCAAGCGCCAGCCAGGGAAACACTTTATTCCAAAAGTGGTGTTGTAGACTTCAATTTACTTTGGTACAGAATTTTAAACGTGAATGCTTAAACTAAGCTACGAAGAGTGCACCCAAAATGCATTCAATTTTGTCTATCGCTGGACCGGAGTAACCTTTACATTCAACTCAGGCTTCACCCAAGTACTATAAGCCTTCATATTCTTCATCTGGCCATCTGTGATCCAATCCGGCGCTCCATCCGCAGTTTGTATATCATATAGCCAGAATAGTCGACAGAATAGAAGTCGCATTTCCATGTAGGCCAAACTAAGTCTGATCAGCACAATCAATTCAAGGTAGCAATTTCACAATACTCACTTCTTCCCAATACACCCACGAGGACCTAGGGAGAACGGACGGCTAGCTAACTTGTGGTCGGATGCAAACTCCGGCTCGTACCATCTCTCTGGAATGAAGGCGTCGGGGTTCTTGAAGTTAGCTGGGTTATGCTGGGCACACCAGGAGCTCACAGAAACAGTAGTCTACGTTTGTCAGATCCGTGCATGCAACGAAGGAATTTTACTTACCCCAGCCGGGAGGTATTCCCCATCAACAGTGTCGCCACCAGCAGGTACAGACCGTAAGAACCCAATAGGAGCTGGGGGCAGCATCCGCAGTGTTTCCTCAATGCAGGCATTGAGGTACTGCAACGCTGTAGCCTTCTCAACAGTGATTTCTTGTTCAGTCTCAAAGGCTTCTCTAATCTCCTGCTTGAGTTTATCGAACTTTTGCGGGCGTGCACAGAGGAAGTTTGTCATTGCCGACAAGGTCATCGCAGTCGTCTCGCTTCCAGCAACAATGAAAAGCGCGCCATTGACAATAATCTCATCTTGTGACAGATCGATTCGTTTAGATTGCCTTAGGATATAGTAGACAAAGTCCTTTCGATCGCTCTTCGTATCGGCAAGCCGCTTCAATACCTTCTCTCTGCTATAAGTCAGATGATCTCGTCTTTTCGTTCGCATCTCATTCGGGATCCAGCGCATGAGGTATTGCTGGAGTGGGGATCCGGCTGTCGCAAATCGTCGTGTAGCTGTCTCGACTGCTCCAGCTTGTACTGCCCGGAAAATAAGAGTGATCCAGAAGTGGAAATCTCCACGATCGAGGCATCCAAACGACTCCCCGAACGCCAGATCACCAATTACGTCAAAAGTCATGAAATTGTACCAATCAACAATGTTGAAAGTCTGGTTCTCCTCAGAGAAAGTCTTCATATTATTCAAAAACTTAGTGATGTATGTCTGCACAATTTCTTCCTGGCCCCAAAGCGCTTGCTGGCTAAATCCGTGGGATAGTGCTCGGCGTTGACGCGCATGTGTGTCATTATCGGCCATGGAGATAGTAGAGACTCCAGGAACAGCTAATAGTCATCAAAGATTGCTAACATATTTAAATGACCGGACGAACTTACGGTCAACGGAACCAACATGAATTGGGTCTTTGGCCATGTTAGGCCTACCAAGCCTATGACCATAGATATCCTCCCATGCCTGTACAGTATTGAAGGCAAGTTCGTTAGGGCTTAATCGCACGATCGGGCCTTTTGAGCCGTCAGTAGAATCTTTGCAAATGCCATGACCTAAAAAACATACCATATCTGTCATGGAGGGTTTTTGTATACATCGGCAACCGCCCAGTCAACACCGCAACAATTGCAGGGAGCTGAAATCTTTAGGTAAGATCCTCGACATGTTCAGTGGGTGCAAACCTGTGTCACTCGGTTCAAGAAAGGTGCCGGGTATTTGGCTAGAGGATGAAACCATAGTCTATAGATAAAAGTTCCCAAGACATAAACTAACACCTTGCCAGATAGGTTAGCTGCTGCAGCACGAAGGTATCATTGAGAAGTTGCGGCTCACGACTATTGCTGCTCCTCCAAGAAGAAACGAAGCTCTACGATCTGTGAATGCGCCCATTCTTACGTCTCAATTCTTTGGCGGATGTTAAAGAGGGAATATGGCCACCTATATATAAAATGTCTATAGTTCAGAGAGCCTATGGTCCCCAGCCCGCAGGTGATCCCCACAACAACTAAGCATTTTGATCATCCAGACATGGAAGTAGTAACGGGCATTCAAAATCCGAGCCGATACTCCGAGCATCCCCATTACGCGAGCCAGAAGTACTAGAGTCTGTTGGCACGCTCCTAGAGGAGCAGTTGACACAGGCATGTCTTACCTGCTGTGGGGTCTGCTGAATACCCTGTCCCGTGAGAAATGACGGGATGGCTCTGATTGGCTGTGATAATAATGACTTGTAAGGGGTTTTCGAAGTTCGTGTTTCCTGGGAGTGTGGGGAAGGCGATAGTTCAGGTTCTGAAGGATGATGATTTCCGGGAAACACGTTAGCCGATTAGAATACATCGGGCCCGCCATTCATCGCTTCAAATCGCCAACCATGCACAACCCCAGGTTGCTCTCATACCCAGATTTTATATCCCAATCCAATTGCAGCGAGCTAACTACCTATCCATCTACATTTGCACATTGTGCAACGCTATGTTTAAGAACAAGACATATTTTACATTTCCGCTTATACACTCACACAATGCCAACTGATCCGCAGCAGTTGACAGCTCCCACTGCATCACCTCTTCACAATACCATATGCATTCCTTCCCTCATATAAAATGCCCATAACGACCCCTTCCTACTCAGTTTCCCAAGCTCGACAGGTGATGCGAAAACGACCTACTAACGCCTCAGGAGATATCCGTACTGGTTCTCTCTAGACGAGCCCACGCCCGGTAATACCAACAGTCGCAGGACACTATGAGACTAAAGGCGAGTCTGGTGCGACAGTAATGCGTGACTTTGATTGCCCTCTTCTATGCCGTGTGTGCGTATGTAATGTGTGCGAGCGGTGAACGATAAACTTGATCGGTAACACCTTCAGTTCCGCCCATTTTCACCTTGGTGATTTGTGATATCTCTCAGTGATGCCATGTTCACATTTTGTATGTGTGCAAGCCGCGATATCTACAATCTACAACGTTCCCCTACATTTTTCAGTAGCCAAAAAAAAAAAAAAAAAAAAATTTTTTTAGCCCGCTACATGGCTAGGGCAAAAATACATACATACAACAGCAGGTATTCGCTGATCGTCACCGACTCAACTACTGATCTGCCGGTTGTAGGGTTCTTAAAGGGGATCGGACGGGGCCCTAAGGTCTCCTACACCTATGGTCGTATGTGGCAATAATATTTTTGACAAAGTATTAAATCTGTAAAGAATTTGAAAACGCATTTCCATGTTTTCGGAAGGCTTGACGGGATCAAGATAAAAGGGAAAGCGCTAAAAATAACGATAGCGATGGTGAAAATTTACCCAGTGCTAATAATTGTTTTAAGTTAGCGGTGAACGTAGTCCCACGATTGCGGCCATCCAAGGTTTAGTTTTCTGGCATACCAACTCCTCAGGGCACGTGAGAAATCATCACTCAGTTTCTTTGAAAACAGACTTATGCAAAGGTGCCTAGTTATTATAATTCATCACGAAGAACTTTTCTGCGTTCACCACATACTTCCCGCCTGCGCTTCACCATCACCCTACTCCCGAATCTTGCGGAGATTTAGGTCTCTATTAGGTCAAGTCTTGGGGATATTTGAGCATTAATTGCCAAATCTAAGGTCATTAAGAACGCAAAATGAGATCTAAGGTCGATGGCAGGAGCTTAAAAGAATATTGCCTAAGGCAGGTCTTTTATGAGAGTAGGTAGTCGAAATAACAAGCGTTTCGGTAAGATGGCGCTAGAAGCATCTGTCCGAGTTCGTGAAGAGGGAAGGCATAAGACCATCGCGACACTTTGCCAGTTGAACAATGGAAGTGCTTTGCTAACATAGACCAAAATTACAAGCGTACATGGCGCATTGTTTATTCACAAAAGCTACATTGATAATCCTACACTGTGTACAATCATCGCATTACGAACTACTACCAGCCTTCTCCTTAGCCCCCTTCTCCCTCCTCCTCCTCCTCCTCTCTCTCTCCAACTTCCTAATCGCCCTCAAATCCGGTGGCTTCTCGATCCCTAGCCTGGCCCTCAGCTCCTCAACATCTGTCTCCAGCTCCTTCTCCCAGTAAACATTGATCATATCATCAGCCCTAGCCCCATTCCTAAACGCCCAGGGTCCATAAATCGCCCAAAACCGCTCCCATTCAGCCTTCTTCAGCGTCAGCGCGCTAAATACTGCTAGACCCGTCATGGGTAGGCCGGTGTTCATGAACTCGAAGGCTTTAACGGCGACTTCGCCTTCACGGAAGACGGGCAGGCCGGCCAGGGCGTGGTAGAAGTCGTGGCATTCGCGGTAGCGCTGCATCACGTAGGCACATTCCTCATCATCTATGTACCGAACAGCAGCGCGGGTGTCGGGGGATACGCCTTCAGCGTCTAGCCATGCTACATACGCGTAGCCGAGCGTATTTTTTGGGAGGGATCGGAGGCGGGGGATATCGAGGGAGGTAGAAGTTAGACGAGGGCGTTCGCGGAGAATGCGACGGCCGGTTGGGTGCATGAGCATGCGGTCGCGGAGTCTGTTGATGAAGTAGGGCTGCGCTGTTGCTTCACCGAAGGCTGCGATGAGATCTGGCCAATTGGTGAGTAGAGACCCATTAAGACGTACGAGAGTGCATACCTCCCCTACGGGGATTTATGAAGCTCATGAATCCGGAACCCAAGGCTAGACCAAGCCTTTCCGTCTTTGTGAGAGGGACATGACCCTCATAGTTGGGCGGGGGTCGATTCAGGACGGAAAAGCATCTACAGCTGGCCGGAAGCAAAAGATGGGCAGAGGTAGATCGCGTTGCCGCAGTCACGGCGCCCGCAAGTGGGCGCTTTAAAGGGGCCACCATTAGCATACAATTGATACAGATGATTAAAGAAAGTTGAAGAATTAAGGGCGTAGCTACGCAAGTCCAAGCATCATCCAATGGTGGTCCGACGAAGCTAGCGCCACCAATCGTTATCGATTAGTTGAGCCACACTCAGCCACACCTACACTGTTCGAGCGTCTTTCCTTGACTCAGCATCGCCGTCATCAATTCCAACAGGACGCCCAAGACAAGCCAAAATGGCAGCACTCGATCCCGGAGAGGAGCATGCCCGCTTCGCTAGTTGGGCAGAAGAGAATGGAATTGAAGTCAACGGTGTAGCACCAGCCCGATTTGTCGATCGAGGTATGGGTATAGTAGCTGCACAGGATCTGAAGGTATGCCCAATTCCGCCCGTTTGCATTATCTTCAAGACAAGCATTTTCCTGTGTGCGAAGCTATAATATTGCATTATCTGTACTATCAGTTTGCACCCCTGCTTCTCTTTTTCCGTCTTCAATCCATGTTGAACCTTCAAGAAAGGAGACCAACTCGTAAACGTCCGAAACACTTCCCTAATAACCGTCGCCTCTCCATCCGTAAGAGCCCACAAGCTCCCTCAAAACTCTTCCATCCATGGCAGACTCGCCGCCTTCTTAGCACTTGAGTATTCAAACCAGACCTCAGAGCATAGGATATGGCAAGACGTATGGCCAACCCAAGAAGAATTCCAAACCATACTACCGTATTGCTGGCCGAAGAAGGTGCAGACACTACTTCCAGACACCGCAAAAGGTGCCACCCCCTCCTCAACTCAATTCATAGTTGGAATATCTATTAATAAGGATGATAGTCCTCCTTTCAACCCAACAATCCAAGCTCGAAAAAGACTGGCAGCAACTCTCCCCCTCCCTCCCTTCCCTCTCAAAATCCCTCTTCACATATGCATGGCTAATCGTCAACACGCGTACCTTCTACTGGGAATATCCCGACCTTCCAAACGCACATCCGCGCCTGTACGTATGCTAGGGCCCCTGCTAAACCTCACCTCGCACAATCAATCCTACGATAAATAACACTAACACAAACATGGCCCAGGCCGAAGAAGAGGAACATGCTAAAACCAGAGGACTGCTACGCGATGTGCCCCTTCATGGACTACTTCAACCACACTACACACGGCTGCAACCCCTCCGCAACTGCAAAAGGGTACTCTGTCACCGCAGACCGAGACTACAGTAAACCACCCCAGGCCACTCCCCAAATCAGAAGTGAATATGCTAAAGGACACAGGCGCCGGCGAAGAAATCTACGTCCGCTACGGCTCCCACAGCAACGACTTCTTGCTCGTAGAGTACGGGTTCGTGCTACCCGTAAATAGCGCCGATAGTTTACCACTAGATGATATTATCTTGCCGCTACTGTCGGCTCAGCAGTGTAATGTCCTGAGGGAAGATGGGTTCTACGGCAACTACACGCTGACAGCGACCGCGCCGTACGTGTGCTATCGCACGCAGTCGGTAGCCAGACTACTTCTTCTACCATTAAGACGGTACGCTGCGTTTGTGGCGGGGAGCGATGACGGGGTTAAGGAGCAGGGCGTGGTTGATGCGTATGTTGTTAAGTTATTAAAGGAGTATTCGAGGCAGGTTATGGAGACGCTAGGAGACGTCGAGGGCCTTGTTGTTTCACAATCTGAGGAACGGAGAATGAAAGTTAGGAGAGAATTGAGGGCTACGGAGGATACGGAGGGTACGGAGGAGCTTGTGATGTATCATCAGAAAGATACGCTATTATTACGGTGGAAGCAGATTAGGGATATTATAAATAGTGCGATTCGGGGGTTAGAAGGTTAAGTACGGCGTGCCTTGTCTGACCAAGGGATCGGGGGGAGTGGGAGAAGGCTTCCGACATGTGATTAGAGTGAAGATGATGTGAACAAGAGACACTTGATATCCACAATTGCGACTTCGCGTACTTATCCGCATTTTTGCTCTTTCAGCGATGGGTTTCTACCTCGATAACAAAGAATCGATACTTTTACCTTCTACCGAAAGCCCCAGCTGGGAGAACTATCTATTGCTCGCTCCAAAATTTAAAATACCGACCCACACGGCACCTCGGAGGTCAAAATCTCACACCCCATTCTGCTCCAACAAGCCCTCCGCCTCCAGCATCAAGATAATCTGATGCACGACAGTCCTGACATTGCTCTTCTCAACATCGACCCTCAGATCCGCCTCGACCGGATCTTCATACGGATCATCCACGCCGGTGAAGCCTTTAATCTCTCCGGCCCTCGCCTTCTTATAGACGCCCCTCTTATCTGTTTTCTCCGCATACTCGAGGCTCGTCGCGACATGCACGAGGAAGAAAGATCCGTACTTCTCCACAATCTCGCGGGCATGTTGGCGGGGTTCCTCGAAGGGGGCGATAGGAGCGGCGATGACGGCAGCGCCCGCTTTCGTCAGCTCCGAGGCGACGAAGGCAATGCGGGCGATGTTTTTGTCGCGGTCCTCGCGTGAAAAACCTAGTTCTGAGGAGAGCTCGTGACGCACTGTTTCACCTAGCAGGAGAGAGACGGAACGGCCACCCTGCTGGTTCAGCGTTACGTTGAGCGCGCGCGCGATAGCATCCTTGCCGGAGTTTTGGTAGCCAGTCAGGAAGACGGTGAAGCCTTGTTTCGAGCGTGGGGGATGGGACTCGCGCAGGACCCTAACGACTTCAGGGTAGGAGAACCATTCTGGAATAGCTTGGCCTGTTCGCAGGCGTTTGCGGAGCTCGGTGCCTGAGATATCGAGCGTGCGGGTGCCAGCGGCGACTTCGTCTTTTGGTTTGTATTCATCGGTGTCTGGGAGGTAGGTCATTTGCTGGAAGGGCACGACTTCGATGCCGAGTTCTGAGCGGTATTTTTCAACGGCATACTGGGCATCGTAAGGTCCGTAGAAGTCGACACCTTTGGAGTTTTTGCCCGGTCCGGCGTGGTCGCGGCCGACGATGAAATGGGTTGCGCCGTGGTTCTTGCGGATGATGGCGTGCCAAATAGCTTCACGGGGACCGCCCATGCGCATGGCAAGGGGAAGCAGACCGAGAACAGCCATTCCATTTGGATAACGAGGGAGAAGAGCCTGATAGACGCGGACCCGGGTAAAGTGGTCGATGTCGCCCGGCTTCGTAAGGCCAACGACGGGGTGGATGAGGACATTTGCTTGACGAGCACGAGCGGCACGGACTGTGAGCTCCCTGTGGGCGCGGTGCATAGGATTCCTACAAGTCGTTAGACTTGTTGGAGCTTTCGGTTCTCTGAATTTACCTGGTTTGGAAAGCAACGACCTTGGACCAACCAAGCTTGTCGAAGTGCAGGCGGAGTTCAGCAGGCGTGTCTGGATTAAAAATCAGCTTAATTCATATCTTCTAAGTTGAAAATACTCACATCGAAGGCCGACATAGTCATAGTGGTTCAACCTGTCAATAGCCTCGATTTTGCCTCCGATGTAGTACTCCTTTGCCGTGTTGAACAGATACTTGATGGCCGGATGCTCCTCATCCCCTCCAAAAACCTCTTTAGCCTCCTTGTGCCTGCAAGCCGTGAGTACTCTCTTTTCCATATACGGCTCCAATACAATTGTACATACTTGTCCGGCTGGTAGACATCATCCACCGCAATTATCGCCAGGTTCCGGTCATCGCGAAAGTCGCGAAGCGCGATGCGGGCACCAGGCTTCGCACCCACCTGATCAATTGTAGCTTTCGAAACATCGAGAGTGATGGGCATGGAGAAGAGGTTCCCATCTGCAAGTCGGCAGTCCGCTACAACACTGCGCCCCTTAGCTTCCATCCGCTCCACCTGAACGTGGATATTTCAAACATACCCGTCGTAGTCCTTTTGGTTCATAAAACCTGCGCACCCCCAAATCAGCCATGTGCCTTAGTGGTGATGACTCCAGATTTGCTTTTTCCCGGGACAACTGCATGGCATGCGGAGCGGCGGTGGAGGGGTAGAAACGCCATTAGCGCGCCACAGACGTCGCGCAACAAGCTTGCCCCTCCCGTTTGAACGACTGACATACCTTCGAGCGGAGAAAAGCCCCCATTGAGAATGAGTTCTAGGTCGCAGAGTTGTCGTTCCGTCAGCAGGATTGCGGGGAGCTTCTCGGCCTCATCGTACAAGTCCTTGCGGCGTGGGGCATCGCGCGCAATTAGGTCCTTGAGAGCGCCGCCTGTTCACGAACAATACCCGTTAGCAAGCCGATGTTCCGAGTTCGCCAAAGGGGCTGTGGTGGTGGGAAACCGACCGTGGGGTGGATTCGCCATTTTGGCCTGCTAGGAATTCGAAAGACTAAGGATGAGAATATGGATATGGATATGGATGAAGAAATGTATATGTATGGCGCGGCCGAAGGGGCCAGTGGGTCAATAAGCTGATGATTCCGTGGTGGAGAGTCCGTCGACGGTGTAAACTATTCGCACCCAGTCGCCACCAACAACGTCGTCCAATGCACTTGAGGCTTTTCTGGGCGAGTGAGGAGGGCCCCGGCGAGAGAGAGAAAGGACGGAGGGAAGCAAGGTAAGGAGCACCCACTGGGGCAAATGTTGACTTATTATGCGCTACCTAGTCGCGGCTTTCTTTCGTCGCCTTTGAACACGGCACACCACACCCCTACGGCCCGTTGGCTGCAGAACTAATCCAGCTATACTATAACCGGTACAATATACGATCGCCGAATTTCTTGGTCGCGATTGCGCCATAGCACGCGGGCGTTTTGTCACTTCTGTTTCCTTCCGAGGATGGTAGACAAACTCGCGCGAGGCCTTCTGGGCACCAGCCTCATTTGCCTATCACTGCCGGCTCCGCATTTTT
>ML986607.1:227775-283617 GCA_010094045.1 Lojkania enalia
GGTTTTTTTTTTTTTTTTTTTTTTTTTTTTTTTTTGGGAGAGTATTTTGATTTATTCTGGTTTTCTTTTATTTTGATCTGGTGATGATTGGGGATGGACGCTCTATCTATGCATGCCTATCTCAAACCCAATGGTTTCTAACTTCTAAGCTCCAAGGAGAGCACCATGTTCAGTCAACCCCACTAATTACCGCCCATACACCCTGACTCCGAATGACTAGATGACCTGAACGCCATTGCTAAAATGCTCGAATCAGTCCGCTCAAAACGTTGTTCAATGATGAGATTGAGCCTTATGCAACCATTGTCACGTTCTGCAGCGCTTGGCTTAACTCCTCTTCCTGTTGCTTCTGCGCCTGCTGCATTAGAAACTGTGCATACCTCGATTTCGGGTTGTGAATTCCGCACTCGGTCTTCGTGCGACCCTTCCAGCGCCCCGAGCGTTCATCCTCTCCCGCAGCAACGGGTTGTGTAGAGTGCCAGTCGCCGACGCTCTTGTAACCGCGTTCCAGGAGCTCGTTGTACGGTACCTTGTTGGCGTTGACATATTCCTGGACTTGGGCGAAGCTCCAGTTCGCTAGCGGGTTGACCTTTATCATGCCTGCATCGTCAATTTCAATGATGTCGAGATCGCCACGCTTTCCACCCTGGCTCCTTCGGCGACCGGTCAAGACGGCCCTAACTTGGAGTTCTGAATAGGCACGTTCTGCTGGCTCGACCTTGGCAACGTAATCGTAAAGCTCTTCGTTCGTCTCCCAAAGCTTGTCGCCGTGCTTTGCAACGAAGTCATCTGCGGTCTCGCAACCCTCGGGCTTGTAGACGTGGATGGTGGCGCCATACCGCCGTCTCACCCGGTCAACAAGGGATAGGGTCTCCTCGAAGTGGTAGAGGGTATCCAGGAAAATCAGGTCAACGTTGTGCTTGATGGGACCGCCCAGCTTGGAGAGCATGTCTACGGTTACTAGACCAGTGAGGCCAAATGCGGTGGTCTGGTATAGCCCGGGTAGTGATGTAATGCACCAGCGGAGGATATCTGGAGCAAGTCAGTAGATGCAGGACGATGGAGATGCTATGGATCCCACCGACATACCTTGAGGTTCGAGCTGCTGCAATTGGGCGTTCAAGAACTTGAGATGAGGCTTTGTGAAGTAGACCTCTGGGAAGCTTGCCTCGCTCGAGGCGCCTGATGCATATCCAGACTCCGCATCGCGGATCGAAGGTGAGGCCACATAGGACTCCTCGTGGGTTTGCAGCGCCATTTGGAGGGATAGAAATCCTTTTTGGAATCAAGAAGGGAGGCACGTGAGGTTCGTGAAGCTCAAAGAAGTATAATTGATAGTTGATACTCCTGGATAGCTCGCTAGTCTGAAGCAGCGAATGTACAGAATTCGGCGTGGAAACTTGTTCAAGAGAATAGATTCATCCACGCAGAAAATATATCCTTCGCCGACAGCGGCCTGTCTTTGAAATCGACACTGAGAAGACACCATGATCGAAGCTGAGCACGCCATCCGCGCTAGCCCGAAAAGTTTTTCCCCGAACAAAAGGCACCATATTTCGCCAATCACATCATGCGGCTGAACGAGATCGAACCTGGTCATCGACTTGCCGGACGGACGAAACGTTTCGCGGACCGTGCCTGAGCATCACTCATGGCGTGCAAGGCCGTCGGGCCTGACGTAGACCGCCATGTTGAGGCCGTTGTTGCAGCGTCAGCCCTACCCACATTTGAGAAAACCACAATCATGACCTAAAGAACAAACGCGAGGACGCAAAACAAGAATAGGCAAGAAAATAATAGGAGAAAAGTAACATGGAGGACGTCGTTTAACGCAACTTGGCCAAGCCTGGGGTACTGCATGGCCTAGCCATACCAGAGTGGAGTAATCAGTAATGGCGTGATTGAAGAATAGAGGGTCGGTTTCAGCGCTTGCATGCTGCAGGATGTGCAATCACAAGGCGCAGCATTCGGAGAGTCGTCGCCGCGGGATAGCCGCCCGCCCGCAACATGAGATTATGGTAAAATACACGGTGAGGTCATCGCGAGAGCAAACGAAACAAGAATGAGATGAGGGACGGTGTTGGGCGGGGAAGTGGCGGACTTTATCATCGAAAAGCCGGCTAGCCTCAAACAGTAAGGCGTCATTTGTCAGTCTCGGTTCCAACATATAATTATTGTACGATGCCCGGTGGTCTGTTCCTGACAATGTTTGCTTGTCTTAAGTCATAGAGGACTTGAAGGGGGCCTTCGAGGATTTGTGTCAATATTAAGCATACGGCCTGTTTTAAGGCACGTTCTTGACATAATTGCCTGTGATGCAGTGCAAACTTCCAATGCAAGATCAATCTTGACATTACGACCTGCGTGCTGGGTTCTTGCGCCCTTCCATCTCGAGTCACCAGAGTGGAAACGGCCCAAATCTACGGCTAGGCTGCATTCTCTCTCATCTTATCCTTATCCTCAGGCGTCAAGGTTCCCGCTTTTGCTGCCTCCTTCCACTTCTCAAGCTGTGCGTATTGCTCGGCATCCAAGGAAGACTTGAGCTGTTTCATTAGCTTCGGCGCGAACTTCCCCGTAGCGTAAACCACCCCCGCATTATTCTTAGCGAGCAAGACAATAACAAGAGTCAAGAACAGGATCGGTCCATCAGACTGCTTCTTCCGTACTCTCCGGCCCATATCCTTCACAACAGTACTTTTAGCCTCCGCAAGCGCAGCAGAATCAAGATCTGGAATACCCTGCTTCTTGCAGAACTTCTCGATCATCGCCACGGCCCCGGCTGCATCAGTTATGCTAGACTTCGATATGGACTCTAACTTCTGAATATTCTTCTTCGATCTTCTGCTTCGAATTAATCCTTGTGTTCTGGCTTTCGCAATGGACTCTGGAAGGAGTTCTTTTTGGAGGTATGTAGACAGAAGATCCGATAGCTGGTCTCGCAGTTTAGTATCCTCAACCGCTGTGAGACCCTCTAAGTAGTTGCGGGCTCGTGAAACAACACGATCATTCCAGAATGTGGACAGATCCGCTTCATTCTTAGCTTCCAAGTTCGATATTTCGCTCCAGAAATGAAGATCAGCAGCTTTCTGGATATCTTTGGTTTCCATCAGAACATGAAGCAGCGGTTCATCGCTGGATATGGCCTCCATGACTCTCGACAATTGAAATTTGATATCACTGTCTGGTCTCTCGTTGAGCAAATCCCATTCTCTAGAAGCGTACCGCCCTACGGCTTGTAGAAGTGATATGCGCTCATCATCATATTTCTGAATGGTCAGAATGTAACGGCCTACTCTACGCCCCCCCGATTGAGCCGTTGGTGTAGCTTGGTCACCTTGTTGTATGGACGGTCCCAGTAGTAGTTCCTCTGACTTCTGATACAGTTTGCCTTGAACGGCTGTTGGGAGGTCATCCTCAACTATTCTCTGGCATTGTGTTTCCATGAGCAACAATAGCTAGAGTGAGAACTAAGGCAATGACGAGATAAAGCAATGAATTAAGGTGTACTTACGGCAAGATCAGCATAGCCCTTGTTTTCTAGCTTGCTTTTACTCTGCCCCACAACGTCCGCAAGCCATGTTTCAGAGATGGCATAAGGCTTCTCAATCGTTACTCCAGGGCAGCCACTGAGGTGATTCTCGATCTCTCTCAAAGTAGGATATAATTTGCTAAATTTTCTTGCGAATTGCTGGAGATCGATGTACGCGATACTCCCATTCCTCAGTTTATTTATTTCTTCTTCACTATTCCTCAGAACAGATTCTCTCAGAATGCAGCGTATTAGATCGGATGATTCTTCGATATCCCACTGATCCGTCGTATCAGCCGTTCTAAGGAGTCCAGTGATCGTTTGGGAAATAAGCCACAACGGAGGGCTTCCTGGAAGTGAATTTGTTCTTAGCTCAACTGGAGCAAGACTTCCAATCGATACTTTCAGGATATTTTGGATCTCATCTTCAAGCGCCTTGAAGTATGTAGTGCTAATGAGATACCCGTTAACTTCAGTTAAGCCTTGGTCGGCGCCAAGCAACGAATCGATGCTATCGATATGATGATCCCGTAGAAAGTTGGGTTTAGAGATCGCTTGATTCAAAACTAATGACTGTAATTCGGCTTCCAACGCATCTCTCTGAGACTTGGGAATTATATCGAGACGGTCCTCGCTTAGCAAAGCTAAAGACGGGATTGCTTCAACGAATTGAATAATGATACTTGAATCAAGGTCCAGCTGTCGAGTTAAAAGAGGTATAGGTATTCGCTGAGTCTCTATTGTGATAATGTTCCGAATTTCCCGGTAAGCGTGCTGCTGCGTGACTAGGCCGTGCTCCGACTTCGCCACGAGTAGTGGCGGAAAACTATCCAGTAATCCGGGATTGTTCGAAGCCAGAACCTGATGGGGAGGTATTAGTCGACATAGACTCTGAATATCCTCTTCGGAGAACATGGTGAGCTAGAGCCTTGTCCTAGCGGCGAAGGATACAAGCGGCCGGGTGGCAGATCACTATGGTCGGAAAAGAACCCAAATATCTATGAGAAAGTCTGAATAAGTATCCCGTAGGTCGGCCGAAAATTTACTCAAGCTTTTACACAGTCGGTCACTATTTAGGAAAACATATTTCTAAAGATAAAGGGAAGTTCGTAGATCTACTCTGAAGAAAGCGCTCGCTCCGCATGATCTCATCACCCGCTCCGAATAATCTTGGCGTTCATCCTCACATGCGAGGCATTGCCATCTCTGCACCCCAGCGAATCTCTATCCCCCACTCCCACCATCATGTCTCAATTTCGGGCTAAGAAGCTCGACATTGGATGCTTTATCAATATTCGAAACATCCGCGACCACACAAAGCGAAAGGTTTTTGCCGCCAATGAGCCGGAAGTGTATGCACAATTTCTTCGATTGCATCACACCATCAATTGTGTCTCCCTATATAGTTGTCCTTGAGCAAATATCTAACGTTCAATCTACAACACAGGCAGGCCCTCCGATACATAGTCCGCAATACCACTTTTCCGCAACGTGTACGGGCGCAAGCCCAGCTCCAGCTATCACAAATGCACTGCTACACGCGATTTACCCAAATCAAGAACAGATGTATCATGGGAGGCAGGGGAAGAGGTATATTAAGTGATTTCAGGATGGGTAGAGTACGTGCTGCCTTTACCATGGTCGCTAGGCCTACGGCGACCCCGAAAGCGACCCAGAAAGCGACCCAGGATTGCAAAGTCAAAGCTTTGTAGAAAGGGAAGAGCAAATGGCTAACGAATTTGTCTTACAGTACCAATTCCGAATTAATGCCCTCGCTGGAAATCTACCCGGTGTGAAGAAGGCTAGCTGGTAGGTGGAAGAGTGGTAGATCATATGGATGCCAGATACGAGTGCAAGATTACATGTATAATATTTAAATGGAGGGCGAGGCTTTGGAAGGCGTTTGGTGTGATTGTAGATATATGCATGTAAGAATATGAAAGAATTCGGAGCCCACTTACGATCACGGTACACGGCCTCCTTGCATACCTACTCATTAGGGAAACAACCACGCAGCCCTGATTTCTTTCACGCATAAATCGGAATTCACCGATAATTGCTTCACCGCCTTATTCATGAAGCAATCCATCTTCAGGCGCAGTAAATAAAACATCCACACCCAAACCTTTAAGCCGACCGCTATACATCCACAATCCAACCACTCCCGAACAACTAGGTCGCGCTCTACCCATCAGGGACAATAATTCGTGTTTAATAGCGGCGACAGGTGGAACAGCGTGCTGTCTTCATCCAGCATGTTCCGACGCAACGAGAGAGGGCTGCCGCGTGACGCCTCATACCCGGCTGACCTAAAGAAGTTGGGGTAAGGCGATCTGATCCTTGATCCGTAACTTCTGTCTTCCACTTCAGGCATGATTGAACCAAGCTAATTCCCTATAGATATTTCATCAACACGGACGGCCACATCCGCATGATCGATTACCCAGACAAGGATTTCCTCTATCACTTCAGTAACAACGACCGCCACAATGAAGTCCACCGCGAGGCCATGCAAATCTGCCAGCGCCAGGAAGTCATGAAGCGTCTCTCCGCGCTCGGAATCGAGAAACTATATCTCCCACAGCTGAGCTATGGCAAGCCCGACGAGCCGCACGTCCCGATTCTGGCGCCACCAGCACACATCTTAAGAAGCAGGAATCGCGTTATTGTTATTATCAACGACAACCAGCAGGACCTGGGTATCCTAGCTTACCGCCAGCTACAGCGCGAACTCGGCTTGAACGGCGGGTCCATCGTTGACTTCACCAAGGAGCTCATCACTCGCAGCAACCCATCCCTCTCCGCCACGCTCTCAAAAGACGGCGCTGGGCTTGAAGACAAGGAGGCGGACACGCCCGGCCTCATCGTCATGAATACCGGCCAACTCTTGTTCTCGTACAAATTCCACACTGCGCTGTCGACCCGCAGCTGGGGGGCTTTGCCGCGGAAATCCATATGTCACAGCAGCCTGATCATGCACGAGGAGAACAGGGTCAAGGGAAACGAGTGTCCAAAGCTGCATATTAAATACGTGTGGGAGCATGTGGTTTGTAATCCCGAGTTTGTGGATCCGGACGCGCAGGTATATGTCATTGCAATTGAGAACGGAGCGGGTTTGTTTCTGAAGTTACTGAATCGAGACTGTGAGTTCGGGTTCTTCCTCTCACCCCTGCTCTCTCCAGTTCTCGCTCCATTTTTTCTCTTTCTATTTAAATTTCCATTTACGTTGCATACGATGGGTAAATATCGCGTACGTGCAACGAAACTAACAATTAAAGGGGACACCTTCGCCGACCGCCTTACCGCTTTCGCCCCCATCCAATCCAACATCACAACCTCACAACTCCCCAACCCGCTCCTCCAAACCTTCCTACACGCCCGCGCCCGTCAATGGAGTGTCGCGACGCTCTCTAGCGACCCGCGCGTCTGCGTCGAGACGCCCAAACCGCTGCACTTGAACGAAGAAAAGGAAGAAGCAGACATGGACATGGAGCCCATATGCCCGATGTTCGGCGGCGGCGAGTACGGCATTGGCGAGTGCGTCTTCACAGATCATTGCGTGCAGAAGTGCGTCCTAGATTTCTTCGACGAGGTCGAAAGGAGCCCGGGGTTCTTTTCGAATCCAGAGTTTGTAGTCAGTGGTTCTGTTCATGGGGGAACGGAGAGGACGTTCGATGATAAGGATGGTGTGGAAGTGGAGGAGCAAGTCTTTGGGTGGTCAGAAGAGCAACAACTCTCAGTCGAGCAGGCCGAGGTACAGTACATGAGAGAGCAGATCCACCGTATGCACGATTCGTTGCGCAAGACGCCCGATAAGGATGAATTCTCGACCGGCCGCGCCAATTTACAGAAGCGTATCAAGAAGGCGGAGACGAAGCTCGAGGTGCTGATTGCAAAGGCCGAAATAGCAGCCAAGAAAGAGGGAGAGAAGGCCGCTGAGCAGAGCAGTGTGGTGGATGGCGAGAAGTGGGAGACGGTGGACCAGGGACCGAAGGTTGAGATTGCCGGGAGTATGGTGGATAGGGAGTTGGTAAGGGGTGCGGGGCTGTTGGATATTGCAGAGGAGGAGGAGGAGGAAGAGGGAGTAGGGGGTTGAGGCAGATGGTGGGTCTGTTCGTGTGAACATCTATTACAATTCTGCAGACGAGATATGCATGGTGAAATGCAGTGGGTATTAGGCGATCTCAGACCAGACAATGTATAATGAACCCGATAGGCTAGTATACTGGCAAAAATGCATCTAGCACAAGCAAATCGTGCAAACATGCCAACGAACAATGGAATACACATTCCACAATTCCAAATTTTATTTGATATCATGCCTAAATCCCGATCCGATCCCGGATATCCCAAACGCCTCCCAATGCATCACTTCCATCGCTTCCACCTGGCCTAAACATCCTTCATCAAATCCTCCAAATCATCATCCTCCCACCCACCGCCGCCCTTCCTACTGACGACAATCTTGCTCTCCTCCTTCTCTTGCTGCTCCGCGACGGCCCCCAACAGTTCTTTCAGCTGGTCCTCTGTGACTTTGGCGCGGAGCTGGCCGCTGCGGGCGAGCATTATGAGGCGGTTTTCGATGTCGGTAGCCCGGGACTCCTTGACGAGGCGGATGCGGGCGAGGCGGTCAGCAGCGGGCGGGGTGAGGATTTGGGAAAGGAGGTTGGCTCGTTGGTCAGCTGGGGGAAGTGTTAGCAGAGGTGGTGGTGTGAAGGGGTATTGAGTTGCTAGGGAGATTTGTGGGGATGGTGGTATAATGGTGTACGGTGAATGTATCGTTATAATATTTTAAAATATTTATATATATATATATTAAATTAAAATTATTTTGTGGTAACTGCTCTGAAGGTTGGAGACGCATAGGGACGTCGAGACGAGTGTGCGATTATGGTTGTGCATTGGGAATCGAGGACCAGTGTAAAATAAAGATTAGGAAGGAGGTAGTATACCTTCACGTTGCCTGTAGAAATCGTCAGGCTCATCGAGTGGAATAGATAAGTATGAAGTGGTTCTACCTCTGTGCATCCTGTTCCGAGCCCTCTCCACCACCAGGGCTGCCTTGTTGCTGGCGCAGTTGCTGTAGACGGGCTCGCCGGATCTAGAGTCGCATAAGCTTGCATGAATGTGGGCGTCATTTACCATCCATCATACCTCCTCGAGATCAGCGTCAGACATGGTGGGGACGGACGATGGTGCAGAATGGGGTTGTGCGGGGAACGGGGACTATTGGAAAAGTTCGCGATGCATGCCGCGCTTGGCCTTGGTGGTGTTGCGGCGGCGGCGCACGTGGGGCGGGGTCGAGGGCCGGCCGGCAACCTTGGAACGGCTGCTCACTTAGCGATCCCTCCACCACCGTCATGGGCGGGCTGCGGCTCGGGTAAGCAGTGCAGGAAAACGCAGCAAACTCGTGCGAATCGTGCAGGAAACGGACCCGATCGGGGACTATCCAGTTATTGCTTCGGCGCACATAGCAGAAGAGGCCGGGGGCCAACGGCCACAGCCCGGCGAGGCGATGCTGCAGGGTAATCAATCCTCACTGACAAGCCGCAGCCAGCCAATAGAAGCTCAGACTCTGAGGTATATGGGTCTGCCCGGCCAATATGTATTGAGCCCTGGGTCCAAGGTAATGTGATGCCCTGGCTGGGCAAGGGAACGCCTAGGTAATAATTGAATCGTTTCTCATGCGCTGCCCGAAATAACTCGACAAAACACACGAGGCCAACGGCCGGTAACGCGAGGCCAATCCAAAGTCTGGACTACTTCGCCCGGGCGAAACAAGGTCAAGGTGTGGCCGCAACCGTGCCTCGTCTCGCACATGCTCAGAAGCAGCAGCGTGTCCCCATCAAAGAAGCGTGAACCAAAGCTACGGGCATACACACGGGCGCTCTCGGAGTGTTGTTTGTTTGCCGCTTGAGGTCTGCGGCATCGCTATGCATGTCCGCAAGAGGCAGGATTGGGCCTCTGCGCCTGGGCATTGGACCGTGGCGCCGCCCGCGCCTTCCCAGTCCCTCCCCGGCCCAGTCAGCATCACCTTTCCCTCTTTCCCTGGCACTTGCCCAAGCTCCCTCTCTTTCTCTCTCCACGCCATCTTCACCCTCTTCTCTTCTTCGCTGCTTCATCCCCCCTCCCCCAAACTCTCGTCGTTGTGGACTGCCTGGCCACCGCATTGCCCCCGATGAGCCGCTCCTAATTCTCCTGATCTTCTTCCTTACTCTACCGTCACTCCTTTGTCCTCCCGCACCGTGCCGCGCGCCTCGTCGCCCTGCCGTCTCCGAGCCTAGCTTTGCACACGTCAAGATGGCTGAGTATGTCCAACGACCTTTTCCAAATTAACATGCCCCTACCACGCGATGCCGTTGCTACCGTTCAGTCAATTGTAGTCCACGCCACATGGACTAACGTTGCGTCAACCACAGATACATCTACACTGCACCCTGGGTGCACGCCGGCACCGACTCCGGCACCGTCACTCCTTCGCGTCTGCAGTCCCACCTACGCTCCCTCTCGCCCAACCCAATGAACAAGCACGTCACAAAGTCGGTATCCACCCCCCAGCTGGGGAAGCTAGCGTCGCCGGCTCCACCCATTCGCGCCGAAACCGACGGCATGAACACCATCCCGGACCCCAGATCACCCACACCACAGCCCGCCTTATCACGAAAGACGTCGAGCGACTCGAGCATGCACCCTGACCTCAGCCAGGAGGTTGCGACGCTGAGCACCAAGCTTGTCAATGCCATCAACCATCAGACAACTTTGGACGATTCCCTGCAGCAGACAAGGCATGAGTTGGAGACTGCGAGAAAAAAGTTGGCACTCTTAGAGAAAAGGGTCAAAGAGCATGAGGACAAGGTAGCACAGGGACTTTTGGTGGAAGCGGAGGTCTACAACAAGATGGAGAAGCAGCTTTCGAGCGAACTCCAGGAAGAGAGGAAACGACGGATCGATGCAGAAAAAGAAAAGAGGAAGGTGGATGGCGAGGTCGAGACCTTGACATCCGCCCTTTTTGAAGAAGCAAATGGGGTAGGTGGCTCGATCATCTCCTATTGTCGTCGCTAATTATGAGCAGATGGTCGCAAGCGCTCGAAAAGAGACGGAGGCTTCCGAGAAAAGGAACGATCAATTGAAACAGCAGCTCAAAGATGCAGAAGTATTGCAATCATCTCTCCAGGAGCAGCTACAAGATCTTAAGGCGGTAATGGAAAAGATGTCGGAGCGTGACGATAACGAGAGCAACACCCTTGCAACAACCACCGCCCCGTCCACACCCGGCATAACACCGGCGGATAAGATGACGAAGCTTTTTGAAGCAGCCAACCTGACACCCAATACTCCCGGCTCCGACGAAATTGCCCCCGAGCACCCGCTACATTTCTCACACCTCATCCACCCTGTTCTTCGCTCGGACCTTCAATCTGTCAAGGATTTTCAGGAGATGCTCAGAATTCCAAACCGTGCATCTGCGCCATCAAGCCGCGTATCAAGCGGCAATTATAGCAGCCTCAATGTGCTCGGCTTGGGCGCTCTGACGAACAACTCCACTAGCTCTCTTCCATCAACCAATAAGTCGCCTAGTTCTGTTAGCACGAGCTCCCCCCGTGATTCCCTGTCCACCGCTGGTCTTCCAAATCTCAAGGATGAGAAGTTTTACAAGCGTGCCCTGGCTGAAGATATTGAGCCCACTTTACGTCTTGATATCGCGCCTGGATTGACATGGATGGGTCGCCGTACTGTTCTGAACAGCATCACATCCGGCTCGCTTGTCGTCGAACCCCATCCACCTATCCCCAAATTTCGTGGCCCCGTTTTCCCTTGTTCGCTTTGTGGAGAGAACAGAAAAGGCGATCTGTATGCGAGAAAGTACAGATTTAAGACATCTGAATCCGAAGACTCTCAGAAGTACCCGCTATGCGATTGGTGTCTGAGTAGGGTCCGCACGACTTGCGATTACATCGGCTTCCTAAGAATGGTAGCTGCTGGTCACTGGCGAGCCGAGACGGAGGAAGAAAAGAAGAACGCTTGGGAGGAGAGTGTGCGCCTGCGAGAACGCATGTTCTGGACTCGGCTAGGTGGAGGAGTGGTTCCAGCCTTCATTCCCATGAGGGAAAGTCCTCGCAGCCCCACGTTCACGGACGGCGCCCCGAAGGCCAATGGGACAAGAAAAAGCGAGGAGAGTCAGGTGTCGGATAAGCCGTTGGACTCAGCTATAGACATGACGGACATTGCTAAAGAAGTGCGAAAGAGCGAGGAAGATCCGTTTCAGTCTAAAGATGAGGACAAGGAGAAGAGGGTCTCGATTGGGAAAAGAGTCATTTCCAATGGATCGACACCTACCCTGACGCAAGAGGAAGAGAAGAAGATCGAGGCGGAAGCGGAGGCGCAGCTTCAAAAAGAAGTAAGGAAGTCTATGGAGGTTAGCGCGGAGAAGCAGAACCAGCATCAGCGGTCAGTGTCGAGTCCAGATGCTGCAGCGCAGTCGAAGAAGAGGGACGAGAGACTCAGTCTGACAATTCCCGGGTCTTTCAACGTGTAATGCCCGTATAATATCGCTTGAACGACATTGACACAAAACACCACGCATAAACGTAATCAACACTCGTTTAATCGTAATTGATAACTGAGCGCATTCATACATTTACTCCTCTTTCAACATTTCTAAGATTCCCGGCATAGTATTGGTCTTTTGTAGCGTTTATGGGTTTTAGCATCTTAAAAGGTCGGGGGCTTGGTTCAGGCTTGGGCGCGTGTAGTGTATAGTAGATTCCAGAGATATTCCTTCTTATTGCGGAGAAAGCGGGGCGTTTAGAGACTTATTGTACGATATTGATTTTGCCCGGCTTGGATTGGCGGGTTTGGATCGATGGATGAATGGCTAATGGAGCATGGGAGTTGGAGTTCGATGGGCTTGGCTTGGTTGTGTTTATGGGTGGATTAGCTTGTAGATATTCGATATGGGGATAGAGGTGCAGGTCAGGAGTTGAATGTTAAGAAGTATTGTTTGTGCGTTGATTCATTGAATTGTGGGTATCTAGTTCGTTTTATCATTGCCCGGCTAGGGATGCACGTAGCGGCTCCCGGAACCATAGTCTCGTTTTCAATTCATTACGATGCCTATAGAGAATATTCTTACACCGATTTAGCTGATATGACTACTTTTTCATAGTAGTCGACGAAGAGTAGGAGCAAGTTCCTATTAGGCACATTGCGACCTTTACGCCGGTGTTATTACGCTTCCTTCTCCCCCTCTTTTCCTTTCCTTTCCCTCCTACTCTTCCCTCTATCCGTCTTCTTTTTCTCCCGCTTTGGCAACGGGCCGTTCAGCAGCGCGGTAAAAGTTTCGCTATGCGTCCTCGGGGCGTGCTCGTCCGAAGCAGGAATATATTCCTCCGGCTTCCCGTCACCGCGCACTCTCTTTGCTTTCCGAGCATCCCTCTGCGTGCGGCGGGTGGCTTTCTTCGCAGTCCGCTGTTCAGCAGAGGGTTTTTGCTTCCTGTGCTTCTTGTGGGAAGGTGGAGTAGGGGGGATCGGGTTCGCTACTGCGGGGGACGAGCCATAGAGCTCCGCATTCTCGGTCTCGAGGTCGAGGTCCGGCGATGAGGTGCGGTGGTCCTCGACATCGTCCGCTTTCCGTTTCTGGGGGAGTTGCTGTGCGGGTGCGGGATCCAGGGCCTGCGACTCGACGTCCAGCGGCTCATCCGCACCCCGCTTCTGGAGCGCGGGTATGGCTTCCGAAACTTGTGTATGTGCGGGGCCTTGTTTTATCTCATTTCCCTCGTCATCGAATTTCTTATTCAGCCTCCTCGCCTTGATGGAAGCGCGCGCCTTCTCCCTCGCCACGCGCTCCGCGCGCTCCTTGTCATACTGCTCGTTCCCGCTCAGTGCCGCCTTGATAAACCGTCCAGCGGCCCCCTTATCCAGGCGAATCGGCGCCTTCTCGTGGCCGTGTTCAGCATCCTGGATTTTCTGGAAGTAGGATTTGAGGCGGGCAAGCTCCGGGTAGATGGGGTGAGATTTCGCGTCGATTCCCGAGGCGGTGAGGGCAGAGAAGAGAAGTGATTCGATGGTGTAGGTGTAGAGGGTGTAGAGCTTTGCGCGGGAGAGGAGAGGGAGGTGGGAGGTTTGTTGGGGCAGTGGGGTGTTGAGGAGGGGCGTTAGGGCGGTGGTGAGGGTAGAGATGGTGTCGGTGTAGATTTCGATGAGGTCGGTCGCATCGGGGGGGTCCATTCTGAGGTGATCGCGGGGCACTGGGTTCAAGGGTTGTGTGTTGTTGTAGCAGTAGGGAGGGGATGGCCAGGTCTGTTTGGGGCTTTTGCTGCGGACCGAGGTTTCTCCGTGTAGGGCTTAGCTCCCGATATTTTCTAAGTTGGTGTCACCTTCTAGTCGGCTTCTAACTTCTTGACTACTCTCTTCAGTTATTGCGCGAAGATTGCTTGTATACGCGGATTCTTCTTCCGTAAATGTGATTTCATTTTTGGGACTATCCATCCTGTCTTTCCTCTCCCTTTCATATTTTCTCCCAAGGCTTCGGCCGCGGATACCGAGCGTACGAGCGCGATGGGCAGACGGTGACATTGAGCTAGGCCGGGTGGCCTGTTATCGGATGAGTACACTGAAGAGAGGTTGGTTTAATCGGGGTAGTAAAGATGGCCTGGGAAATGAGGCTGAAGGGTACGTAGCCCACACCATCAATTTCACAGAGCTAATGAGAGGACAGTGCAAATGCTGAAGATCAAGGTCAAGGCCCTTTTGCCTCGAACTCGTTCGCTTCGACCGCGCACAATGTGGCCTCTTTCTACCGCGTTAGGAGTGTTTTTGATAGACGGATACACATACTGGGTATGGGTAGCGTGGGGCGCTTTATTGCGCATTCACTGCGAGGGATTCCGAATCCGCCCCCTATTACGATGATTTTCCATAGGCCGAAGACGGCGAATGAATGGAAGAAGTCAGCGCAAAAGTTGCAATTAGTTACGGGCGATACCTCGGAGAAAAGAGAAGGGTATGAGGTGGAACTAGCGATACCGAGGCCTAGGTTTCATGGGAAAGAAATTGGAGTTGGAGGGGATAGTGTGCCAAGAATTGAGGAACAGCCTAGGAGTTCGTCAAAGACGCCATACCAGCCTTTGCAAGGAGAGTCGTCGGATCCGATTCATTCGCTGATCGTATGCACAAAGACGCCCGCCGTCTTGAGTGCTTTGTCGTCTGTTAAGCATAGGCTGCATCGCAACTCGGTTATCCTATTCCTACAGAATGGTATGGGAGCCGTGGAAGAAGTCAATAGGGAGGTCTTCCCAGATCCGGAGACCAGGCCCTATTACATGGTTGGCATCAACACGCATGGAATGTATTGTCCGTCAGACGATCCTTTCACGGCAGTCCATGCGGGCTTTGGAACTATCTCTCTAGGACTCCTTCCCCACGAGCGAGAACGCCATCCCGCGCCGTACCAGCCGACTCTAAAATTTGGAGGCGATCGCAAAGGTCCAAGTGAACCGTTACCTGCAAAGGGATCTATTGACCCCGATCCCGAGAGCCTAGCTCCGACATCCGTTTTCCAGGACTGGACGCCCAACAGCCGGTATCTCCTACGAACTCTACTCCGAACACCGGTACTATGTGCCGCCGCCTTCTCGCCCCCGGACCTTCTTCAAATGCAGCTTGAGAAACTGGCTGTGAACTGTATTATCAATCCCCTGACTGTCATGCTAGATGCCCGCAATGGCGCGATCCTCTACAATTACCACTTCACCCGCGTTATTCGCCTCCTCCTCTCCGAAATCAGCCTCATTTTCCGGAATCTCCCCGAGCTACAATACATTCCCAATGTCCCTCAACGCTTCGATCCCGGCCGCCTCGAAACCATCGTGGTTAGCGTGGCGCATAAGACCAAGGACAATATCTCCAGCATGCTTGCAGATGTGCGGGCAGGAAGAAAGACCGAGGTGGATTATCTGAATGGCTGGATTGTAAAGAGGGGTGAAGAGATGGGGGTTAAGTGTCTGATGAATTATATGCTATTAAACATGGTCAAGGGTAAAGGAGGTATGATTCAGATGGAGATTGGCGAGCATGTGCCGTTTGTAGAGCCACGGGAGGGTGAGGATCCGATGGGGATTAGGAGTGAATATGAAGCTCAAGGGGAGACGTCGCAAGGAGGAGATAGATAAGGTTGGCGGGGTGGATTCGGTGTGTACTATACATGTGGATTTTCTGCCGTGTAAATGCTTGCATGTAGATTGTAGATATACAAAAATGTTAGAATTGAGGACTATTTTTTCGCTTTAGAAAATACAAATAATAAATGACAGTAGGTATTCATATGCCGTAGACATCCACCCAATCACCTCGCTCGCTTACCCACGCGTCCCATGCCAAGCCATCGGAAAATCCCAGCACCTCGGCCCGTCAAACGCCGATCCTTCTGGAACCTCATTCAAGATCCAACTTCTCGCCTTCCTTTACCACAACATCACCCAAACACCTCAATCGCAGTCCTCAACCTACAAAGAACAAGTGCCATCAACCAAAATGCCTCGTCAACGTGGTGGTGCCGCTCCCCGCCGTCCTACGGCCGCCCCTACTCACAAGCCTACTGCTCCGGCGCCAGCTCCAGCAAGGCACTCCTCCACTACTACTCATCCCCCGGCTCAGCAGGCTCCTCCGGCACCCCAGGCCCAGGCTACTCCCCAGCAGAGCTCTGGTCCTGGTTTGTTCGGACAGATGGCGTCTACCGCTGCGTAAGTTTTACATCTCTTAATCATGCATGGCCACACTAGCATTGTAGCTCTGCTTCCATCTGATATTCAGTCCCATCCACCCTCGAACATCTCAAACAGAAAGCCAAAGCAATATCTAACAAACTTCAGTGGTGTCGCGGTCGGATCCTCCATCGGCCACGCCATCGGCGGTTTCTTCTCCGGTGGTTCCTCCTCCACGCCCACCGATTCCGCATCCTCCTCCACCGACTTCGCGCAGCAGCATCAGGCGGCCGTCCAGCCCGCCCAGTCCGCCATCTGCGCCACCGACGTCCAAAACTTCCGCCGCTGCATGGACGAGAACACGGGCGATTTGACAATCTGCGGGTGGTATCTCGATCAGCTCAAGGCCTGTCAGCAGGCTGCTTCCCAGTACTAGGTTTAATGGTCCGTTGGGAATGATATATGGAGTTATAGTGGAAGAGGAAGAGTGATGGAAATGGCATGAACACTTGTGGTAAGGAGGAGTTGTAGAGGATAGGGAGATTATCTACATTGCATGTGCATATGAATGGGAAAATCATCAAATAGCGATTCCCTGTATACTAGCGAAAACTGCATTGAATCACCGCTTTCTCAAAGTTTCTACACCCCGTCTTGGTTTTGTGATTTCTGTGATGGCTTGCCTAACTTTTGATATGTTCGTGTTTCTGTTGTACTCGAGACTTCCAATGTTCTCGTTCTCTCCTAATACGCTCGATAGAGGCGGGAGGGCGGGGGCAAGGAAGAAGTGGATGGGGACGTTGAACGCAAAACGACATCCAGTTGACTAAATGCTTACCCCACTGCTTTATTACTCTCCTTATTTTACCTGGGACAGCCCAAGTTCGGCCCGCATATATAGACAAACTCAATTTATATATCGACTCTTTGAGGGCTTTATTAAACTGATTCAACCCATTTTATTTATGATGGAGTAGTTTTACAAGAACTACAAACTAGTCCAGTCTAAGACTATTAGAATGAAAACTTGCAAGTAATTTAACGAGAAACTATTGATATTTGAGGGTTCTTGGAGCGCAGATGTGTGGTAGTAGACCATGTATGAACAGTTGATGCGCAAGTCGCCGGGTAATTTTAGCGGGACCTACAGACTGGTATTTGCGCACCACGAACGTCGGCCTAGTTACCTCATGAATGAAACATGGGGCATAGATGAAGTATAACATGGCACAACACTACAATTTCTTGCAGCTGGGGGCAAACTGCGGGTATATTTAACGTGGTCTAACTTGAGTAATTATTATTCATCCCTTTAGTACCCCGCACGCTACAGCTTCTCCCATCCTATCTCAATACGCACTCCACATCCGCACACTACCCCATCACAGCCTCTCATGTCTCAGAAACGGAGAATACCTCTCCAAACATAGATCAGAGTGTATCCCAAGCACCCACTTTACAGAAAACGGTGCGAACTAAATAAGCGGCTGACATCAGAGATCGACGGATTCGTATACTTCGTGAATTACGCGTTCGAGGCCTGATCTTACGATTCTCGCACTGTTCCTATACGCATGTACGAGGCTAGCGTAAGCGTGCACACACGCATTCGAGACTTCGGGTTCGTAGGATGATCCTAAAAGTACTTTTCGCTGTGGTGAGAGGCGAATCTTGTCTCAGGGAGGGGGGATGAGGAACTGAACTGCTTGATTGCGGATAGCCAGCAGGCCATATTTATGTACATAGAAAGAAGGATATATCAGCTGATATCCGGCGCGATTTGATATCGTGCGACGGCATCCGATACAACCTGCAACCGGATAACTTGCTGCCGTATAGTAGTAGGGAATCGTACTCGGCAGACTCGCCAAATCCCTATCACATTCGCTACTTGGCATTCCATATACCAACGCACAAAAAGAATACGCGGCGAGAGCGGAAGAGGGGAAACAAATACCCATTCTCTCAAACATTTCATTTTCGGAATAGTGCTAACATAACACAATACAATAATACGATGTAATGAATTTCCCTAGATCACTGCATGCGCAGCCATTAATCGAATGCCTCCTCCCAAAAATAAAAATACTCAAATATCATCCCAATCCGATCCCCGAGACTAGCAATAAACAATTAAAACAAAAAAAAAGTTTTCCTGATCCGACCACTCTATTCATTGTGTGCCTTCATGCTACTCAACTCGGCGGCGCCTAGTACCCGGGCATCTCATAGCCGTTGTAGGGATGGTATCCGCCGGTGGGGATGGCGGTCGGGCTGGTGGTGCTGGGTTGCTCGGGGCAGTACTCGTACTTGGGATTGCAAGGCTCAGTCATCGAGGAGCTGGGGTACTCGGTTGTCGAGCTAGGCTGCTCGGGGCAGTACTCATACTTCGGGTTGCAAGGCACAGAGGTGCTGCTGGAAGGAGTCGCCGTGGTGCTGGGCTGCTCGTGGCAGTACTCATACATCGGGTTGCAGGGTGCGGACGTCGTGGACGGGTACTCGGTTGTTGAGGACGAGATGCCGGTGCTGTAGCTGATCACCGTGGTGGGCTCGCCACAGTACTCATACTTCGGGTTGCACGGCTCGGCAGTTGTGCTGGGATACTCCGTAGCAGACGAAGAGATGCCGGTGCTGTAGATTATCGAGCTAGTAGTTGAGCCGGGGCAGTATTCGTACTTGGGGTTGCAGGGCTTGTAGGTTGAGTAGCTGGAGTAGGAGCTTGAGACTGCGGTGCCGCTAGAGCTGTAGTAGCTAGAGCTGTAGCTGGTATTGCTGGATGGGTATGGCGGGCCGTGGGTGGTATAGGTAGGAGGAGGAGTATAGGTTGGTGGTGGTGGGCAGTCATAGCCGTAGCAGGGAGTGTGCGAAGGCTCGTCAGGGGTATATGTGGTGTGAGGAGGTTCTTCACAGCCATATCCATAACACGGAGTGTGTGGAGGCTCCTCGGGACTGTATGTGCTATGAGGCTCTTCGGGCGTCCAGGTACTATGCGGTGGTTCCTCGCAACCATAGCCATAGCAGGGGGTGTGGGGAGGCTCCTCAGGAGTGTACGTGCTATGAGGGGGCTCTTCCGGTGTCCATGTGTTGTGGGGAGGCTCCTCGCAACCATAGCCGTAGCAAGGCATGGTGTGAGGGGGCGGAGGAGGAGGATACGTCTCGCATGGCTGCGTTTCAGTAACAGTGACAGTATGACCAGGCTTGCCATAATCATATGTGACGGTTACGATATGGGTCGAAGTATCTGTTGAGACGTAGATGGAGGTTGAAGTCTCGATTTCCGTCTCAGTCTTTGTGTAGGTATACGTCCTTGTCTGGGTGGTGTGCTTGGTCTTTGTCGTGGTGCAAGTATCCGGCTCATACGTGCTTGACCATGGAGGGTACAAACTGGTTCCAGTGGGGTAAGTGGAGGGAGGGGGAGGCGGGTAACCAGTTCCAGTGCCAGGAGGAGAATGCGGATATCCAGTGGTAGTGGGGTATGGGGGGTACTCAGTTGCCTTTGATGACGGTGTGTGGATTGGATATCCCTCGTACTGAGGGAGAGCAGCAGCCAAGCCGGCAAGGGCAGAAAGTGCGAGAATGGCCTTGTTAGACATGATGATTGGCTGATCCTAAACGATAGACTTGTAACGAAAGAATGGAGGGAGGCCGAACGAGTGGCACCGCCCAAGAAGTAAAGTCAAAGAAATATAGAAAAGAAAAGGAAATCCGAGTTGTGGTTGGAAGAATGATAAGATGAAGAGGGGATTGTACGGCCTCCATTATATATTGACACCAACATCACAGAATAATAGTCTATTCTGGTAATACGCCCATCATCGGGCCGGATATTAGCTCGTCAGCGCACGAGGCGCAATGCTGCCCCGCGTCTAAGGTTGAGGTGAGCTGAAGGCAGCGATCTATAGCTATCCGAACTGACAAAGCGTGCTATTGGTGAATGTTAGTAGGGGCTGAAAAGCTGACAATCTGAAACTTTGTATGCTCGTGAACGTAGGCAGATGATGTAGAGTTCTTTTTCCGCTCGGGAAGAAGTGTACTAGAACTGTAAAGCAATGCACTGAACGATGAACGATGGACACACGAACATGACGCTTACATTGTCTAGGGTTGATGGGGTCTCTATTGTCGGCGATATCCGTCTTACCGAATATAGATAGTTTGTACGCAATGCTATTTATCTTGGCGCATCCATGGTCTAGTTCTCATCGAGGAAGATATTTGAAATTCTCCGAATGGCGATGTTTAAGCAATTTTAATTAGTAGGCATATGAGACAGTCCGACTGCTGCATGTCGAGGCTGACATAAATTCCAGTGCATGGAGAACTCCGTTCCTCGAAGTTCTCGGCGCTAACACAGGCCATGTTGAGGCTCAATTGGCGAGCGTTGACACTATACCACATCAGCTTTAAATGGGCCTTTGGGGCGGTGCAAGCCAGCCCTTGGGTGCTGATCTCTGAGATTGGTAGATATCTGCTGCTGCGTGGAGGCGAAGCACTGCTTAGGCTTTTGGCAACAATTAATCCGGGCTGGGCGATGAGGATGCATACCCACCGAGAAGGATAGAGGTTGACTATTACGCTACAGCTTTTTGATTTGCTTCCTTAATCGTGAAATCTCGCTTTCTTGCCTTCTCATTTCTCTGACGATAGTGGCCAGTTGAGGAATAGGTCCTTCGATTGCAGATACGAAGGAGGACTGTGCTTGGCGTAATGCGGATGGGACTAGAATCCCAAACCATCGCAGCGGATCGGAGCACGTGCTACTCTCACCAGAAGGCGCGTTGTTTACGCTCTCGTCCTCGTTCTCACTCTCGGACGAAGTGGCTGATACCTCAGAGTTATTTTCCTCTGTCGGTTTCCCCGAAGAGTTAGGTGGTGAAGACGCGGGCCCGGAAGCGGAGCTGGGGTCAAGCTTAGGGGCTGGAATCCTGAACGCAACCGCCGACCCTTTACTAATTGTGTTTCTAAAAATGTTAATTGAGTATGACGCACTTAACAAGCGACAATAAGGGAAATTGTCGGGAGAAGAGTGAGAAATGCGACTTTCCGGTCGACGGGTGGCTGGCTTACACTTTCCTGAATGCTTGCATGCGCTCGTCGTAGTAGTCTTGCCCATAGCGAGAGTGAGATTGGTTGTTGAAGTTGGCTTGCGCCAGCGACAGGTAGCCCTAGAAGCATCTAAAGTTAGCAAATACGATGACGAACCTGAACGAGGTTGCTAATCTATCGCTTACAGAGGATAGGTTAGATGTCAGCTGCTGTTGAGCCTTCTGGTACTGATTCAGAGTGTTCAAATACCGCTCGAGTAAACTGTCGAGCTGGGAGATGAGGGCGTTCTTGCTAGGCGCCTCCATCACGGGGGCCGTATTAGGTTGAGTCCGCACCTCAGCCATCGCAGCTACGTTAGATTATACGGGAGACAACGAGAGCTTCGAATGGAATTGTAGGTTATAGGTAATGAAGTCGTGATGAAGGCGGTCTGGTTTTCAAGGTTCACAGCTGTGCCTCGGCCGCTAGTCCTCTTCAAGAAATTGCCAACCGAAACAATATCCACGATGAACACCAGATGAACATCTCCACCGCTCCACCCCCACCGCCATGCCGAAACCGAATCCCTTCCTAACCTTCTTCCGCCGATATTACTCTCAGAATATCTTCAGAGCGCCATCCTTTGCTCGCCCACGATCGCCTCTCCACCCACAATGCCTCCACCAACGTCTTCGCGCCCACCTGCAACACCACCAACTACAGTTCCGGCGACACGCCTCAGACGAGCACCAACCGCTTGATCCCAACTTCATCTCGATCCTCGACCGCCCCCCAAGGCTGGCGCGCGTAGGCAAAAAGCACGGCCCCGGTCTCATAGTCCTCGCCATAATTCCTGTAACAGCGTTCGTGCTCGGTTGCTGGCAGGTGCAGCGGCTAGGCTGGAAGACGGAGCTGATTGCGCGGTTCGAGGACCGGCTGACATTCCCACCACTGGAGTTGCCGTTGCGGATAGACCCGGACGCGATCAAGGATTTTGATTATCGGAAGGTGTGGGCGAGGGGCGTGTTAAGGCATGATCAGGAGATGTTGATTGGGCCGCGGATGCTGGACGGGGAGGAGGGGTATACGGTTGTCACACCGTTGGAGAGGGTGGATGAAAGGGGGAATAAGCACAAGATTTTGTGCTGTAGGGGATGGATAAATAAGAGCGCAGAGAAGCAGTGGTTTCGGAAGCAGCATGGTGCGCTGCCTGAAGGTGAAGTGGTGATCGAAGGGTTATTGAGGCTGCCGCCGAAGGGGAATATGTTCACACCAACTAATCATCCCGAGAAAGGCCAATGGTTCTTTCCAGATGTTCAGCAGATGGCGGAATATACCGGGAGCCAGCCTGTATGGGTGGAGGAGACTATGGGTGCGTTGTCATGGAGTGAAGTGAATTGATATGGGGTATCTAATGGTATAATAGTGCCGGATATGCTCGTGAACTATGAGAGAGAGCCAAAAGGTATTCCGATAGGAAGACCACCTGCGGTGAATCTCAGAAATAACCATACGCAATACATCTTCACGTGGTAAGTCGTCCCACCTGCCAAGTTCGAAATTAGTCCTAACTGATTAGGTATGCACTGAGCTTGGCAACCTCGGTCATGTTCTGGATGGTGGTGAAGAAGCCAATATCCGGAACTCAGGCAAGAGTAAGACACAGTGTCGACTGGTCGTAATCTGAAACGTCAGATATCTAGAACCAGTATGACATCAGCCAGCCTCTTCCTCGATACTCTCCATACGCTTCCGCTTTTGCCCTTTTAATTTCGGGGCCGGGTGCATTCGGAGTTCCTGCAACAGCTCTCTGGGGAGCAATTTCTGAGCGAGAGAAAAGATTGTATTGTTGGATGTAATCTTTCGTTGCCTAGTCGAGCGGGTCAGATGTCTGATCCGACAGATGCAACATGTACACAGCTGTACAATAAATGTAAACTTGAAACATACCTTCTCATCAGAGCAATAACATCCGATTCTTCGATAATTTTTCGCCCCGCATGTTGTGCGTAGACGGCAAGATCCTCGCCTATCTGCTCGAAGAAGAAATCCGTAGCTTTTACTAGAGCATCTAGTGTGTCATTTCCAATTTTGCCCTTGCTACCCTGAGCCTTGGCAAAACTGTTTGCAAGGCGCTTGACCACTGTTGGATTGAACGAAGGGTATTCGTGGCCGCATCGGGAAATGTGGAGCTCTTTTCGTTGTCTGCGTGGGCGAATCTCGGCCGGGATAGGGCGCTCGGGAGAATGCGTCTGAAGGCTTCGATCTACTGCTGATACTTCTTCGCGGTAAGCCTGGAGGTCTTCGTCATCCTCTACGTGAGGATCCGACTCCCATCCGTCTTGCTCAAAACCTGCTATGGCGTCTTCTTCCTCTTCGTTCACTGCAGCATTGGATTCAACATCCTGGCCAGTATCATCTTCGAATTGTGCTCCGTCTTGTGCTATGTTCTGGGCCTGAGCTTGAATGCGCTGAGGTATCGTAAAACGAAAAGTTGGTTCATCTGGTTCATCAGTCTGCCCAAATACGCCGAGGCCAACTTCGCTGGAACGTCCCTCCCGTTGCCCTGTTAAAGTGCGTATCTCGGTCGTTGTATCATCCACCTCCTCCTGAATAGTGTCTTGGAGGATTTGGTCTGGATTAAGTGTTGGCCGTCGATTGATAAATGTCCTATCAATTTCGAGTTCCTCCCCTCCCAGTCCTAGCTCACTGAGTCTTGCTGCGAACGTCATTCTGGGGTCCTCGCTAAGCGCACGACGTCCAAATTCTAACGAATGTATTGTCTCTGTATCAACATCGTCTAGAAATTCAGGAAGAAGCGATTGTCGAGGCGGAGCTTCGTCGAAGCTGTTATCATCATACATATCATCTAGCGGCATGGAAAGACGGGGAGCTGCTGGCTCAGGGTCATCTTCGACGTCGGGCAGGTCAAGGGCTGATTGTCGACGGCTATCTTGGACCTGCGGCGAGGATTTAATTGGTCTGGTCGTGGGCGCAAGAACTATTCAATGCAATATTAGCCTTTCGTTTGCAGATGAGTGTTTAGAAACCCACCTCTGCTTAAATCTCGTAGGATATCTCGGGGAGTCTCCCTCTGTATCCTTCCACTCCTTCGCCGATGGGCTCCGGGTGTCCGAGCAGCATTTGCGCGTTCCCTTAGCGCACGAATTGCATGAGGAGTAGTGGGGGCGGCTCTTCGAGCTGGGAATTGGCGCGGTCGTGCTCCGCTTCGAGGTGTTTGAGCTACGGTGCCTGGTGTTCTAATGACTATGTTGGGTGTACGTCGGCTTCCGGGGGTTGGGCCAGCACTAGAGGCGCGCTTAAAGGGAGTAGTTGGTCTTGGTGCAATACCTGCCAATTGACGTAGCTACGATGCAATTTAGTCTAGGTATTTCTATTCTCATAGATCGAGTTCATACGCTGGTGTAGAGTGTTGTATTGCCTGTTCCTTCAGGGCCTTCCGAGTTTTGCGGGCTGGTGCGCGGCCGTTTACGCGCCGATTCAGACATTTCAGGGTGTGGATGTATCCTGGGCTGGCTTTGTAACCTTTGTCGCAGGAATATCAGGCTTCAAGGTGGTTGTTGATCGTCTTGCGGGCATTGAACGCGTCGCATTCCGTAAGCGCGCTAGCGCCTTTTGTTATCGATAAGACGCGGAGTGGTTCTCGAAATATTTTTGGGGCCGGCCGTTCACTTTGACCGTGCACGTTACATTTCACTTTCAAACATCAGCGACCCCATGTCGGACTCGGAAGGCGAAGGGGGTGTCCCGCTTATTGATCCCGAGTTTGACATTACATCGGACTCGAAGAAGAGGAAGAGGGGTATTGAGCCTGAAGCAAGTAAGGAAAGCAGAAAAGCAGCCAAGAAGTCTAGACGAAAGGAAAGGAGGAAACAGAAACAGAAGGAGATAAATGAGGATGATTTGGATCAAGAATTAGGAGTCAATCGTGCTTTCGAGAGAATGGACTCGCAGCTACTCGCAGATTACATCAATGCTCGAACGAGGCTCTACGGAAAGGACTTGAGCAGCGTAGAGCTTGAAGATCGGTTCATTTCAGGTGCGTAACTACGGATGTAAGATTGAGTTCTTCTGACGGAGAGTGCAGCCCGGAATATTTTGGATAGTAATAGTTGGAGTGAACCACGTACACTCGACAATTTGGCCGCCTTTCTTACGAAACAAAGTCAGAAATTGAAGCCAGCCCCAGCAGAATCCAAGGGAGCACCGCACACGCTGGTTGTTACGGCATCTGGAATCAGAGCTGCAGACACGTTCAGAGCTCTCAAAGCCGGCTTACCTCAACAGGGAGTGAAAAACTCCAATGTTGCCAAGCTTTTCGCCAAGCACATAAAGCTAGCAGAACAAGTTGGGCTTCTCAAGAAAAACAAGTAGGTAGAACCTTCTCTCTACATAATGACTGCTGACAGAAGCCTAGGGTAGATTTCGGTGTGGGTACACCTGAGCGATTATCTGCGTTGCTTGATCAAGGGGTCTTGTCAACGGCCAATCTGAGGCGAATCGTTATCGACGTTTCTTATATTGACCAGAAAAAGCGCGGTATTCTCGACATGAAGGAGCTTCATGAATCACTGATCAAGCTTCTTCTTCGCAAAGAGTTCATGGGTGATGACAAACAAGGCGGAAACAACTTATTAGTATTCTACTGAGTGATTCCTGAGAGAACTGAACGGGGATCACCAGTCGCATGGAGCCACACCCAATGTTTACATAGATCATAGCTGTGAGTGTCACTCCAGCCTTATTTCGCTTCAATTTACTGATTTGTTGGGGATTTCTTGTATGTAGTGTAGCGATACCCTGGGTAGCAAGACTGCCCTACCTTTTCGATTAATTCAGGGCTGACATACCTGGTCAATCAGAATTGCCGTGTTTACTTCCGAGCTTTCATCCGCGAACAGATGCGCATACGTTAGCAAAAGTTACCCCTCTGCTTTCGTTCCATAGCGTTGATGCTGCGCTTCGCTAATGGCTCTCGTTGGAGACATGCGTCAGACAGCAGTCATACATTATTCACAGGAATCTAGGGTCTTCCTAGTGGTGCGTCATTTCTACATGTGGATTCTGCACCGCATCTACTCTCTTTCGACGAAGCTGATCAACCACGAGTTTGTCGATATGTCAACGCGGACCATTACGACGAGATGGCCAAAATCTGGAGTCTTCAGGTCTTCAAAGTCGTGGTTACCTTTGTTGATGTGCGTTTTAGGCAGGTTTCACGATATATTTCAGGTCCGTCTTGGTCTTAAGACACACGTGAAATTGACACTTCCATATTCCTTAAACTTCAGGCCGAGGAGAATAGGAGGCAGGTGAGGGAAGAGCGGCAATTATAAAGCGCCGAGATGACGTACAAGCACATTCTGCAGCTTTGACGAGAAGGAGAAAGGGAGCGGAGGTGGATGAATGCAAGTGAGGTTGAGCACCAAGGCGGCATGGACCCGAGGGAGTAGAAAAGAGTCGGCGGCGGACGAATAGGGTGGAGCGGCGGGTAGAAAATATAGATTAAATGTCCGTATTACCGCTGCTGCGGATTGCGAAGGGCCGGCTGCGATATGATATGATACTGGAGGAGGAGTGCAGCAGGAGTGCAGCGACGTGCAGTTCAGCGTGCTTGACTCGCGAGGCGTGGCTGTCTGCCCCAGTGCAAATGGGTTCGAGGGCTGCCATGCTCCCATGCCTTGCCCGTTTGGAGGTTGATTCCGTGCCACATGCAGCAACAGGAGCTTGTCATGCAGTGGATGCAGTGGTGGTGGTGCTACTGCTAGGCGACTGCGGAGAGAGAACGTCTGGCGAGGGTGTCCAAACGGGCGAAGCGCGATGCAGCGCAGACCGTGTCGAGTAGATACCTGTGTGCATTTCGGGCGGCACAGCGGGATAAGGCTGGCAGGATCGCTGGATGGGACCGCCCAGTGGACGAAGCAGAATGGACAGATGCGCCTATCAGGCATCGCCGCGGCGGCGGGCGGTGGTGTCGGTGGGCAGATGTGGTGCAGCGCCGGTGTGATGAGTGGCAGGTAGTGCCTGCTTGGCCTGGATGGGATGGTCCACTGTCTCAAGTCCGTCTCAAGCTCTTTGGCCATTATTATTCCTCCGCTAAACTACGTCTCAATCTGCTGCCATCTCCTCTCTGTCTCTCTCTTCTCTCTCTCGAGCAACACTAATAATATACACAACAATCGAGCACCCGGCGCGGCCGTTGTGAAGTTCTGCCCTCCCGCCGTTGCAGACCAGACGCCCTCCCCCCCGCCCGCCAACGCTTGTGCGCGCGCGCGCACCCACCGCACCAGCCCCAAGCACCTGTACCCGCACCAGCACTTCTTCTCCCCCCCAAGCAAGCGTCGGTACACCCGCCTCACCGTGTCTGCGGCCAAGCAATAAAACGCATCTTCTCCTGCTGCCCTGCCGATAGCTTCAGCAACGTTCCACCTCCACCCAACCTCAATCCGCTCTCTCGGTGCGCTCTCCCAGTTCCTGCAGTCCCTCCCACCCCCCCTCCCTAGCTGCTAACCGTGACGGGCGCGCAGCCGTCCCCAACAAGACCCCGTCGTCTCCCGTCCTCACCGACCGACCTCTCCCCTTCTTCGCCTCGGCCGACCATCCCCAAATACCTGCCGCGAGCTTCATCGTCGAAGCGCACCCCCCCCCCCCCCCCCGGAGCCACATCCCACCATGGCTGCACCCACAACCCAATCCCTGAAGGTGCGAACCCGTGCATCTACTGCATCTGCACCATCCAGCAAGCATCGCGAACGACTGACTGACTGCCTGGCAGTGCGTTGTGACGGGTGACGGAGCCGTAGGCAAGGTGAGTCGATGCCTCTCCCACGCTCGGGGACCAACTTGAGGTTGCTGACTGGGTCCGCGCAGACATGTCTACTCATTTCCTACACAACAAATGCCTTCCCGGGTGAATACATCCCCACCGTGTGAGTACCGGCTAGCTATGAGGAAGGCTCGAATCCGGACTCATCATCCCGTAGCTTCGACAACTACTCCGCAAATGTCATGGTTGACGGCAAGCCTATAAGTCTCGGACTATGGGATACTGCCGGCCAGGAGGATTATGACCGCCTGCGACCCCTCTCCTACCCACAGACCGACGTCTTTCTCATCTGCTTCTCCATTGTCAGCCCTCCGTCGTTCGACAACGTCAAGGCAAAGGTCGGTGGAGTTCGAGTCCGAATCCATCATCGGGACACAGCGCTGACGGTAAACTAGTGGTACCCCGAGATCGACCACCATGCGCCCGGTGTCCCGATCATCCTCGTCGGCACCAAGCTTGACTTGAGGGACGACGAGGCCACGCGAGAGAGCCTGCGACAGAAGAAAATGGCTCCCATCACGTACGAGCAGGCCGTCATGGTAGCCAAGGAAATCAAGGCGCAGAAGTACCTGGAGTGCTCTGCCCTGACGCAAAGGAATTTGAAGAGTGTGTTTGATGAGGCCATTCGGTAAATACTCAGTGTCGCGTACAGCAACTGTTCCTTTTTGCTAACCTACTTGCAGTGCCGTCCTTAGCCCCCGCCCAGCACCACAAAACAAGAAGAAGAGCAAGGGCGGTTGTATTATCCTATGAGCATGGTGGGGGATAAGGAAAGGTGTGTGGGGAGTATTGCTTGGTGTAGCGCAATGGATCTGGAGCTTGAATACGTTTGGGCGATCGGAATGGTTGCTCGTATACCATTGGAGCAAAGAGAGCATGTCGCGCCTGTGGATGACTAGCGCGTCTCGTCTCATGGTCATAGCCCCCAATTCTCTGCGTTGGCTACGCAGATAGATTCATTCTAAGCTGGCGCAATAACGAGGCAGGCATCGATGTGGACCTCTTTTTTTTTTTTTTGCCTGTGCGTGTGTTGGTTGGGTTCCACATAGGATTATATCTGAGCATTGGAATTGGGCATTTTACCTTTATTTTACTTTTCTTCAGGTGTGATTGCTTTGTAGATAGGGAGCAAGTGTGTGGTTACCTCTCTCGTTTTCATGCACCGAGGGATTTTCGGATATGGGATTTTCGGTATGCCGATAGACTTGCATTTGTGATATTGTTATAGGCGTTGGTGCCTCTACTACAGTCCGTTCTGGCCGCCAATAACCATGCGCCTGTCTTTTTGGTGTATGTGACTATGATATCATGATATTGTTTCTAGTAGGTAGGAAGTTTTCGAAATATGGTAATGTAGGGCACGAAAGGATTTCTGATTGCAATAGAGACGGTGGAAGGGGGTAATGGGGGAATCTTTGTATTGAATTGCTTCTTAAGTCTTGTAGATTCATATGCCTTGTAGTTTATGGAGTATATGGTGTGGGGAATGGTGGGCGAGGATAGACCTTGTGGGCTTGTAAGTGGTTTATCTTAGAGTACTCTGGATGGAGAGATTGGGTGGATAAGAGATGAGAGTTTTTTGTATTGGATTGCTCTTTAAACATCACCAAAAAAAAAAAAAATGTTCGACATACTCCGCTCTGGGCGTATACGCTGTGGTGGTTCACAGGTAGCGGCGAACCATGGATGGCCCTTGATGCTGGGCTTGGCCGGGCTTAACTTTAATCCCCCGCCACTGCAGGGATCCTTAATAAAGCTCCAGCGAAGCCCCAACGTTCAGCACAACACCCCACATCCCCCACCATGTTCCACGAAGGTACTTTGCAGAGCGGCATCAGCCTCGCCATACAGGAGCAGAAGCTCGTTGTCTGCTTCGTGCGAGGTATGTTACACTACCTAGCTTCTACAGAATCGATGTTTCCTAACAACGTCTATTCCAGACGACAATGAGGAGAGCTCAACATGGGAGAATGATTGGCTTCAGAGCGGATGGGTACGAATAGTGTCTCCCTACGAAACCAATGACTTACATGAGTAGGTCTCTAGCCTCCTAGAACAGAAAGCTGTCGTCCTCCGACTTCAAGCTAGCACCACTGAGGCCGGCTTCCTTTCTGCCTTTTGCCCAATATCGAACATACCTACCCTCGTAGTCATACAGTACGTTGCCGGATAACTACTATGAACAATCCACTAATTCCTATATAGAAATGGGCAGCTGTGCGAACAACTCATGAGCGGCATAGGTAAGGACGAATTCATCAATCGCGTTCGGAAAGTCCTTGGCGCAAGCGCAATCCCAAGCGTCCCACAGACCTCATCCTCAACCCCTCCTCCCCAAACCATTCCCACACTCGAACCCATAGCAGCCTCCACTACTCCTCAGTCCGCTTCACCTGCGCCAGAAGAGCGCCCCCCCGTCTCGCCCATCCTCCCGCCCTCCTCGAAAGCAAAAGGGAAGCAAAAAGTAACACCACCGGACCCGAAACCGGGCCCAGCATCCGCAACTGCCGCCCAACAAGCCGCTCGCGACGCCCTCCGAAAGAAGAAACAAGAAGAAAAGGACGAACTAGCCCGCATCCAGGCCCTCATCGAAGCCGACAAAGCAGAGCGCAAGGCCCAAGCCCTCGCCCGAAAAGCTGAGCGCGAGCGCGAGCGTGAAACCCGGTCCTCGCCCGCAACCTCGCACCTGCCCGTCTCGAGTAGTAGTAAGGGGTCGTTGGCCCGCGATGTGCATTTGAACATACGGCTCTTTGACGGCCGGACGATTAGGCACGTGTTCCCGCGGACAGCAAAATTGCAGGACGACGTGCGGCCGTGGGTCGATGAGCAAGTTGTGGCAGCAGAGGAGGAGACGGGGACGAGAACGAGGCATCCGCCGTACTACTTCAAGCAGATCATGGCGCCGCTGCCGAGCCGGGAGCTCTCCGCAAAAGACGAAAGCGAGATGCTCGGAGACATTGATCTCGCGCCAAGCGCTACCCTCATTCTCATCCCCATAAAAGGCTTCACTGAGGCGTATACTGGTAGTGGGGGGGGCATTGTGGGCGGTGTGGTTGGCGGCGTGACGGGCCTGGTTGGCGGCGTCTTCGGCGCGGCGGCGAGTGCTGTGGGGTATGTTGGTAGTACACTGGGCGCAGTGGTCGGGTACGGGGCTTCCTCCCCGGAATCGCCGAGTAGTGAAGGGGCAAATCACGGTAGGACGCTTGCTGAGGAGAGGGTGGAGGCTAGCGCCTCGGGCTCGGCGTCGGGGATCAGGGTTAGGACGTTGGCGGATCAGAGGGTGGGAGAGGATAGGACCCAGCAGTTTTATAACGGAAATCAGGTGAGTTCATACCTATAAGTTTTTTTTTTTTTTTTTTTTTTTTTTCCCTCTTTTTGGACTAGTGTGCTGATGATCTGGTAGCTGGATTTTGAGAGTCGTGATGACGAAGGGGGAAGAGGGTGAGGCATTGGGTTTAGCGGTTTAAGCGGGGAAATTTTTTTTTTTAGTGTATGGTATGTGTATTATAGGATGTGCGATGCTGGAGTGAGAGAGTGTTGTCTTGATACATTGATCTAGAGATGTCTGGGCGGTAACAAGTAGCGAAGGATATTTATATATTTGGCACTGTACTGGTTTTTCTCGTTCTATCGCTGTTTGAAAAGGAAAAGCTGATGGGTAGTTCGCAGATTGAATATGAGGGAGGATTATGGGTTACTGTAGTGAGCGGAGCGTGGGAGAAAGGAGAGAAGGTAGGGGAGATGGGGGTTGGCATGCTGGGGATGTAGAAATTTAGTGGTTGGTGGTGATGAGGGACTAAAATGGGAGGGATTCTTGTGAATCTGCTAGGGTTGTTGGGCTTGGATTGAATGATTGGCTGGCTTGGCGTGTGCTTGATCTGTGCCTCTTGACTTGGGATATACAGGACTGCGGTGATTTCAGCAAATTTCTTCATGGGGGTTGGAGTGTTTGGATTTCTTTGTATTGATTGGCGCTATGGATTTGCTTCTGAATATTTTCTGATGTGATTAGCATTGTTGGGTTGAGGTAGAATGGTGTTTTATGTATGCTGTAGGCGATGATTGGTTCCAATTTCTGGGTTTCTTTGTAATTGAACTCTTTGTTATTACGAATTGTGTTTAGGATGCCATTTCTTTTTTATGCAAGGGAAGGGTAGATGTCATCCTGCAGGGCTTCTGGCGATTACGGCTCAGCATAGGGCTGTGTACTCATATCAGTCCGAAAAATTGCGGGCAGGTCAACCGCGCCTTTATTTATTGGCTAGGAATCTCGTTGGACTAAAATCTTGCAGTGGTATGTATATATTAGCGCTTGGTTTTGTTGAGTTGTCGTTGTGTTTGCGGGATTTACCTTTGGCTGATCTGAGGTTCTCAGAAAGGCTTGGAGATTTGTGTATAGCTACGGGCAATGAAGAACAGTTGGTATCTTGCATGCAGATAAGAAAGATCATGTCTGGAGGAGCGGGAGAATAGCGAAGGGTTGGAAGGATGCTGGTTAGCTAGATACGTTAATGCGAATAACGTAGATGTGCATCTTTCAGGTATATCGCAACAAGTACGCTCGTGTTGGATATAAGAATCGCATCCAAGCCTCGCGTTCTCATCCTCTAGCACGCTGCTAACAACGAAGGCCCTAATAAATAGGAGCCTCTAAGCGTCGCTTGCGACGACAATAACGGGAGTATTCAACACGCTGCCGCTCGTGAGCCATAGGAGGCGGCTGGCCTTTAAGCAGCTTACATCGGTGGACTTATTAGGGATCCCTGTTTCTTTACTCTTACTAATAGGAAGAAGGTATGCTAGTTCAATTTTGCAGTATAGATGAGGACTAAAGGTAGGCCTCTGTTAGCGGTAATGCTGACTCCTAAGAAGTATTAACGTTACGTCTAGGCTACTGAAGGTGAAATTAAGGTAAAGAAGGCAGATGGTATAAACATAGACTTTACGAGGGAGTTAAGTGCACAGTAGTTCTGGCGTTTAACTACTCCGAAAAGTGAATACATAATATATATAGTAGAGGAATTAAAACTAGACTAAGATAATCTAAGGCACTGATCTAGCTTAAACCATATTAAATATCTTCTCATAAAGATTATTCCGAGCTAATATGCCTATCGCCTCTCCTTTTATTAGCCTGTGGATACAAAACTGACCTATAAGTAAATCCTGCCTATAGGCCTTAAACAGAACGGTTCCTTACTACTAAATAGAATACATATTTTATCCCCTAATCCTAATGCTGCTGATCCGAGCATGTAATATCCTCTCTTAGTTTTCGTAATGATCCGGCCATCTGAAGCCGAGGCTGCCCATCGACCCTAGTTCTTATGGTGACTGCCGCGCTCTATACTATCAGCCACGATTTTGACCCTTTATGCTATATCGTTAGATGCCCCAAGGGCCTTTACGATATGACTTGCTGCCTTATCCAGCCACTCACGATCTGGAACGTCGTGGTACGGTCTGCACTCGTGTCCTGCGGCTGCATGCAGCTGTTGCTGAGCGCCTGTATGAACGCGATGAAGACTGTCTAGCTATCTAGATACCTGTTATTTAGATTAAAGCCTTCATTCTAGCAAATCTTATGCTAGAGCCGCTTTATTATTATGGGCGGCTGATCGACTGTCTTCTTGCTATAGAAGTCCCTAGAAAGTAATGACCGGGAGCACGCCTGGATAATGTCGATCTCGACGCTATGGGTTCGAAGCACAAGACTATTTTTCTCCATGATCTTGAGCTTCGTGATCAAATCGCCGTGTGCGTGGTGTGGATAGATCGGCTCTACCGGGATAATACCCCTGGACTATCTCCAGTTAGGCACCCAGGATGGCAGCCTGTGTTTGTCCCTGAACCATTCATCCAGGCTTATATCTGCCTGGACTACCGTTGCGCGGCAGGAACGGAGACTATAGCGAGGATGTTGTACTGATGCTAATATGATACAAGCTGTAGCTAGGTCTGCTCGCAATATTCGCGCCGTACTATTAATGTATATCTGCTCGACGGCCTTCGTAGAGCTAGCTACGATCGAAACGGGTCTATATCTGAGAGGGTGGGTAGAGTGAACGGAGAAGCACCCGAGGAATGCAAATATACGGTCCCTGTTATTGCTGAACTAGAGGTGGCGCGCCTGTTGGAGCTTGTATACAAAGTTGAATCGGTTTGCGTGGTAGGTGTTCTGGTCTAGCTCCACGAACTGCCAGAATAGGAAGGAGATATCTAATGTGGTGGTGCTGCGGAGATGGTAATAGCTCTTTAGCTCCTTACATACTCTAGCTAGTTTGTTCCAGTCAATCGCGGCGTTGCCCTAGATTATGGTTACTGGTGTACTGGTTCCAGGTGTACTGGTTGCCATTTCCTGTATGACCTATCTGCGTTTAAAGTATCCGCACTTTTAGTGTTTAGATTGTACTAGTAGTACTTTTTGAAACCTTACCCACGCGCGATTAGTCAAAACCTGGAGGGCCTTCTAGTCGTCTCTAAACTGTCTTTCTAGGTCTATTGTGTTCGGATTATAAGATATGCCGTCTACGGGATGACTCTTAAGGGCATCATCAAGCTCGTGAACAAGACCAAAAGCTGACACCGCCTCTTTCGTGTCTAACCCGAGCTATGCCAAGACATGGGCTGCGTCTCAATAGACCCTATTGATAAATTGCACCTGCTGGCTTCTCTCTATCTAATCATCCTGACCCACATAGCACTGGTCAGCCTAGATCCGACGCGGCTAGTCTGGAAGGCGTAATTGACACAGGGCGGCGAAGATCGATCCCCCTCTCAGAACCACCAGTCCTTATTATTGTCACAATCGCGGATCAGAATGTTATATATAATAATTAGTGGTGCCGGATCCCCCTAGACGTACGATATTGCCTAATAATATCCCGCAGAGTCAATATAAACGACTTTAAGCATTCCTGCTAAGGGATTATCCTGTTGCCTGGGATCCAGCGTGACTATTCGGATAGTGTTATTATTCTGCAATGGTTAATAATAGTGTTAAATTCTCTCTAGAGAGGCCTATGCAAGCTGCGACGTGAGGGTTATGTTTCTGGAGGCATTTACAACTAGAGCTAAAAGGTTTGCGATATTGAAGGCGGAGCTAGATTGATAGCCTATTAATTCAGATTTATGTTTCAGCAGATGAGGCTCAGAATCGCGCTTTCATTATTTCAGCCTAATAGCCATATACTCTAGGAATACTGCCTTTTTGCCTTGTTTCGTGACGTGATGACTATAGAAACATACCTTACTGGCTCCCTGTGATCATTAGATATCACATCTAGTCAACCTAACTGCATGATGCTTTGTCTAAACTGATATGCTCGCCAACGCCCGGCTTATATTCTCCTATAGATGACAGTGTCGAGCTGTGTTGATTCGTTCAATAGGAAGGAGTATGGTTATACCCGTAGATACGGTTGAGCGACCTCATTGGATTGGGCTGTCGCTAACGGGATGTGCCTCAATCCGCTTTACTTAGAGCTACAAGTCGGCTTAACTATACATGCACGGCTTTGTCATAGCTATCACTCCAGCGCTTAAATTTTTCTTTTGGGCTGGTTGGAGGCACAAATTACCGCATCTCTATTAATAAGTGTAGTTGAGGCTGAAAACATAAATCCCGGTTCGCATGTCCATACATCTCACCATGTTGAACCCCTTGTAATTATAGGATTCCGTGTGTTCCAAGTCTGTTGCTCGTCGTTTGGGGGAGTTTCTCTATCTCGTCGATTCAAGTTCCACATTAAGTCTAGAAGTTTCTCCTGTCTGTTGTAGGCTGGTCCTCACGCTAGCATCACAACTACTGAACTGCCTACGTTCTCGAACCTCTTCTTATCTGGATTTTACCATGAATGCAACGGGCAATGCCAGTCCGCGCGACGAGAAAGTCCTCACCCGTGACGAGGAAGTCCCTAGGTGCGTCGAGAATGTCCTCAAAAATTATGAAAAGTCTGACACAAGGCTATACGAGGAACTAATGAAGCTCACTATGAAAGAATGCGAGGAATTACTGAAAAACATTAATAGAGAGACCAAAAATAAGGACAAAAATGAGAAGGACATCAGGGAGAAGGATAGAAATGAGGAGGAAAATAATGAGAAGGGCATCAAGACAGTAGTGCAGGGCAGAACGAAGAAGTATGACTCTTTGAAGGAAAAGCTGAAAGATTTAGAAGAGGACCGCAACAAGGACCCCGAAGAGCATAAATAGTTGGAGAAGGAGCTGACAGAGCTAGAAAAGGATCCTAGCAAGGACCTCGAGGAGGGTGACTGGTTGAAGGACAGGCTGACAAAGCTGGAAAAGAATTCCAACAAGATCCCCAAATTCAGAGACTGGGTTTCTGAGGGACACGATATTTACAAACATCCTGAGATGGGGGACCTTGCTGGGGTTCGCATTGGGCTGTATTTCCCCGACGAGATTGTTGAGGCCGTGAACGAGATTAAGAAGCGCTTCGACGTCGAATATTTCTTTGGCATGGTTATGGGTGGGCGAAATGTTACGAAAGGCAAAAATCTAGACATCTGCAAACATTTAGATGGGCAATGGCGCAACAGGAACAATAATCCCTGGAAAAACTACGGATACAAGCCGTGACAAATGGTGGTCAAATGGAAAGAGCCTCGGCGTGAGGGTCTCAAGTCGATCAGAGTAGAGATCCAGGTCGGGACGGTGGTGACACAATTTGGGCCGAGGTGCAATACAACATCATCTACGAAAAACCCCGACAATATCCGTTCCATGCTGACAATGGAGCGAATGATGGATGCCATCAACGGTCTAGCAATCACGACCGACGTGTTGCTCAAGGAATTGACAGGAAATATGGAGGAGGCAAAGAAAGAAGCAAGCCGACAACTCTTTACGGACGGCGCTGATTTTTTAAACTGCCTCCAATCGGCGTAATTGAGCCAGATGCGGCTAGAGGAGCGTCAATGTTGGTTTTGCGCTCAGGATAGCGATACTGCTGACCATCTAGTCAAGGCATGTAGACTGACCTGGCCGGACAATAAGGTCTAGCTCACCTTGTCCCATTGAATTCAAGAAGCTGATTAGAAAGGAAGGGTTTCTACAGCTTAATTCGAAGACGGTCCCAGATCTAAACATCTCTGAACTTCTACAAGCTTTGGGCTACGCCAAAAAGGAGGTTAATTCAAACTGGGGTTTAGGGCCTATGCACCTTGTTAGATGGGTCTACAACAATCATCCTGAACATATGCTATTTTGAGCTTCATGGCGTAATTAACTTCCATTACTACTTGTAATTTCTAGTTTTTAAAGGTTCTATAAGGCTGTAAGTTCCCTCTGACCTAAAATACAAACGTAATCTAGGGGCGAGTTGCCCATACATGCTTGATTCATAATCCTTATTGTAAAACCTTGAACTATACTCGTAGAAGTCAACCGCGTGGAGGCTGGTCGTAGTGGAAGGACCGCGGTAATCTACAAGGGAAGAAGTGAATCTGTGAAGGGACGACGGTGGCGGCCTCGGGACGGGACGGCCGTAGTCAAGCATGCGGAGGGCAACCATGTGCTCTTATCATATGCTGTCAGGGGCTCGTCTCACGTGTTCAGGAGCCGCGGGCTAGTACCGATTCCAGACATTGTTGGAGATGATCTGCGATGGCGGGGTTGGTGACCGTTGTCGCTCTGCTGCGTGCCGACGCGATTTGAAGGATTGACCGAGGGCTCCATTTCTGTTGTGAGAGAGCGCAGGCAATCCGGTAGTGAATAGAGGTTTGCGATTGGACATAATTGATTGAGGAGTAGATTCGCTGATTCAACGAACGGAGGGATTCAACAATGACTATACTCGCATTGGGAGATTTCTTTTTTTACCTTAAGAGCGGTCTTAAAGTTTGAAGCTGCTTTGGATATAGAAAAGACATCCGGTAATTTAGAAACAGGAATATGCAATGCGAAAGCGAAACCGTGTGGTTTAGTTCCGTGACTAGGTTCTTGAGCGTGGATTTGCAGTCTGGGAGCGGTATTCTGATGGAGGCCGATTTCGATGGTTTCGCATCGTGTATTTGGGTTTGACAGCGGCTTTGTGATTTGGTGGGGTTCCGTTGGATAGGGGTAGATATTGGTAGTTTAGTTTCGAGCACTGATGTCCGAGTGGGTTGTGCTTTCGGAAGGACATTTGGAGGGACTTTCGGTGGGACAGGGGAAGACATTGGTTGCTTGGTTTCGTGCACTTGGGCTTGGTGAATGGATTTTGGCGGCTTTCTGCGCCTTAGACTTCTTAGTCTTGGGCTTTGTAGCCTTTATCGTATCTGATATCTTCGTTGTGATTTGTTGAAAGTGGCAAGTGCTCGAAGTTGGTTTTAAAATAGAACAATAGGAAGGGCAGTGGTTGAATTGCTCCTCTGCTAGACGAGGGTATCTCATAATTTCCGCGAGTGACAGACCACTTGTTCTTTCACTTGCTGCCGATTTGGTTCAATGACAATATTTAATGCTTTGGAAGGACTGAAGGATGTCAATGCCCTGTTCACTACTTAGGCCTAGAATTCGCATGGGTGCGAACACCTCAGGAACCTTAATTGAACCATAAATCCATAGATCCACGGGCATCTATTGAACAAACATGGACAAACCTACCCATATCCGGATACTAGTTGCATGCTGCTTTACTACAGATCACATCTGACTTCAAATTGGGCTTGAACTCAACTTATTTTTTTACGCAGTCAACCTCTCGATGAGCCCTTCAATCCGTCCCACGACTTTCTCGCCTAGCTCCGAGACTCGAGCGCCGTTCCGGGATCTGACAACACCCTTCTCTACTCGTCCATCCTTTGTAATCTTCATTATAGCAGTATTTCCGTTCGACCATGTGACGCTGATTTGGGTTACCGGAAGATTCGCATCAATATCCGTAATCTTCAGCGGATCCTGCCTCCCATTCCTCTCTTCATCCTCAATCCAGTCTTCCTCCTCTTCGTCTCTATCGCTCTCCTCATCGGCCCACTCGTTCAAGACCTTTCCAACAGGGTACTTCTCCATCTCCTGCTTTTCCCTCGTCTTCGCATCGGGCAAACCCGCCTCCTTTCTTAATTGATCCACAGCCACGGACCTCAAATGCCACGACACCAGCTCTCTTCTCAAAAACTTCCCAAATCTTACAAGATCTTGTTCGACGCCCTCAAACCCCTCTTTGTGCGCCACCGGCATAAACTTATTCCTCAGTAACTCGAGGGGAATACACGGCGGTATCGTGTGCTTATGGATCTGTAGCACATTATTGTTACTCGGATCCGGTCGATTGAATAAGACATGATACGCATCAACAAATTTCCCCTGTATCGACACGTCGATTCTGATACCGAGGATGTTGCCACTGTCTACCGCATATGGATCGGGGTCTTGCACCTTGTAGGCTGTAATGCCGGCGCATGAACGGTATGTTTGTTCACAGTTGTGATTCGTGATTTTCTTGACAACTTTTGTGGCTTTGCGACGTTGGGATTCGTTTGTGACAGGGCGCTGGTCGACGCGTTGAGAGAGCTGCGGGGTGGAGAGGAGGATGTGGCTTAAGTTTGCGCGGTGGGATTGGAGGCTAGAGATTTGAGCGCGTAATTCAGCGATTTCATTGTCGAGGGCTTCGAGGGTGGCCATTGTTTATGTGAGCTTGGGTCACTGAATGATGACGCTGCCGATGGGAGTGGTTGGATGTTGACGTTGGCTTGCTCCCCGAAAGGGAAAGGCCAGGTCGCGAAGTCACGTGAGATACTTAGCACCAGTAGCTTCTTTCATCGATATATCAAGTTCAAAGAGAGTAATGGATCGAAGAAATGAATCGGAAGTGATAGCATAGTAGCTGTAGATTACACAAAAATGGAGTGTGCTCAGTAGTATGATGGATATCGCGGGTGTAGGCATCCAATTGAAACTGCCGAACCCCGGACTAGGCGTCGCTGATCATTGTCGCCGCCCACCAAAATAGCGGGCAGAGGCCACGTTCCAGGAACCAAATAGCATCATATCGACCCGCACTAAAGCCAAGAAGACACGTTCACCCTCCAAGGGCGTCACTCATTTGTCACCATATGGATGCCTACGCAGCAGATCCCCTCTCCAGTTTCTCCAATTATTCCACCCTCCTTTCCCATAGCCGTTGAGACACGTCTCCCCTCTGCACATCTCACGTCGCAACAGCAGAACCAGCATTTGCAGCACCGTCGATCCGTAAGCCGAGACGACGTTGAGCTCCAAGATCTCGGTCCCGCCGACCCATCATTCCTTTCAAAACAATCCTCTAAGCGGCTCCCTATCTCATCTTCCTCCGGCGCGGAGCCAGCTTCTTCGTCCACCCCTGAAACCGCCCACCTACTACACAACGACGACTCAGACTACTCCCTAGGATCCGACATCGAAACACAAATGAGCAAGAGGAGCACCAGGAGAGGCAATCGCAGCTCCGTGGCTAGGCAGAGTTCCACAGACTCGCTACAAGATCAGAACGGGCATGCGAATGCAACGGGCAAAATGAACGGACTCGTGGAACACCGGCGCAAACATGTCGGCATCGACAGTCCTACGTCGCCGTCCGATCAGGCTGCTTCGTTAATGAGCAGATCGAGCTTTACGCTAGATGATCCTGTGCCGGCGCTGTCGCACTCACATGAAGAGAAAGATACGGCGCAGGGTTTCTTTGAAATGTCGAAGAAGGATCAGAGGAATTTTTTGCTGCTGGTCCTACTATACTTCCTTCAGGGCATACCGATGGGTCTAGCGCATGGATCGGTGCCATTTCTACTCAAGAACAAAGTGTCATATTCGTCTATCGGCGTGTTCTCGTTGGCAGCGTATCCGTACTCGTTGAAGTTGTTTTGGAGTCCTATTGTGGATGCCATTTGGACGCCGAAGATCGGGCGCAGGAAGAGCTGGATTTTACCGATTCAAACTGTTTCGGGCTTCTCAATGATATGGTTGAGCTCGAAAGTTAATGAGATGATGGATTATGCGGGGGAGAAGGAGGGTAATGGCATTTGGAGTTTTACTTGGTGGTGGTTTGCGCTGGTATTCTTGTGTGCTACGCAAGATATCGCAGTCGATGGTATGAAATAACAATTTCAAAACGCTAGGCATGTGCTAACGAAACTACAGGATGGGCTTTGACATTACTGTCCCACGACAATCTTGCATATGCGTCTACGGCGCAAACCGTTGGCTTAACAGCCGGCCAGTTCTTGTCCTATACCGTCTTCCTAGCTTTCAACTCGAAAGATTTTACGAATAAATGGTTCCGTCCTGCCAATGCTCCAGGCGATACCGGCTTGTTGACTCTCGACGGCTATCTGAAATTCTGGGGCTGGGCATATCTAATCGTTACTTTCGGTCTAGCCATCATGAAGCGCGAGGAGCGAACAAAGAATACAGACGGTATTATGGAAGTCTACAAGTCCATGTGGGGTATCCTGAAGTTGAAAAACATTCAGACATTCATCGTCATTCACCTAATTGCTAAGATCGGATTCCAGGCCAACGATGCAGTTACCAGCTTGAAGTTGCTTGATAAGGGATTCAGCCAGGAAGACCTTGCCCTCACTATTCTCATTGATTTCCCCTTCGAAGTTGGCTTGGGATACTACATTGGAAAATGGTGCCAGACATATCCGCCCATGCACATCTGGTGCTGGGCATTCGTAGGACGCCTTGTCGCAGCTGGCTTCGCCCAATTCGTCGTCTCAATATTCCCCCCAGGCGGTACAACGCTCTGGTACTTGCTACTCGTCATCAGCGAGCACGTTTTGTCCACCTTCATGAACACAGTCATGTTCGTTGCGGTATCGGCATTCCATGCAAAGATATCTGATCCCGTCATCGGCGGCACCTATATGACTCTCCTCGCCACGTAAGTTTGCCACAACACCATACCCTTCTCACCTCATGTCGCCGAACTCTTGCTGACAACACTCCAGCGTCTCGAACCTCGGCGGCACCTTCCCGCGCTACTTCGTCCTCAAATTCGTCGACATTTTCACCGTGGCAACGTGTGTGCCACCCGCTACCGCACCAGCACCCGACAAGCTGAAGGGCGATCTCGTCACGCAGGCCTTCTCTTGTGCCCTCGAGGCTGATAAGCACCGGTGCAAGGATGGCGGTGGGTTCTGCAATGTCACAACGGACGGGTACTATGTTATGAATGTTATCTGTATTATTATTGGGATAGTGACATTCTGGGGGTTTATCAAGCCCGCTGTCATGAGGATACAGGCGCTACCACTGAAGGCATGGCGGTTGTCAGCGTAGACGATGGAGTGGGTGTAGGTTACCGTATAGACGTTGTGTATATTATTATTATTATTAGAAGCCTTTGACTGTGGGAGGCGTGTACGATGCAGCGAATCCAGTTCCGTCTGAAAGAATTTGCGGGCCTCGCAGAGATTTGGCTTTGTATAGATAGCCACTATGAGATTCTTGCAGCTATCAGAATCCGGTCATATCCGATTTGGAATCCAATATAAATATGTCTGGGACACTTTCAGCGCAACCTGCGTTTTGGCCCTTGCCGCAGGATCGTGCTAGGTGTGCAGAGGTTGTGACTTGGCAGCGATTGTATAGCACAATATGATGTCATTCCCCCTGGGATTCTAGTCGTGGTTGATTTTAAATCAGATATAAGACTTCTTTTTTTTTTTTGGTTCACGGGACGGTTTTAGCACGCCCTGCGTTTTGGCCCCGGCGTGATTGCGCGAATTCTCGTGATAAGGCGTCGGGCGCTGGCCCTGACATCGAGCTAGCCACTCAGGGCTCGCCCATTTCCCGTTAGCCCAAGACCTTTGGACTGGCGCTAATCCGTGGAGCCTCCCGAGGCTCCTCCGGCTTCATCTGGTGGATAGATTGTGTGTACAGTCAGCCGGCCAGCCTCGAATCTTGCAGAGCCTTGGGCGCCGATAGCGGGAAATGCAGCATTTTCAAGCCGTGTAGTAGCTGTGACTTCACACGATGAACCAAAGACTGCCTCGGAAACGTCCATTCGGCGAACACGCGGGCGCGACAAGGTTTGGGCGAGAGAAGTGAGGGCTTACATGGGCGGGGGCTAAACCTGATGCGGCGGCGTGCTTGATATCTGTCACAAATTATCTGCTGATTTCCATCTTTTGCCAGTGTCGTTTAAACCGTCCCTGACCCTGTGCTTCGTACATACGTGCTAGACAGTGTTACTTGCAGCCATTCCTCAGCTCAGACAAGTGCACTTTCAATCGCCCATCCACCTACCTACCTCCCTTGCACCATCACACCGCGCACAGCAACGCCAACGATCGCCCTCGTACTTCGCCCATCTCCGTCGCTATCACTCTCCAATTACCATGGCGTATGCGTACAGTCCAAAGGTGCGGGTCCAGAAACCTGCGCCTCACTTCTCGGGCACCGCCGTTGTCGACGGTACTTTCGAAGGTACGAATCAGCTATCAAATGCTCTCCCTCCCTCCGATTCTGCGTTAGCCGAATCGTAGCGGAACATGGCTAACGCCGGCGCTGCCACAGACCTGAGCCTCACGCAGTACACGTCGACCAAGCAATGGCTAGTCCTTGGCTTCGTGCCCATGGCCTGGACCTTTGTGTGCCCAACGGAGATCATTGCGTTCAGCGACCGCGCAGCGGATTTCGCGGCACGCGGCGCTTCGGTCGTCTTCGCGTCCACCGATAGCGAGTACTCCCTTCTGGCCTGGACAAATGCGAGTCGGCGGGACGGAGGGCTAGGCAAGATCAACATTCCGCTACTCAGCGATAAGAACCATAGCTTGAGCAAGGATTATGGGGTTCTGATTGAGGAGGAGGGTATTGCGCTGAGGGGCCTGTTCTTGATTGATCCGAATGGCATTGTGAGGCAGGTGAGTCGCATGTTGCATGCATAGAGTGATTGATTCAGGAGCATGAATTTTCATTGTTTAAAGTGGGCATTCAAAGGCCTGGCTAACTTCCCCAGATCACCATCAACGATCTCCCCGTCGGCCGCAGCGTAGACGAAACCCTCCGCCTCCTCGACGCCTTCCAATTTACCGACAAGTACGGCGAGGTAAGAAAACCATACACCCCCTTCCATTCATATACTCAGGTATACTGATCCGTACATAGGTCTGTCCCGCGAACTGGAATCCCGGCCAAGAAACCATTAAAGCCACACCCGAGGGCAACAAGGTCTACACGCAAAAAGTCTACACCGACACCAACATGGTCGACAGCGCGGCCAACGGTACGGCTTCCAAGGCTGCGCACCCAAATGGTCATTAAACTAACCAACTTCCGTCCTGGAAACAGGGGCCGCCTAGATTGGAAACCTTGAAGCTTCGGTGCCCATTTCCTTGACCTCGGATCATATCAAAATTGAGCAGTAGTAAAATGACGAAGGGTTCATTGAGATGAACAGATTCGTGGAGGAAGGCTAAGGGTTTAGCGGGGAATACGTGCATACTTTTCTCCAACTTGCATAACTATGTGTCTTGCTCTGCATATCCGGCATTGGCGAGGGAGTTTTTATATTTGTCTCCTCTCTTCTCGGTTACGAGGACCATTTTCCTTTCGTCTCATCATGCCGTTTGGATGCTTTGTCCGCCCTGTGTGGGTCGGATGGTGTATCTGGGCGGTGGGATGAGTTGTTTGGGTGCCCCGGCGCTAGTATAGGGTTCTTTAATGCTTCAAGGTCTTGTTTGTATCTTGAATTTTCTATTTGTGCGTTGAGATTGAGAAATTGTAGTGAACGTGGCGGCTCTTTACCCATCTCTTCTTTGGGTAAGAGTTTTTTTGGAGTAGGGTGAATACAGGTATTTTCTTTTTTGACATTTGGGGCTTTGATGATTGCGTGATGTGCTGAGATGTGCAAAGGGTGAAGTAGAGCATGTGGAAGGGACTGCTGATTATGATGAGGGAGTGTGTAGTAGGGATTGAAAGGGTTTGTGGCGGGTTTTTAGGACTGAGTGTTGCATATATCTAGGGAGTGTGATGTAGTGGGTGGGAATGTTACGGGGCTTGGAACACAGTGAGTCTTCTGGCGGTTCGGTACGTGGATTTGGACATGAGCATGATTCTCTGTAGGAGAGATTTTGAGAGTAATAGGGGGAAGAGGATACGCGAGATAGTATCGGCGTTGCATTTCTTAAGACAGGGCCCGGAAGCGTGGTGATATTTGTAGTTGGATAGAGAGATTATGATATTTGGTTAGAGTGAGTAGGACGAATGGGATTAAGAGGCTAATGGGATGGTGATGTAGGAATAAGGAATAGGTGTCTTGTTCTTGTTGACCAGATTGAAAGACTAGAGGGAACCTGTACATGTCATAGAAGATATAAATTTTACGACTATAGTGTATAGGGGGTTTATGGGTGTACTTCGTGGATTCGGTGGTGATATATGTGTATGCGCTAACCGAATCCACTCTAGCGTAGATACGCGCTTAAATTTCGTCCTAGACGAATTCACGTCAACCACATTTCCTAATATGCCGACAATCAAGCCAACTCATCGTCAACGCCTCTATCAAGAGGCACTCTAAAGCACGGCAATTCGTAATCGAAGATTCAGACCACGTTTAGAGGACATTGACTGGAGAACAGCCTTTAGTCATGTTCCCGAAGAGATACTACAGCTCTTTGTTGCCTTCCAGCTTTATATTAGGCCTATATACCGTGATGTAAAATCCTCTTCAGTATACGTCGTCTCTAATTCTCTATGAGAGACTCGTTTGTCATAGGAGGTAGAGTGACCCGCTTCTTGCGATTCTTTTACCTTTGACCAGGTGCTGGGTGCTTGCCGTCTTTCTAGGGCAGGTGCAGGTGCTTGGAGTGGGACATGCCGTGTTTATATTTGTTATGGGGATTTTGGCTAGTCTGCCGAGCTGTATCAGATATCGACGTACGATATCACGGTCGATATCACGCCGGATATCACGCTGGATATCAGCTGATATACCCCTTTTTCATGTACATAAATATGGCCCGCTAGCCATCTTCAATCAACCAGTTCAGCTCCTCATCTCCCTCCCTGAGACAAGATTCGCCTCTCACCACAATATTTGTTGGAGAAAAGGGTTGGAATCAATTGAAAATGAGAGTGAATGAGTGTCGTCACTTTTTGACGCAGCACGGAATGTCCCCGAGCAGAGATTGCGTAGAATTATATGTGGTTCCGAAGTATGAGAAGCGATCGCTTTGCAAAGAAATTGTAGTTCAATATAAGAATCGGGATCTACAAGGCTAACGATATATAGAGTATGATGGTTTGCGGGAATGAACGAAATATGGCGATGATGGAATAAGAAAATTTCCGGATAAAATTCAAGAATTGAAATATTCAAATGAACAAAAAGAATGCATAAAAGATAGGAAAAGGATGAGCCAATAAAATATATGTAGAATTTATAGCATCATAGCCATTCCTCTTCATTCAATATTTCCGGCATGGATGGGATCCACGAATTGCTGATAGCATCCCAGTACAAAGTGTCCAATAGATTTCGAGCAGTAATTTTTCCGTTTTTCTCCGCAAATTTTCTAGCCCGATTATATTGTGTCCCTCCATCAGAAATGATATCGGCACCATTCTCTATGAGATACTGCATCATTTCAAGTCGGCCATGCTCTGTGGCAATCTCAATAGCCGTTCTTCCGTTGTACGGAGTAGCCGGGGCATTTATATCTGCCTTGTACTCTAACAGCAATGCCGCTAGACCGCAGAAGCCTTTCATTGCTGCAAATTGTAGAGCTGTAGCACCAGCACCAAGTGCGGGAGCGCCATTCGCATCTGCACCTTTCTGTAGCAGATATCGCACGATCATGTCGCGCCCTAGCTCTACAGCATACTGGAGTGGTGTCTGTTGAATGCCAAGTCTTGCAGGAAAGTTAACATTTGCTCCGCTCTCTATCAAGAACGTGACTTTGCGAAAGTCCCCGACCTTAATTGCTTGTAGGAGTGCAGTCTCCTTCGGCACGGAATCAGCAAAATTAATGCGGCAGTCCCAAAAACATATAGAATTTGGGTTTCCGCCGTTCTGCATGATTATCTGCATCATCTCCAAGCTTTTACCGCTACGGCTTTGAATTGCTGTACCGAGAGGGGTCACTGATGGCTGGTTAATTCCCGTGAGTTCCTCAGGGGCCAAACAATTAACGTCCGCACATTTCGCCAATTTTGTGAAGAGCGCTATATCTTCCCGCTTCACTGCTTCCAAGAGTGCTTCAGCTCCATAAGATAGCCTGCTTTTTGGATAGCTATGGCGAAAGGAACGCACTAGTAGGTCGACTGCAACCGTATCTTGATTCTTTGCAGCTTCGTAAAGTGCACCCGCATCGCATGGACTTGCACCTTGTGCTAGGATCCTTCTAGCAAGGTCGATATCTCTGCTGCAAATAGCAGCAGTAAGTGGAGTGAGCATCTCTACGTGCAATTGCTCCCCGTAATCAACGATCACTTCTGCCTTGAGCAGGTACTCCACCACTGTTGGTTTTTTCAGCAGAATCGCCCATGCTATTGTTGATGAAAAAGGAGAGTAAATTCTTCCTGGAAGTGCTGAGACCAAGTTAGAGCTTAAACTAGGAGGCGGGATAATTTTGTAGTTAAGAATTCCCTGGCTAAGATAATCCGCGATGATTTTTTCATCATCGGTAAAAATTGCGTGAAGTAACAGGGCGGATTTAAAATCCACCGACTTGAAGGCCAACTGAAGGAGAACATAAATAGTTTGTGTTTGAAATTGATGCTTTGTTCGAGTAATGTCTTGGATATCTGGTACAGCACCACAGCTCACAAGCTTCAGTACTAAACTTTCAAGTCCTCTATTAAGAGCTTCACGTAGAGCCCCTTCAAGAGATTTTGGTGATTCCACAAATTCAAGTAGCGATTTTGCGAGGTAGCAATCTCCAATTTCACATGCGGCTTCAAGCATAAGTCCGGCTGAAGCGCAAGAGCTGCTACCTATAAGTGTAGGTGCAAAAAGTCCCCTTGCGTGAAAATAATGAAGAACACTGGAATCATTTGTTCGGATTGCTTCCGCAATAGCTGTTGTGTCTCTGGAGTCCACGGAGACAATGGTATATGGTGAGATTCCTTGATCAAGAAATCCTCCAACCATGTCTAGGTTTTTATTCTTGATAGCACCTATAAGGCAGTCATGCGTCGGGTCCACGTTTGCAGCAATTAATATCTCCATCGCGTGTATATGTTGATTATAGACTGTCCGTGCCAAGCATGTTTCTAAGGCTTGCTTGACATACTTGTTGCCTGATTGCGATTTGAAATACTCGCTTGCCATGAAAGATCTTAGAGCAAGCAGGACGAGATCTTCATCGCGATGGTTGCATATTGCAACAATGTTCGTCTCATTTGTAAGCAAGTCCCTTTTAATGAGAAAGTCGCATATATACTCTGGACAATCCCGAATGAGAATTTTGAGAATGTTCGGGTCAGTGTACTGAGTCACAGAGCGAACAAAATCGGAGGATGGTCTGACATTCTCTTTCACCAGAACAACAATGACATCGAGCACCGATTGGGGGATGGTTCCCTTTTTCGAAATTCGCTTAGTAGCAAGATAGAATAGATTCATAGAATCCGACCTTCTAACACTTCCGCCAGACTGAAGCAGTAATTTTACTATCCTGGGCCGGCCAAGGAGAGTTGCCCGTTCGACTAGAGAAAATGATTCAATTGATAAAACACATTTTAGAGCGTTGATATCCATGTGTTTTCTCTTGAGAATAGTCTTGAGTGCATAAAAAGAGTCGAGCTCAACTGCAGCGATGCACAGACTGTACTCCAGCGCTTGCGAATGTGGTCCCGGAATTGAATTAAGAACTTGCTGCAACTGGAAATCTGAAAGGAAAACTAGTCGCTTGGTTACGGCTGAAAAGAAGACGTTGGCGGGATTTTTGAGGTCGTGAAATTGATCCACGGTATAGAGGTTGTTGATAAGGATATGAAATACCAAAAAGGCTTGTGTGACAGATTCCGGCTGCTTCTGCAAGAGCTGCACACTCTTGGGCGCCAATAAAGTGCCAATCGAAAACGAGCTGAAGTCTACGGGAATACCCATTTGATCGACAGTTTGCCGGATCATCGCGAAGATACTCGGATTCAGCTTCTGCAGCATCGAAACACTGTCAATTGGAATTCGCGGCTGGCCATAACATGTGGCACTAGGCCTAGGAAGTAGAGAAGCATGTGGATATTCTAGCGCGAAATTGGGAAGTGAAAAGGAGTCCTAGAGTGGTCCAAGGAATTGCTCAAACGGATTGTTTCGGTCGACTGGGCTTAAAGGTTGGTACCGTAAGTCTAATTCATTCATCTGTGGTGTGCGAACAAAGTCGATTTGCGTAGTCGCATAGCCTTCTTGGCTCGAGTTCTGAATTGGTAGAGTATCTCGTCGCACTAAGGAAAGATTATCATCCGATATTTCCTCAGCGATACTGCCAGACGCCGCCTGTTCTTCTGGAAAGATAGTGTCCAAACAATCCATATCCGAATTCGTGGTCGATGTCAAGCTTAGGATCGGGGGTGAATGAATCTCAATGTGTTCTGGAAGGTTCTCCAAAAGCTCTAATACTTATATATTAATGTTCGCACACTCGAGTTCGAGGGAGGCCCTCACCAATTGAATCCTCGTCAAAGGTCCTGTTTCGTCGGTGTCGTGCAATCTCTTTTCGAACTTTGTGCCGGGATAGCGGAACACCGTGTATGAAGACATCCGAACTCTTTCCTTTTGCGCTCCTCTCATCTAGAATTTTTGATACAGTTTGCCACTGTCTTTTCGTTGAATACTTCTTGAATTGCCACCTTTTCAATTGCAATTCGAATTGCGACTTGCTACAAATTGTAGAACCGTTAGCTTCATATTCGTCCGACGCTATGAAGTGGTAAAATTGAAGAAGTCTAGGCAATGCCCAGATTCTCCTCACCTAGCCTCAAAGTGGTAGACTCTTTCCATGACGTTGATCAAGCCATCTTCACCATCTAGCTTCCGATCCTCTTCAATGTACAAACGATGTATTGTTCTTTTGTGACTTTCCCATATATTTCCCGCAATGCGCCGCCGCCGCTGCCCACTCATCGTGTCGAGAAATGCCTCAACTATAGAATGAAAATAGTGTTCAAGGACGATATGGGATACGAAATATATTCAGAACGAGGCCAAGACATGAAGAACCATGACTATACTATCAGAAGCAGATAAAATGTAATCATTTAAGCAAAGGTAGATAAACATTTCTGCAAGGCAAGCCAAATTCAAATCAGCGCCTTTCGCGTTCTAACCGGTGAAGACCAAATCTGTTTTTGCTTAGCCCAAATCTGTTATTGTCCGACTACCAATTAAAATGTAGAAGATAGTCCCTCCTACGGATGTTTCTGCATGCACAACGCCACAAGGCAGTGTACGGAGACTAGAAAGACCAATAGGATCATTGCCAAATGCAGCTTAGGCTCAACTGTAGGTTGGCCGAAACCTGCTGTAGGCTGAACACGGACCACAATCTGTTAACTATGACAACGCATGGGCCGCAGAGCAACATTAACCAGAGGAGCAGCCAGTTAGGGTGCCATGATATATTTTTCATCAGGGATCCTAAATCCGTGTCCCATTATGGCCAAAATCAGTTCCTGCTACGAGGCTGGCTAGTCTGCCCATAGCTAGAGCGATAAGGATAGAACATACATGTATCTTTACGAAATAGTTCCTTCTAAATTTAAGGAAGAGTTTTAGAGTTTCACAAAGATGATTGTAGGGCATAATTATGTGACCAAAAATGTACAGCCATGGCCGAAAACTGGTTCAGCCAAAACTATATGAATCAGATCCAAAATCTGTAATCTTCAGCTATATTTCACTCCCTACAATTCTGCAGGCAAGGTGAAGGGAATATCGCATTAAATTTTAGTTGTCATTGGAATCGTCAGCCACTTGCCTCATATCTTAGCCTCCTTGTGTGCCCTGAAATCCTGATGTCAGCCTGGTCCCGGGACGCCATCATCGCCCTAATTACTCTTTTCGTAACATGTACTCCGATAGTAATTCTCCTCTGGGGACTGCTAGATCGTAGAAAAAGATCCGCACGTCAAAGTAGGTCTATACATATTTGTGATAGCATTTGATAACCCTCGTCGCCAACCTCTTTACTCTTTACTCCGGGAATGCTAGTATCTCCACATTCTATTCACTTCTGTTTTCCTGTCAGGTGTTCGTGTCTCCTTTTTCTGCCCTGGGCTTTGAAATCCCTCGTACCGTATATCTTGACCTAGTTCAAATCACCCCTTATGGCGACCCAGCTTCATTCCAAATCGCAATATATCATTTTCTTTGGTCTGTGACTTCCTTCAACTTGACTCATCCCCTGATTTTTATCACGGCTCCTTATCTACAGTCTTTACTTTTAGCCACCAACTAACCGGCATACAGACACTTTGCCAACGTTTTCCCAACCCAGCGAACAAACCAGCGTCTGCTATAAATACCTACTTCGTCAAGATACTATTCAAGCCAGGATTCTCGTCAATGAGCGAGTATATCGGACGGATACTCTCGACACAATCGGGCGCTCGGGAATCTACGTTTAGCTGGGTGATAATGTAAATGACTCCTAGGATACGTTCACTTAGGTGATGGGGTTAGCAGGCCAATGGAATATTCTCCGAAACGTAGCTTCATCAAATACACCGAAGTAAACAACTGGGCCAATATTACCCCGTACTTGAGTAATTTCAAAACTAGCCCATGTGACTTTGCACTAAATATATAGTTAAGGTTCATCTATATTTGTTTAAGGCGGGGTTGAACCTGGTGAGTCTTGGCAATCTAACTAGATTAGACGGGTCGACAAGGGGTCGATAGGTAACCGCCACCTCGAGCTTCAACCTCAACTTGACACCCTGTCGTATTTGCCCAAATGGATGGTGAAGTACCATGGAGCCCCGTATAGCGAAATTGCTGGGCGACTCAGCATCACTTAATCGCAGTTCCTTTGACGTTATTTCGGTCCTCCCGCCACCGCCTGTAGCTCCCCCAAGACCACTCCCAGTCGAACCCAGCACAGTCGGCGATGACGTGAACGCAAAGAATACTACAGTCCGAAATGAATACGTAGCGAGAGAGATTTACAGACAGGCTAACGCCCAGGGGCCTCCCGTTGGTAGTCGCCAGAAATCGAGTGTCCCAATCGCGGAAGTCCTGAACAATGAAGCACCTACGCCGCCAAGGCCTCAACAGCAGCTCGCGCCTTCGACGACACATACAGCGCCTTTCAGCGGAAGGCTGAGCGATATTTTGCTTGATCCGTCACAACATCATGCGAACAAGCGGAGAAAATTGGACACAACCGAAACCCCGGCATCCGGCAATGACCTGCTAAAGCTCCCAAAGCTACCTCAACTTCCGAAGAAGGCTTCGCGGAGGCCTAGGATTCCGCCGCTGTTGCAAGGTCTTCATCAACCGCCGCCGCTACCTCCCGAGGGCAGACTCATACCCCCAATAACGGACGAGGCAGGCGAATTTAGGCGAGATATTGGGACGCGTGTTGCGTTGCGTAGCCCGGCAGCTTACGAAAATACCACTGATCGAGATACTGATCGAGAGACACAATCTGCAAGTATTGAGAGCAAGGCCCACCATGAAGCAGGTCAAGAAAGGAATAAGGAGACGTCAGCGTTTGGGCAGGATAAGGAAAATCTGAACCAGGAGAATGCAGAAAATGCTACGAGAATAGACAGCGCCAAAGGCAGGGAATCCAAGAAAAGGAACAAGTGGTCTGAGCAGGAGACTAGGGATCTGCTCCATGGCGTAAGCAAATTTGGCATTGGCAACTGGAAGAAGATACTCCAGTGTCCGGAATTTAAGTTCAACCAACGTTCTGCTGTCGACCTCAAAGACCGATTTAGAACCTGCTGCCCGGGCGAGGGCTTGAAGCTAAGAAAACCTAGAGCTAAGGATTCGCAAAAAGACAGTGCTCGAAAACAGGATGAATCATTCTCATCGACAACTACGAATCAAGAGGACGATGCGAGTCACAGGTTTTCCTTCGACTCGAATAAAGGTATAGCAAAGATTCCCCGGAAGCCTCGAGGCGACTCGCACAAGAAGAGCTCTGCTGAACTTGCGGCAATGGGGATCGATAAGCCGTTCTTCAAGACTAAACGGCGCGAACGGCGCGAATTTACGGAAGAAGATGATGAGAATTTGCTGAGAGGATTCGAGAAATACGGGCCTGTCTGGCATTCTATGCGTGACGATGAAGATCTGGGCTTTAGCTCTCGTCATCCAACGGATCTTCGCGACCGCTTCAGGATCAAGTATCCAGAGAAGTACGCCAAAGCTGGGTACAAGTTAAAGCTAAAGAACGAATTGATGCTGAAAGAAAAGGAAGGGTCAGGTAGCCATAGGTCCACAGGTACCCTTGACTCAGTCCATAAGCCAGAGGGGGCCAGCCAAGAAGAACCTTCTAGCACTTCTCATGCAAGTACCACCGTATCTTCGACTTCGATTCCTAATCTCAGATCACAAACTTTGCTTCAGCCCATATATCCCGGCTTTTTTGAGGATGATGTGGGAGACGAAGACGAAGGCCATGGTGAACGTAGCCCTGTTTTCCTGAATAGGAAAATCTTCGAATGGGCTGATAACAATCCATCTCAGACAATAACTACGACAGGCTCTGCTAGCATACCTACCATGGCTATGCTACCCCCGGACTTCTCGATGAATATTCTTTCTAGCATGGATGACATCCACATAAATCCGCTCGCAACACTTAAGCTCCCAATGACATCCGTCGACTCAAATATCCAGCCTTCCTCGAATTCCTTGTCGCTGGCCTCACCCATGAACCCGTCTACCGTCGCTAATATTTCTACTCCTTCGACAGTCTCCTCTACCGCGCGCCCACTCTTTGCCCCCTCAAAACAACCAAATATGAGTTCTCTCCTCCGCACACCTAATCTTCCTACAATTGTCTTCCCTCATGTCCCTGCATCGAGCGCCCGCAGCGCTATGCATAATTTGCCGCCACCTGCCGACCTACTTTCTGGCCTAGATATGGATGCTAGGCCCGTCGAGTCGCAGAACGCAGCGTTTGTATTGGATGATGCGAACCTAGGCTTTGGATATGCAGTGCCTAATGGGAATGGAGCTAGCTTTGCGACGGCTACCCTGGCGCCGTTAGGGGGCGCCGTCGCGAGGGGCATTTTGGGGGTTGGAGTGGAGAGGATGGGAGGGGAGGAACCACTAGGCGAGAGGAGTGTGCTTAACAGCAGTATTTAGATAGCTGTGTAGTTGCGGTTGAACTTGGGATTGAGGTCGTTTGGATTTTTAGATACCCCATAGTTTGAGTGATCATTTTCTTTTGATGCTTTGTGGTTTGGTAGACTTGATAGTGTTTGCTAAATTAATTAAGATAGCTTGATGCAATGGAGAATGCGTCTCGCAAAGCTACTTAGTAAAGGGCTGTCAACACACGTCTTTCAAATCGTCTTTGTAAAGATTTGAAGAGAGGAAGTAATAGAAAACATGCGTGAGGTGGAGCTTACATATGTCTATCTCAGAGGCAGGGAGAGTCCTTTGTCTTCGGCGGCATCTGCAAACTGGTCGAGTCAGGGACCGCTGTGCGATACAGCTGTCACCTCCCTCTGAATGCTGGATATTGTTGAATTCCCTTGTAACAACCCAGGATCTTGGGTTTGATAAGAACCCCCAGTTTACAGTAGTACTAGTCTTTTTTTTGCCTCGATTACAGCATCTCCACGGTTTTTTTAACCCTCGTGAGAGCGGTTATAAAGCCCTTCTCATGAGTGAAGGTCCAATGCCGTGCAACATAAGCATGCCAGTAATATTACTAGCAGATAATCTATCAATCTTTGCGTAGCATTTACGATATTTTCTATGCCATCTGAAGATGCCAAAATATATGAGTTTGTATTTCTCGGGGGGAAATCGGCGCCATGGGTGTCCGCTACATCCTCACATTAGCGTCATCCAAAAAGCCTATCTAGGCAGCATCGTCGTCCAAAATATGTGGGGGGGGGGGGGGGACGAAATGTAAGGAAGGAGCGAGAGCCGCCTCCATTTCCTCAGCCAGAGACTAGGCAGGAGCCTTCCGGTCTCGAAGAGTTCGGTGTCTGTGGCTCAGTGCAAGATGCAGAGGCAACTTTAGATTTGCCTTCAACAAACCAACCCACAAGAATGCGAGCACGTTCTGGCTACTTGGAGATATGCCGACATCGTTAACTTCGCTCTCGAGGACTTCAAAGACGCCGAGGCCGTTCTACTAGCGCAGTCCCATTGTACATAAGTTCAAATCTATAACGTTCTGTAGAGCAGGATACCAATCGAAGACTAGCCTTGATATAGCGGAACAAGATACCAGGCAGTATATAGCTCCTTGACCCTCAATAGATAGCAATCAACGATAATCCTCATTAGTCTCGGTACCTTACAAAGCTTGCACTGCTTAATAGCCTTTCGTGGCTGTATCTCTAGAGCACGCCGGAGGAGAAAGAGGCCAATCTCGCGGCCATGGCGTCTAAGGCAGCGCTGATTCAATGGATAAAGGCTCTCATGAAATGTGCTTGTTAGGCGCTTGAATTATTGAACGTAATGTCTTGGGCTTGGCATCTCGTCTTGTCTCCTACGTCTAGCTCTAAATATCGCTGATGTTGAGTATCATCTACAGTGTAACTGCATCACCGGCATGTAAGGCGCTACGATATAGAATATAATGATTAGGTTTGAGGGGGGGGGGGGGGGGGGGGG
>ML986607.1:283697-308587 GCA_010094045.1 Lojkania enalia
AATACGGGTACTGCTAGTTCCGTCTTCCGCATTCATTACTCCCGCCTTCTTGCTATGAGATTTCCACCAATCTCGCCACTAAAATGCATACTACCTGATAGAGCATGATTTTTTTTAAATGCGCAGATTCCATTCGGCCCGCCAGAATGGTGGAAATTATTCCAAAGTCAAAAAATAATCCGAAGGATCCAAGCAAGTCATTGTCGCGATTTGCAACATGCTGCCCTGCGGCTCAGCTCCACGACCCGGGCAACCTTCAAGCGGCTTTCCAACAAATTTGCGACTTTAATCCAGCCTTTCTCCATCCCTAACGAGTCCACATCCACAGCCTCTCAAAGCCGCCTCTCTCTCATATGCGCAATCTATTCCCCGCTTATCTCCCCGTCTGACAAACGGCAATGCAAAACTCCCTGAAATCCCCCTTCGTCGCCTCCTCGACATCTTCCTCCACCACGCGTCCATACTTCTCTTCGTACTCGCTCTTCACCCTGATAAGATGCAAGCGGTCCCAATGCAGCCTGACTAGCCTCGAAATCAGCAGCTCGTATCGTTGTTGCCGCTCGTGTCTAGAGGTCGTCGCTTCCTTGGATGAGGCGCGGCCGGAAGAGGACGGCTCAAGCAGGTCCATGAGCGCATGGTGCAGTAGCATGGCGTCCCGGGCAGGCCGGTTGATAACGCCGTTCAGAATGTGTGCAATTACTTCTCCCTGGGGCTTACGTCAGCATCCGACACAAACCCCAGCACATCACTAGTTCAAATTTGTTTGGAGTTGGGGGTGAAGGGGATGAATAAGAAGAAAAATCAAAAAACATACAACAAGGTTATTACTCCTCTTTAGTGCATCCCTTGCGAAATTACCGCCGTACATGCGCTCATACGTCCTCAGCACCTCGCGTAGGTGTGCGTCGCTGCGCATTACGACGACACTCAACATCGCACTCTCGCCGCCCTCGCGCGCCTTTAGGCTCTTGTACAGCGTCTCCACATCCCGGTTCCGGTACTCGATCGGCCAGACGTCGTTTTCCTCCTGCCGCTCCCCGTCTAGTGCCATGAGAATCGCCTTGCGGAACTTGTCGGCCTTGAGCTCCTTGTCCATGCACCGCGTTAGGCTGTCCCCGTACCGCTTATCCCGAAATGCCTCCTTGATCTTGCGGATCTCGTAATTGCTTCGCCCCATGAGAGCCTCGATGAGTAGCTCTCTTCTTGCATTGCCGGACTGGTACCAATAATTTGCCCAATATCCCTCGCTCTCGTACCGCCCCAGTGCGGTGACGTAGCAGATTTTGCCGAAGTTGCCCGTCGTCTTGAGCTTGATGTGTTTGGCAATGTTAATCCCGCGGCCCTGGACTTTGCAGTGGCGCTTGTATTCTGCGCGGAGTTCGAGCATCTGGTCGTGGGAGAGGGCTGGCAGAATGTCGATTAGTGTATCCACGTCGGGGGTGCGGGATGCCATGGCTTCAACGAGGGCAAGCGCGTCTTCCTCGGTGTCGTAGATCTTTACTCGCTTCTCTTTTTCTTTTTCTTTTTCTTTTTCTTTGCGGCTGTCTTTGCTATCACCATAGGCTGCTAGGGCCAGCTTGTCGCGCGAGTCGCGGCCTGAAGGGCCATAGGCGTCCATGGCGAGTTTATCCTTGCGTTTGGATTTTCGGCGGGGACTGGGTGAGCGTCTTGAGCTTGAATGCGCGCGTCGATGGCCCCCGTGTAGCGATGCGCCAGAGGCCCGTGGATCCAGACTGTCCAACGGCGGGAGATGATCAATATCGTCGTCCGGAAGCATCATCGCTTGGGGCATCGGGCTGATACTCTGATATACCCCGTGATACGCCTCTAGCATTGGACTGGGCGGTGGCATGGCGCCCGCGCCTCCGGGCATCGGCATCCCGTGTGGCACAATGGTCTGGAGGTCCGGTCTGTTGCCGCTGACGGACAGCCTGTCCATGCGCTGTGTTAAACCTTCTGGTCGATTACCACTAACAGAAAGACTGTGGGGACGAAGACTTGGGGATGGGGGGGCGTTGATCTTCCCTCCGCCCTGGGGTACCATTTCTACGATTTTATGACCATCGTATGAACTCGTTTGCCCTGAATGCGATGACGCGCGATGGTGTTCTGGAAGAGGTGAATGTCGGCCCATCGGCGGTGGTGGATAGGACTGCTGGGGTGGTGGTTGTTGTTGTTGTTGTTGTTGTTGTTGTTGTTGCTGTTGCTGCTGCTGCTGCTGCTGCTGCTGCTGTTGTTGTTGTTGTGGAGGAGCTTGCGGCATCGGTGTATAGTATGGTTGCTGGTACGCGTTCGCCGGCGAAGTAGGTTGTGTGGTATGTCTAACAGGCGCCGGCTGTTGCGCTGAGGTGGCTACAGGCTTTGCACTAAACGTTATCTTATTTGGTGGTTGCGCGTACTGGAAACCTGCCCCTCCCCCAGGAGTCCTCGTCGGGCCGGTCTGGTTCGCTGGTGCAGGCGTATATCCATACTGACCCGCGGGTGCATACTGGACGTTTCCCGGGTGTGCTGCGTAGGAGACGGCGGGCTGCGACGATGCTTGATATTGGGCTGCGGCCTGCGCCTGTTGCATATACTGCGGTCGTTCGTGGGGGGGCAGATCGGTGTAGTTGCCCATAGTAAAGGATTCGCTCCCTGGTCTGGCCGCCATGTCTCAGCCTTGCAAACTACCTGCTCTTGTCGCTCAAGCTCGAGGGTGGGATTCAGACGGGAATGGAATAGGAAAAGAGGCGTAGAGCTTCGGGTCACTCACGTCGCGTATGGCTGACTGGAAGGCTGCCTAATCTCATATTGCGGGGTAGCTCCTTCAGCTGAGCCATAGTAAGGTTGAGGCCCTGGCGATGGCGCGCGGACATGGCTGCGTGATCGTGACCGCTCACGTCCTGGCGACTTGGACCGCGAGCGGCCTTTGCGGTCGTCGGGCCGGAGGGACATGGGATTGGATTGGTGAATGTTTCTGTGACTTAATTGTGAGGGAGAGTTTGCGGATCAACCGGCGGCCGCAACGGTACAGAGAGGAGAAGTATTCGGATGGGACTGTACAAGTTGGGAGTAGAAGGTTCGAGCTGAAGCTATCGAGGTACATGCAACATGTGTCCCAAGAGCACACGACGGCAACGAGCGAGCGACATTGACGGCTACAAATTGAGATGGCGGGGGAACTGTTGGTAGCGCAACAAGGTTCCGCCGCGCTTATGCCTTTTGGACTGGGTTGGGCCGCGGTTCTGTCGTCGATCAGCCCTGAATGTGGGGGCCAAATGTCGAGGGCCCATTTCCCTGCCTCGCATGGTCATATTCGAAGCTGAAGCTATCGTGACATTTGAACAATGTATTTAGCGTGTCTAGAGGACAAGTAAGCGGCCGAGAAGGCATGGATACAGTAAGCATGCATCAGCTGCCAAATGGGCTGCCTTAGTAAGACCTTGCAGCTGATATCCAGCACGGTGGCACTAGGCTACAAACGCTTACACTAGCCGTACTCTGCACTCACCTCTTTCTCTCCTCTTTCAGTTCTTATGTTATCCATGTAGCGGCGCATACATTCCTGCTCTCGAGAGAAACCCAAATTGAGCGCGTACAAGTATGCCATATATGGCCCATAACCTTCAGCAACACAAAATCGCAATCTGCTTGACGAACAGCGAATGTTCAACAATCACACCCGGTCCACCCTACTAACCCGGCCTCACCACGGCATGGCTTGGAGCTCAAGCTCAACCTTTGCCCTTCCATACACCGTGGCACACACAGCAAATTGACTTCATGCTTCTCCAAAGCCTGCCCGCACCAATGATGCCCAGAAACCTTATCCAGAACCCATACACATTCCCGATTGGTTCAAACCCCACGCAGTACAAGCACAATACCCACTCTATCCCATCAAAAAAGGAAAGAAAATCATCACCGGCAATACCTTCCTCTTACCTAAGTCTCGCCTCGTTCACCACCCGACCTCAGCATCAGAAATTCCCCTCTCGCTATTTTGTATTTTAACTCTCCCGCCGAATCGGGCAACTTTCTCAAAGAGGCTCACAGAAAAGCCAATAGCTATAATGTATTCGGGAACTTTTGCATGTACCTACTCGATTCCGGCTCCGTTTTCTTTCTTTGTCGAGCTATTCGACCTTAGGCCCTCGAGCTGAAGCAGGTGTGCGCCACACACGAGCTAGACCCATGATCGCTTGCAAGACTTAACAACACATTCATCCATCTCAGCGTTGTCAATGAGGAACAAATATCATATCAGCTCGTTGCTTGTTGCAGCACTTTCACAAACTCTTCCTCACAATGTCCACCATCACAATCGCCCACTCGTCGAACCTGCAGCTGCAATCCCCACTCCTACGCCTGCCTACCGAAATAAAGCACGTGATATACACCTACTGCCTTACAACTCCAACCCCCATCATCGATCCCGTCGCTACCCTCACTTACCCAGACACCCCCTCAACCTCACACATCAGCATTGCACTGCTACAAACATGCCGCCGCATCTACCACGAAGCCGACCGACGCCCTCTCTTCACCCAAAACAAATTCCGCTTCACATCTGTTGACCGCGTGCGCTCCTTCTTCCGCTACCTACCCGCATCCCACAGATCCCTGATCCAAGATCTCGAAATCGATGCGGGGAAAGTGCATTCCGATCACCCGGGAATCGGCCGCGAATGGCTGCAGTACCTTGCCTGGAGTGACGGGCCTTGGGCCAAGTTGCTCGGGTCCCTGCGCGAGGATGCCAGCGGCTTGAAGTGTCTGCAGCTAAACTTCGGGGCCTGGCCTAGCATCCCCATATTCCGGGCTGAGCTGTGGAATCTGCTTCGAAGCATGCTCCTGCATGTACGAGGGCTGGAGAGGATCGTGGTGATTGGGGCGAGCAAGGGGGCTGCGATGGCGCGGCGCGAGCCCTGGTCGCCGGTCCATTATGTTGGCGGTGATGATGTAGGATCAGATGATCTGATACAACGCATGTGGCGCGTTGTCGGGGAAGATGGCGATGAGGACAAGAAAGTCATCAGATGGACGCGATTGGATGACCAAATTTACCTCGAGGTGGTAACAAAGACTTTCCTGTTCAAGAATGTGGATCAGTACTGGCCCGGACCGGGCACCAGAGCGAAGCATACCGATCCATGGCCGGAAAACGGATCCTGTACTTGGTCGGCATATCTAAATCGTAATTCGGATGCTATTGTAGAGCGAGCAATGAAAGGTATCAATCCCAACTTCGCCGAATGATGGGTCTTGCTGGGTCCCAGGGACCATATATCTCATTCTTGTACTTCTGTAATCCGATGAGCCACCAGCTACAGATTCCCATGGAGAAAAATGTGAGAATGCCACCAAGGACGACGCCAGCGATCCAAGCGCCTCGGCCGCCACCTGTCAAGGTCATGAAGACCCCGCCACAGGCGCTGATAATGAGTATGATGGTTAAAGTTACATGACCTTTCCAAGAATTGGACCTGAGGTGTCTCCGGAAGATGGGGAATAGACCAAATACTTCGATGGAGAATAAGGTGAGGGAAAAGACATGCGTGGTAGATGGGAGCCGAGATGCAAGCACGGTTGAGGCCATTAGCGCGGAGTTGGTGGATATTGATGCCGGTAGACTGTTGCAGAGTTAGCAGTGTAGATAATGGAGCTGAATGGCAATACATACTGAGCGCCCGTTCCCTCCCCATAGTCAAAGAATGCAACATTCATGCACAACAAGCCCGTGCTAATGGCCCAGATGGAGTCGCTACTAGTAGATCGGGTAAGAGACTTCAGAATCGGGCTCAAGCCTAATAATGCTGCATAGATGAGCATAGCACTCTTTGCTGTGGTTAGTCGACGTTGATTTCTGGGAGAAAGCGATGATGTAGGATCCGCATACGGCGGATTATGCCCAGAAATAGCGAAAGCTGGGGAAAGAGTCGGCTGGCCGCTCTTAGAGCTGTCTGATACGTCTGACGTAACAGAGGTCACACTAGTACTATGGGAGTGTCTGGGTCGTTCGTTAGGTCCTTCTCCGAGTGTCAACCCAAGACCGTGGGCTTCCTTGACAGAACCAGTCGAGCTGGCGCTTGATATATCCTCACTCAAGCCGTTGCCAGTTGCTATTGGCACAGCTTTGGATTTGGCAGCTCCGTCCTCTCCCTGCCCCATCCAATAGTCCCAAACCAACCATCCCAATACCGTGCAGAAGCTGGCCCAGGTGACGAGGGAGACGGGAGACACTCTCTCCTGTACAATCGCAACAAAGGAGCAGCAGAAAATGGCTACCGATGCAACATGCTGTACAATGACAGTGGAATCGGCCATAAGCGACCAGAATTCATAGGGTTGTAGGCGGGGGTTACGCTGGAGGTGATCCAGGAACGTCTCTTCGTCCGTGTAGTTGTCGGGGACTATCATCGTTAGCGTATTACCCATCCTTCAAGAGACTAAACCCACATGGTTGCTTGAACCATAGCAACTTCTTATAATGTCCCTTCCGTCTACGACTTGCGCTGCGGGTTCTGTTTTTTTCCCTCCTCTTTCGTACGCTCAGACCTGTCGCATCGATAGCGCCCATTCCCAGAAGGCTCTGCTCCCGCAACCTCCTCGACGAGCTGCTGTAAAAGGCATCTTCGGGGGCGAGCCGAGAAGGGTTGAGCGGAGTAGGTGACGTGGAGGTTTGCATCGGATTTGATGGAAAGTTGCCGAAGGACCACGCTACGATACGAAGCGCGAGGTACCCGCAGCCAAGCCGCTCCATTCCGAGGCACGGGATTGTTGCCGATTCCACTAACTCCTTCTGTCATCCCTGAACATTGAACCTTGAACCTTGACGCTTCTCTCTCTCGTCGATCCTACGCCATTAAGAGCGGGTAAGAATTAACATCCATAGTAAGGGCGAGGATCTTTCCGAATAAAATTCCCCTAAGTTCGTACTATTTCTTAATAAATTTTAGCTAAGCTTAGAATCTCTTACGATGGAGCTAATCCAACTGAGAATTAGTGACTTATTACAGCAAATAGGTTCACCTTAAAGAGAATTCATAGCGGGAGTTCGAAAGTAATCTTAATGAAAGCAAGGCCATTTCATTAAGTCCTCCATAAAGTGCAAAACACTGGCCAAAGATGGAAATACACTTACAGAAGAAGGTCTAGTGAAGAGTACGTTCAATATCTAGACGTTCTAGAAAGGCTCTATTCCTCATGCTAGGAATTTTCGAAAACAATTGATTGCATGAATGAGTATGCAACTTCATCAAAAATGGTGACTAGTATATAATACATAAGCTCACTCCAGATATACCGGGGCATATTCATACTCAGACCAATTTCCCACCCCCAAACATAGGAGAATTAAGACGCATGCTAGAGAATTCGTGACTAAGCGCCAGTGTTTACTTTTTTATTACTTCACCCACCCGTTGATTCCTCCCATGATTCCAAAGATTTTCCATTTCTCCGCAACCCAAACACAGCTTAGGCATTCATATGCGTGGGGGTATCCCTCGCTTCCCTATTTGTCCTGTTCGTAGTACTATTTTCCGCTACGTTATGATGCCTAGTCCTATCATCCCCCCTAAAAACCCTATGCACAGTAAGGTCGTCATCATAACCCTTGATCCGCGGCCCCAGCCTCGCGGGGTCAATAATACGACGCCCAAAAACGCACCAAAGAGCGACTTGGCGATCAAATTCAGGGCGTCATAGAAATGGCTTCCGAGTCCTGTGCAATGATGTTACTGCCTTCACGCACGCCCTAGGCAATGGGATGTAAAGTATTGGGGAAGATGAAATCGAGAACTGTGTTGATTCATATCTATAGAGGATCAAGGCTATTTATACCGTCTATCTGTCACATGTTTCTACTATCCTATTATAGTTTGTCTGTTTTCAGGCCTATATAGTCTCGCCATCGCCAGCTTCTGCCGAAGCAGGCCACTTACCCTCCTTCAATACATCAATATTTGCCTCAGCAATTGATGCTCCCTGATACGCGACACTATCCTAGGTATCACATAATGTCAGGGCTAGTCCTTAATGGGGATCGTGACACACATATAACCTTACATGGGATATAGCATCCAGACAACCATGGCTATGGTGCCGCCCATGAGAAAGCAGCAGTTGAGATTATTGTCAAGGGCTGTGGCGTGCCGGCGGTCTTCCTAGGCGAGTTGGTAGAGGATGCAGAAGAAGGCGAAGCAACCTAGATATCATCAGGCTAGTTAATAAGAAAGCATGACATTTCACATGGGGGTAGAAGGTGATGCGAAGGTTTTGAGGAAATGGGACGTATAGAAAGCAAAATAAGGCCCAATTATACCTCGAGGCCACTAGCGCTCTAGTCAACCCCGTGATAATCATGATCCAATCCACAAAGATGACCCAAAGTAGCATGGGCCATGGCATAGCAACCACAAGTAGTAAATCCATGAGCAGTAATGTCGCCGTAATCAACTAGTCAATGTACCTCATTTAGATCATTTCACGAGACGTAGCTGCGACCTTAGGGTTGCTGTGCGGAAATTCAGAACCGGATGGGTGTTAAGCTGGATGGGAGCCCATGGTGAAGTACGCGATGCCGGCCACGAAAAGAATGGCGGCGGCCATATAATGGAAGATACCGCCCCTGCGGTGCTTTGCGGGAGGCTACTGCAAAGACGGTGAAGCTAACAGTGCCCGTGGCTCTGCAAATCGCGAAGTAGAAGTTGGTGCCTTGGGTGATGTGTATATCGGCCGTGCTGCCATTTCGAGTAGATGCTAAGGAAGACTAATGGTATGAAGGATTTTCATAGGGAGGAAGTAGTCAATAGCTAAAGCGAGCTCATTGTTGCACTTTTCTAGATATTCTATTTTGGGCGGTAGAAGTCGGGATCAATACAATTGGCTATGAGACTATGGTAGTATAGGGTATAGAGGGTTTTGTATGATGACGTACTCTGTACTACTCATACCGGGGTATTCCTATCATATACCTTGTCATTCTTGACTTGGATATTTCATAGCAGTTTAGATCAGTCTGCGCATAGTTGGTTGGAGATTCATCATGAATATGGGAAAGTATCCTTTGTCGGGCCCTTGTATGTAATATTTATGATATTGTCGATACAATTGGTGTCCGATAAGGCTAGAGCCCATTATTAACGCCAGCGGCATGTTCACTGCCTCGTCGCGCAAGATCTGGTCACACGCCGAGTAGCCGTCAATAGTTAAAGCTTGTGACGACGTCTCTCGAGCACTAGCTGATCAATTTCGCAAAATTTATTCGATTATGTCTATTGGTGTCACCGAGATATCACGCTATCAACTCAAGCCTTTTTTTCCTGAGATAACAACGTACTAGATATCTCGAGCTGATCCAACACATTTGGAGCCAATACAAAGAGCTGTATTTGTTAGGATTGTCGGGATTGTTTTCTAGCGTGCCGTAAGAGCTTTTAATCTCTCGTGATTACTTCAAGGTTCAAATTTTTTATGGGTGAATTCCCTGGAGGTCTACCATTGATGAAAGGAGGTAATGACTGATGCTGACTGGGTGTCCAGGACGCGGCTCTAGTTGTGCATGCATGGAATCGCACTGTAAATGAACAGCGGAATCAACTTGACCGTTTTATATTGCAGATTATATTCGAATTACTCGTGGTATACGAAATTATGGCTGTTCTACTTAGAAATTGAGTGAACCACTTACGCCTTCAATGTGCCGCAACCAAATTCTACAAACCAGAGTCACAAAATTCATTGTATCCTACCGTAAAGCACCAATTAGATTGCTCTTAAGCCACGTCAAAATAGTTTGCTTGGTTTCCACAGGCAATGCCCGCACTCTTTCAACGCGCCTTTGTCCTTGAATTTGATCCTCGGAGAACCAGTTTCCGTGCAATCCGTAGGGAACGCGCTGCGGAAGCCTTACTCTCGCAACGACGTCCTCCATATTCTTTGCATCCAAGATCCAGAGCTCCGAGACTGCATCATCTCTGCATTGTTTCTCTTCGTCAAGCTGAGATTCGTCGAAAGCATAGAAGAGTAAGAAGCCGTCATCCTCGGAGACAGGGTTGTCGCGCGAGATGAACCGGGCTTCTTGCGCATACCATTTGGGTGGCATTTGGAAAGCGCGGATAGGATCTTGTGGATCTTTTTTTGATAGTATTTGCCACATGCTTCTATTGTCTAGACAGCCTGAAACGCTCCTTGGCGGTGTTTTCTGTGCTTGCGCGAGGAGACTGCGGGTATCTATCTTAACTAGTACATCAATCTTGGTAGCTTTGCCAAGGGCAGTGCTAAATGATTCTTCGGATGTGCTGCAGCCGTATAGGTACCTTGCTAAAGACATCTCAAAGGCGGGATTAAGAGAAGGGAACTCGAAGGGAATAGCGGACAGAGCGTATTGATGTGATATTGTGGGCTCCGTACAAGTGAGATCGAACCGGTAGTGATAGAGGCGACATTGCTCTTCATCCTCGCCTTCAACCTGGGGACCTTTCGTTCGCGGTAAGGAAGATTCCGGGGATTCGGCTGCTAAGTTGGGGGGAGGCGTCACATCCTGTGGCGAAAGCCTCTCGAGATCTTTGGATAGATCATCCTCATAGCTCGCGTAGAAAGATATTCCTCTCCGCTCGACGGGCTTCTGACGCAATGATTGTGGTGAAGGTGCCAGTAGATTTCCAGCGCTGTAAACCAACGAGGCTGAAGTAAGACGGCAGGCTAGAAGGTTGACCGCAGTGACTGCCCCATCATAGTTGTATTCGTCCCATGAATTGGCTGTATGGAATATGCAGCATCCATCGGTTTCGAACCAAAGGACTGCTGACGGATTGTGACGCGGAAATACTCCAAACCTGGAAGGTTTGTCGGGTTCAAAAGAAACTATAGGTTTATTTTTGAGTAAATTTAAAGGCGAGAGAGAAAGCGGAAGATCCATGATGATAGTATGCGTTGGAGATACACCAAAGTCGTGCATCATCTTCCCTCCTGTACAACCTGGGACTGGCGCATTTAAAAGCTTCGATGTTGCCGACGTTGATGTTGGGGAGCGCATTGATGGTATTACGGAATATTGTACATATGGCGGCATAAAGTTGCAGTGGAACAGTATCATTTCTCTTGTGCAGGGGTCAACTTTCGGGTGGCCTGTTGTCCACTCCTTCATGAAGCTCATGAGGCCAGAACCGCCAAATACTTCCTTACGGTCCAAATATTGCTTAGGGAATAATTCCCCTTCAGCCATTTGCCCGTCGTACCAGCCAACGGTCTCAAGCCCCGGTAGCTGGATTCGAATTGGCGGTCCGCTCTCGCAAGTCGCTAGTGCTCGCCCATCGTGGAACATTATATTGGTATTAGCGACGCTTATTCTTTTTATAGTCTTCTGCGAGCCTGGAAGATGGGATACTAATACAAGAAACAGGCTTCGCAAGATCCGGAGAAGAATTGAAGCTAGACTGGAAGTTGGATTGACAAATGTCGAGATGCTGGGTAAAATAGGAGTTTGTAAAGCCGCATTCTCGAGACTTGAGATACAGATATCGGTTAATATGTACTGGTTAACAAAATGAGGAATTGCTTGGTTTGGATCGGAATGCGAACGTTGGAAGAGCACGCCTGCGAGCATCCCGTCGCCGTCGAACCAGTGAGCGTCGCGACCAAGGTCGGCATTAGAGATTGGGTTGCCTCCATTTCTGACATACTCGCCGCCAAGGAGCTCCTGCGGAATGGTGCCAGAATATGTACATGGTGTTGGCGGATGTGTTAATGCTACAGGAGCGAAGTTTCCGGTGAGATATCTTTAGGCACAAGTTAGATGTTAGCCTATAGTGTATGATGGTGAACTTACGGATGAGCTACGCTACGCTTCTTTTTTTGGCCAACTCGGGACATGGTGAACTCCTCCTTGCCCTGCTAGCCTAGGAGTCAAACTGCTTCTGGGGAGAGTAGTAGTAGGACAACCCAATCTGTAGCTGGAACGAGACTTCATTCTCTATTTGATCGCAATATCATGCGTATCGGCATCGTCGTTAGACCAATGTCGATCACGCGTACCGCTCACTGAAGGCGCACTGCTACGAAATGGATGGCGAGGGAAATGCCATGTTTTCCATATGATCGCAATTATCGCGGAGGGGAAAAATGATGACGTTGGGATCAAATGTACGAGAAGCTTGATTTTGGAGCTAACCCCATTTGGGCGCTAGCGGACAGATGTACAAGGGTCGGCCTCTCATTCCTCAGCGCGTCATGGTGGCGCTTGTCCCCCAACACGGCTCGCTCAACATCCACCACGGTAATCATGGCGAATGTTCCTGCTGTGCTAGTCTTCCGTCCGCCGTGCCATAGCACTTTGTCCTGCTTTAGGTTCTATGAATTGACGTGAATGGGAAAGTCTGATGGTTATGGAATTGTGGTGACTTTGGCAATATGGGATTCGAATATGTCTTTGTGTATGTGCGCTTTTTTTGGCATTTCCCCGAGGGCTGCTAATGAACAGAAACCAGGCATATCAAATACACGATACCGCCTGCGGTGCTCCTCACCCTGTTGTATCGTCCACTATTTACCCGGCTTGATGCTTACAAGATCGCATGTCTCATAACAGTACGGATGTCGCAAGAGATGCTATGCGCCGCTAATAGTTGTCTAGGTCGCCGTTGTATCGACGATACCATGGGATTCGTACCTAATCCGCACGCGCGTGTGGAGCTATCCGCGCCGTGTCATTATTGGACCGACACTCTATGACATTCCATGTGAAGAGATCTTCTTCTTCATTATCCAGACCTACAATACCTCGCTTCTCTATCTCATCTTAAGCAAAGCGACATTCCAGCCAATCTATTTGCGCGCTGAACGAACTCAGTTGCATCCTCTCGGGCCAGCGAACCCACAATGGCGATATTACAGATTTCTTGGACAGGTAGGATTTGGATCGGCGGCTTTGCTAGGGCTACAGATGGTTAAGAATGGAGGCATGAGCACATATGCTGGGCTAATTCTCGCGTGGGCAGTGCCTTTCCTCTTTCTTCTTTGGTAAGCTAGGCTAGACACGTCTCTATACCCTACTAAACTGACATGATTCAGGAGTCTTGCATACCAGTTCATTCTCGGTCTTCCGTTTTCAAACACCTTGATACCTATTTTACTTCCGACATTATACCTTTGGCTCGTCGATACTCTCGCATTGAAGAGAGGAACTTGGGTAATAAGCACTAATACAAAGCTGGGATTATATGTATGGGACCACCTAGAGATAGAGTAGGCAACCTGTACGACCTCTTTGCCCCGTCAAGACTAATAGTTTCTAGGGAAGCAATCTTCTTCCTCTTAACAAACACATTAATCGTATTTGGTCAGATCGCCTTCGACAACGCTTTATCGATATTGTACACGTTTCCAAGAACCTTTCATGAGCTGCCTGTCTTGCCATCGCCATATCTTTTAGTTCGAGCTCTTCTTCATCCCGCTTCGAAGTACGATGAGGGACGTATTCAGGGACTTCAGGATGCCGTTCAACGACTAAGAAAGAAGAGTCGGAGTTTTTTTCTTGCCAGCTTCACCTTTCAGGGCCAGATACGCACCGATTTGCTTCTGCTGTACTCCTTCTGTCGTGTAGCGGATGATCTTGTGGATAACGCATCTTCTGAACCCGAAGCCCAGATGTGGATCTCGCGACTACGCGCCTTTCTGGACACAGACTACAGTGAGGGTAAATCAAGCCTTGTGAATGAGGATTATATTAACCTCAACTTCCCCGCTGAGACAAAATCCGCTCTCTTACATATTCCCACCACCAAGATTTCGAAAATGCCATTGAAGGAACTCTTGGATGGGTTTGATATGGATCTTGCATTTTCGAAGGCTGAACAGCCGCCACCAATTCGGAATGAATCTGACCTGGAACTTTACGCCCACCGAGTTGCAGGCACTGTCGCCCGGATGTGCATAGAGCTCATATTCTGCAACTATCAGAGCATGCTGACGGTGAATGACCGAAGACGCATATTGGATGCGGGAGATCGTATGGGTACCGCTCTCCAATTAGTCAATATTGCGCGCGACATTTCGGTGGACGCAAAAATGGGCCGCGTGTATCTTCCAATGACCTGGGTCAAGGAAGAGGGTCTAACGTACATCTCAATCGTCAAGGACCCCAGAGGAATGAGGGTAGAAAAATTGCGCCTTAGATTACTGGAGAAGGCCTTCGCAGCGTACGAGAGTGCGAAGGACGCTATCGAGGAGCTGCCCGTGGAAGCGCGAGGCCCGATTAGGGTAGCTGTGGAAAGCTACATGGAGATCGGCAGAGTACTAAGGCAGGAGGGATATGTCGTTAAAGCAGGGAGAGCTACGGTTCCGAAGTGGAGGAGGTTATTGGTGGCTTGGAGAACCTTGGGTCGGAAGAGCACTATGCGGCGATAGACGACAATATTTTGAATTAATGCCTAGACTATACAATGATCCCATTACTCCTACAAATGAGCAAAATCTAAGATATTTGCCTCAATGGGCTTTTAAAAACTGAGACCTATGGAAATTTCTCCACATGTGAAAGAGAGTCAATGCGCCGTCGTAGGCAGCCACGCTAAGCCGCTTTTCAACGCTCACGTCATGACTTTAAATCGGCCAACTGAAAGCGTGGAAAGCGTCTTTGAGCCTGCAAAGTTTCATCTACACTTTTAGCATTGATGGGACGAATAAAGAAACCAAAGGTGATTGTTGTTGGCGCAGGAGTTGGCGGCGTCGCAACTGCAGCACGACTTGCGGAGGCCGGCTTGGAGGTCACGGTAGTAGAGAAGAACAACTTCACAGGTGGTAGATGCTCGCTGATACACAAGGATGGATATGTGAGAAATAAATATGCCTTACAACTATCCTTAGGATGGTTATTCATTAATTATTTACAGCGCTTCGACCAGGGACCAAGTCTCTTACTGCTGCCGCACCTTTTTCACGAAACATTTCACGACCTAGGCGCGTCGATGGAAGAAGAGGGCATTAAACTGATAAAATGTGAACCGAATTACAAAATCCATTTCCACGACGGCGTCACTTTCCACATGTCGACCGATCTCACTACCATGAAGGCCGAGATTGAGCGATTCGAAGGCAAAGACGGTTTTTATCGCTATCTCTCCTTTTTGCAGGAATCGCACCGGCATTACGAACTCTCTGTCACGTACGTCTTGCGCAAGAACTTTTATTCGCTTCTAAGCATGCTGCGCCCTGGATTCTTGAGGCATTTGTTGGAGCTGCATCCATTTGAATGCATATATAAGAGGGCGAGTATGTATTTCTGGAGTGAGAGGTTGAGGCGCGTCTTTACGTTTGCGAGTATGTATATGGGGATGAGTCCGTTCGACGCACCCGGGACGTATAGTTTATTGCAGTATACAGAACTTGCAGAGGGGGTATGGTATCCGAAGGGGGGCTTTCATAAGGTATTATCCTCTCCAGCCTCATATTGCATGACATTCTGATATTGATGGGTAGGTTATTGACGGTCTTGTAAAAGTCGGGAAGAAACGAGGCGTCAAATACAGGCTCAGCACTCCAGTATCTGAGATTAAGCTCTCTGAAGACGGACAGGAAGTGAAAGGCGTCATTCTCGCCGATTCGGGCGAGACTCTGGAGGCTGACATTGTTATCTGTAATGCAGACCTGACATACGCCTACAACAATCTTCTTCCACCAACATCTTATTCCCGTTCATTATCGAAACGCCATGCTTCTTGTTCAAGCATATCTTTCTACTGGGCGCTAGATAAACGATTCCTGGAACTCTCGGCGCACAACATCTTCCTTGCCGAAGCATACAAAGAAAGCTTTAATAGTATCTTTAAAAAACACCAAATCCCCGACGAACCCAGTTTCTACGTCAACGTGCCATCCCGTGTCGACCCCTCAGCCGCGCCTCGAGGCTGTGATGCCTTAGTCGTTCTTGTCCCTGTCGGCCATTTGCTGGATCCCGATTTCAACGCACACAAGGGGGTAGACACATCTGGAAAAACACAAGACTGGGACACCATGGTATCCATCGCTCGCCGCACCATCCTCGCGACCATCGAAAGTCGTCTTCACATCTCACTAGCGCCTCACATCCTCCATGAATCCATAAACACACCCCCAACTTGGAAATCTACGTTTAATCTGGACCGCGGAGCTATCCTGGGTCTCTCGCATTCCTTTTTCAATGTTCTCTCCTTTCGACCAAAGACGAAGCATCCGAATTTTCGGAATCTTTTTTTCGTTGGCGCAAGTACACATCCGGGAACTGGCGTACCGATTGTGCTTGCAGGGGCAAAAATCGTCAGTGAGCAAGCATTAAGCCAGTGGTGGAGACGAATACCGTGGCAGAAAAATGATGATGTCGATAATGAAAAAGTTGGGGAATTGGATAGGGTGCACTGGAGGCCGGCTTTGGACTTGCTTCAGTGGGTTGTTGTGCTTTTGGCGGGGATTTTTTTGACGGTGTGGTGGACACGGGTTGAGGGGTGGAATTGGAAGGATGGGATGTTTGCGGGCGGGGATTGGTAGGATTCAATTGATACATTTTTCTAGAGCAATGAAATCTGTTGTGTGCATGAAGCAGAAGCTTCTAGTTGACGTTTTTATTTTTGATCTTCGCTCAGTAGACACAATGTAGGACCGATATTTATGTGGGAGAAATGTCTATTTTGTGTCTATTTAGCTGCTCGATGCTACCCTGATAGCACTATCATAATGAATATAATTCGTTGACCCGTGTGGTCATGTTATTTCTACTTCAAACAAGCCTACTTCTTTTTCCACCCCTTGACCTTCCGCAATGCCCGCTTCACCCCTGCCCTACCCAAATCCCCCAACTCTTTAATATCCTCACCCAAGAACGTAATCAATATCCCGCTTTGTTTCATCAACATTCTGACGGATAACATTACACTCGATCAATTCCGCTGTCCAATCGCGTACGATATAACACCCCATCGTCCCTTGCCCTTCTACTAATTTACGAGGAGCTTTTCAGTGCTGGACGTGCTCATCCTTTACGTAGAAAATAATATCGTTCGCGTCGGCTTCTTTCGTGCTCTAATATATCATGCTCCCGGCCTCGCTCACATCCGAACTGTACTCATCGTTTTTGCCGTGTAGCACGAAGCCGCACGAAGCGTAAGAGAGAGGGATGGAGAGCGCGATGCTGGTGTCCGGGAGTGAATGTAGCAAGGCATGGGTTTGGGGACAAGGTGGAGAAAAAGTGGTGGAAGGCAGATTATGTATCTTCAAGTTTTTTGTCCCCTTGAGCGCGGAGCCGAACTTTGAAGAGATAGGGAGTTGATGTTGATTTGTGGGTACGAAGAGGTGCCCAGAGCTGGAGCTTGGGTAGTCATGGGTGGCTAGTAGTTTAGAATGGGGGAGTTCTTAGGCTATAGCTATTGTTGAGGACGAAATTACTGATAGCCATTAGGAATTGTTAGCGTCTTCGCTTCGGTAGACCGTTGAGGAACTTGGTCCTCGAGAGGTTCGTTGGAAGGGGAAAAGCATATGTTCCTTTAAGACGACATTCGGTAGAATAAGTTATAAAAACATTTATATGGGAGGTAATATAGCTCGGTCCGGGTCAGTTTCGTGCATTGTCGCGAGGCAGCGCTGGCTCGGGGAGCCTATGGATAGAGGATAACAACGAGCCTTGTCATGAATTTTCAGGTGATATAATAGGTCTAGGATTACCATGGTTTGGTTATTTACCTAAATATCTAGTTTGACGTCAATACTGAACTCCATTGGGAAGTTTCTAGGAAATTCTAGCACAATACAATTCTGTCTACAAAATGAATGGCCCGCTTAATCAAACTATTCACGCAAACGCAACGATACAATTAAGGGCTCTTTCACCCAAAAGATAAAAATCTGCTGCTTTGCATAGTCCAACACTTGATATCCGCGGGCTGGTCTTATATCAAAGGAGTAGAGCAGCCGTGCAAGAGTGAGTCTCATCTCCACCCAAGCAAGTTTCCGCCCAAGACATTTATGGCGGCCCACAGAAAACGGCTCGAAAACGCTCAGAATGTCGCCTTCCAACCCTTCAATGAAGCGTTCTGGAATGAACTCCTCTGGGCGAGTAAAATTTGTGGATGAGCGGTAGGCGGGGTATTGGTTCAAAGAGACGTGTGTCTGCAGTTAAATATTAGCCTGAGAGGTTTCGTTGTTATAAAACAAGATATACCCCGGCTGTAACCCACTGTCCACAAATCTCGGCTCCACCGGCAGGAACAACACGCGGAATAGGACCAATTGCTGCGGGAGGGCCTAGCCTGATCCCTTCTTGAATGACAGCATTAAGATAGTCTAAGTCTGCGACACTGGCTATCGTGATTTCCGAGTCGACTACGAACGCGTTCCGAATTTCGCTCTCAACTTTGTTTAGAGCACCGTGGTTTCTCATCAATTGATTTAAGGGAGAAGCCATTGCAATGCTCGTCGTTTCCCGCTCCAGCAAAAATAAGGATCGTCATATCGATCTCCATCTCTTCATATGGAATAGCATCTCCTTTCTCTTTATTGTACTCCAATAGGAAAATTTATTCCTACTTCATTTTATCATAGTTTCGACGCAAGCGCAGCATTGGCATTCACTACCGGATCTCTAAAGAGATATATAAATACCCTCTCCTCCCCAATTCTCTCACTCCATAACCTCTGCAATACAAGCGAGTTCTCCAAACTCTTTGCAAAACCTTCAACAAAATAGCGTTGTCCGTCTCACGAAGGCACCTTTCATCAAAGAATTCCTACTAGCCAACCGTCAACATCCTCAATATGAAGCTCGCCACCCTCCTCCTTGCGGCTTTTGCGATGGGCACCTTCGCCGCTCCGACCGAGCCGACTAAATCGAATCAGTCAATCGATAGTATTGTCCCAAACTGCGGATGGTGCGATGACTATTATTGGTCCTGTTATGATGTAAGCTAGCATTCCCGGCTCTTTTTGACCACCCTAGCTTGTTTTCACCAATATCTCTCGTCAATACTTCCAAGGAAACTATTCCCTCGTACTAAATATATTTGGAGAAATGCCTCTGGCAACCTGGCTGCGACGCCGCCTGTTCTATCCGCACTTACCAACAGCGCAACGTAAATAATGAATTAATAGTAGTTGGAGGCTAATGCTGATAATATCATAGCACGAGTGCAAGTCATGCGGATATATCGGCTGTAGCTAGATGTTTCCATTACTTAGACCCGATCTCAACAGCCTCCGGAGGTGAAATTCCATATCCATAACTCTCAAACAAAAGCGAGGCTTGATCTACGGTTCGATTTTTACGAGTACGTCTGCCTTCTTGACATCATACATGACTTCTACAACGGGAATCGAGACTACCCAGGGGTTCTTGGCTTTGGTAACAAATACTATTCCTAAACATTAGACTTTCGACATGTGCACAATTCCTGTGAGTACTTGCTTGTGCATGACTCGCTCCTCCCCTTCACTTTCGGCCATCGTGACATTACTCAGCACACTACCCAATAATTTAACATATTTTAACACGGCTTATTATCTCATTTATTGCCCTAAACGTGGGACTTTGCTTCCTTTTTGCGGCCTTTTTATCATCTAATCTAGTTATTCAGGGTATCGCTCTCCTTACAGTCCAATTTTCATACTCTTAGATATGCCCGTACCTCCACAACCTATCACAGCATTTTGGCTCTCTATACCTTCATCATATCGTTTGCGCTCGCAGCTGCACAGGATGGTTTCACCCCTCGAGTGCCAGTGCCAAATGCATAATATATATTGTCATGGGGATTTTTGGCTAGTCTGCCGAGCTGTATCAGATATCGACGTACGATATCACGTACGATATCACGCCGGATATCACGCTGGATATCAGCTGATATACCCCTTTTTCATGTACATAAATATGGCCCGCTGGCCATCTTCAATCAACCAGTTCAGCTCCTCATCTCCCTCCCTGAGACAAGATTCGCCTCTCACCACATATATCGCCATGAGCTTTCCCTATACTTATTTTGCTGCCCTTTCTATGCCATTCTTTCCTTAGCTGGGTTCCGTATGGCTGGTATGGCTTGGATTTCTACTTCGCTTCTCGTGATCAACACTCAACTTATTCGTGTGAGAACTCCACCTCAGAATCAATGGTATCTAGCCACTCCTAGTAAGATTTAAAAAATTATGAAGCTTATGATCGTCCTATTATCCACATTATCACCCACAGCCACCCGTGAAATATCACTGATAAAATATTTTCGCAATAGGCATTGGATCTGCGACTTTAACAACTACTGTAACTGCTTGGTCTTTTTATCCCGATTCTCTTTTCAACGTCCTTCATTTTTTATGAGTTAATAAATGCCTAGTTGCGTGCTCATTCCGAGGCACAGAGAGCAACATGCATCTGTCATATGACCGCTTGTTTCAGCGCAGTTTCCTACAAATAACCCCCACCTACGTCGGAGTAAATACTTGGCTTTTCGCTTGCACTCTTCAGAAAATTGTACGTTTTCTTGCTAGCAATCTGTAATGTGCATGCAACGAATAGCTTGGTAAAATTTACGCCAGGTAAGGCAATGGCCCGATTACAATAGATAGCTTTCCTACCGAGACACTCTCGGCCGTCCGGATATTGTGCTGGCTCTTTTTCCTTCTCTTATTTCCTTTTCTTTTGTGATGATTTGCGTAGCTGAGAATTCACATTTGCCCAGCTTGGTCTTTAAGGCCATAATGGACCGTGTAGCGATTTCCCATGGCTTTAAATCTAGTAGTTTCAAAGTCCTTTAGAGCTTTGTCTCTGGGATCCTTGCTATCCCAGTAATGAGATTTCATGTCGGTTTGGTTCCAATATTGTAAGTCAACCTCTACAACACACATGTCGGGTAAATTCGTGAGTTCGCAAGTGAATCTTCCACATCAAGCGACACGGGTGGGAGATGTGTGCCTTGGTCATCACCTGCTGATGAGTTTCCTCCGCAGACTCGGGGGAGTCAGGGGTAACTATTCTCTTGGTCGGTCTTACCATTTTCGTTGGGTGGTAATCAGTGTGTACGAGATAGAAGGTGATGTGGGTGTCTAGCGCCGGTTAACGCACCTTAAAATGAGGGGTATACCTAACCAATATCAATTATTTATACTTCTCATATTCTTCAATAGTGCTTGCTATTGAGCTCCAACTCAGGTCATCTATGGGACTCTACTATCTATGAGGCCTTCTCGATCAATCGGACGGACCTTATTAATGATCTCTCAGAATGATATCGTGGCCGGGACATCGATCATGTTGCGATTAGTTGCTATACGAATTTAATTGCTGTTATCATCAATCACTCAAACAGGTGGTACACACGATAAATAATGAGCGGGCGACTTAAAGAATGACGTGGGATATATAACAGGCGACTATGATAGTCCAAAAAAGATACGCAAAGCTAGAGGTTCTGTTGGTCTACAACGATTAGTAGACTAAAGCTTGAACATGATAGAGCGGCACTACAAACCTTGACTTTTCAGGAAAGCAATCTCGAACGTAAAGTAAGGGCGGTATCGGCCCGAAGGGTCATCCAATTATTCAAGGTTTAAAAAATATCCATTCTAGGACACTGACATTTATGAAAATGACGATAGCTACATTAGTTGGAGATCTTCTGTGGCATGTGGTAACGTAGCGGTTGATGGTTAAGGTCGTTGGAAGAGGCTATCCAAGAGCTCTGCCAAGTTTGTCTTGGAAAGCTTGGTCTAGTGCCAGCTTTTTGACCGTAACACCATCGTCGTCTCACCCAAGTTGGGGGTTTGCCATGTCGCTCTGTAAATCCCATCCATACGCCGATTGCAGCGTATCTCGCCCTAGCTTCTTCCTGGCGTAGCTATGGGGATGATGGCATCGCACATTTGCTCTTCCATAAATCCGTGATTCTCTAGGTAAGCATCTCAACCAGCTTCAATTTTGCTCAACAACAATGCCTCGCTCTCTCGCTTTTTCTATTCCTCTGCCTAATTCTGCTTTTGCAGCATACTCATTCAATCTTTTGGAGCATTTGGCTGGCATCGCACCCTACTTCTAGCCTTCCGACCCTCCACTAGATCCCAATGCCCTGCAAGGATGCGATGTCGCTCGAGCCACGTATTTAGTCAGGCAGGCGGCCATCTATGTGAATGACCATCACTACGAAAATTTTATCGAGTCGTCCATAGATAAACTTGCTAATCCGAGCGTGGACTGGAGCAGGGTTTGACCGTTGTCGTTTCTCACGAAATGGCAAACCCCCACATCGGATAGAGACATGGAAGACCTAACTAAAGTCGGCGAACTGGAGGCCTTCAAAATAGGCGTGGATATAAAGCTTAGGTATCATTCTTTCGGAGCGGCGAAGAAGGTATGGGCATCAATAGCGGAACGGACAGAATTGAGCGCGCAGTCCTTCATTGAAGTGTTGGTGTTGACGAGCAACGAGACCCACAGTGTTTCGGCACCCGAGAGCGAGGTTTAGGGAGCCGGATCATAAACGCCGTATAAAGGGTGCCCCAAATACAATTCATCTGTTGGTAGCGAATAGTCGTCGGTGTGTTGGATGGCGTTGCTACGTAGCGGTCGTATAGTTACTGACGATATCAAAGCGATTCAAGAAGATCCACACGAAGCCGATTATTGAGTGGTTCAATAATCCCGCCCCTGGGTTCAACTTCACTGCTGATGATATAGTCGGAATGTAGGAATTGTGCAGCTACGAGACAGTAATTCGAGGATCGTCCCCTTTCTATTCGCTCGACGTAAATTTCCCCAAATAACCAGATGGGGTTCGAGTATACGAATAAAATCCCATATCACCACAATACCGGACGTAGCATTCCGATTTCCGGAGTGCTCGGGCATCCGTGGGCTAATGCTCCAGAGACATTGCCTGAGGACGTTCCTGAACGGGATCTCTACATATCGTTCACCCACCGCGAATTAGTAACCACGGTCATCGTCGCACTAGTACTATTCATCAACCAAACTTGTTCTGGTGCCAATAACCCGAATGTAGCAATGCCTCTTACGACCCAAAATTAATTGCGGGCCTGACAATCGTCCCGCATTATCCCCTTCCTAGCCAACGTTCCGGTCAAGAAGATGTCATGCGACAGTTACAGATATGAATTAGGGGAGTATGTCAGAGTCCTCGTCAACCAAGGTCCGTAGCATCTACCCGACTGCTCTGACGGACCGAGGAATAACTGTTCCAAAGCTGTATTCAAACAATCGTCGAAGCAAGGGCAAATTATTTGGCAGATATACTGAAAACCGCCAGCCAGAATACACGAATTCGATGGATGTAATGACTCTCTACGGTAGTGTGTAATTAATGGCTCGTGACAACTGGCGGACAATAATTTCAAGCAAAAGCTGGCCTGGCATTCGGATGCATTTCATATTCGTATTAAGCAGGCCTCCCCCTCTCGGCTCGGCCATCTAATAATTTCATCCAATCCGATTCCTCGAATTGGTTCCATTCCTCTGGCGCGACGGGGCTCGTGTATGTGCGAATTATAAATCGCGCTTGACCGTCATTCCCGAATTTACCGCGACCCTGCACTCTCGCCTTATCAATCGCTCGATCGTCTCCACATCAACATTTGAACGTGGAAAACTTTTCTTCTTTCTTCATTCACTATTCCCACCATTTCCTCGTGGATTTTTATCGGTTTGATGTATTTTGTGTGCGATTGCATTGTTCGCTTTATTCCGGACGACGAGGACGGCGTATCCTGAGCATTTTCGGAGTTAGCGCGCATTTCTCGACATCCTCAGTATGGCATCAGTCAGCCTCGTATTACGGCGACCCCACCTCCTGCTTCGCAGAGTACCCGCGCAAGACAGGAAGGGCAAACACCAAGCTGAGGCAGCAAACTCACACCTTCTTACCTTCGAGGAGCTGCCAAAATGGTATCAGGACAATCCACACATCCAAACATGCTACCGACCGGTGTCAAACAGCTATAATAGCTGCATCCACTCGCTTACATACCTCCACAATGAGACCATGAACATCTACACGCATCTCCTCCCAGCCATTATCCTTGCTCTCGCCCTACCAACCCTTCAACTAAACATTTCCCGCATCTACCACCACGCCCCCTGGACCGACCGCTTCATGCTCACATTAACGCCCATGGCCACACTCGCCACCCTCTCCCTCTCCACAACCTACCACACCCTAATGAACCACTCCCCCTTTATCTCCGCGTCCTGTCTACTAGCCGATTACACCGGCATCCTAGTGCTCATCCTCACGAGCTTTATTTCCGGCATCTACGTCGGTTTTTACGATTCATCCTGGCACCAGAATCTCTACTGGGGCATGATCGTTGCGCTGATCGCTGTCTCCTGCACACTAGTCCTGCATCCGCGGCTCCAGGGCCCGACGTACCGGCCACACCGTACCACGGCTTTCATTCTAACCGCTCTGTCTGGCTTTGCGCCTGTGCTGCATGGAGTTTGGCGATATGGGTGGGCCGAGGCGTATCATGAGAAAGGGGTTAAGTGGTGGCTTGCAGAGGGCTTCTGGTACGGACTGGGAGCCACCTTTTTTGCGACAAGGTGGCCCGAAAAAGTTAGTAGGCGGACTGATGTCTGGGGGAGTAGCCATCAGTTGTTCCATGTTTGCGTTGTGGTTGGGGCGGGATGCCATTGTTGGGGGGTTTGGAGAGTTTGGAAAGGGTGGGTTTAGGAGTGAGTTTGCCCGAGTTGAGGGATGAAGCGCGGTTAGATTGGATGCTGGTGCTATACTTGGATATGCTCGAAAGACTAATGAAATAAAGGAAGAGATAAATAGTATTAGAACGATGAAGGCTGGAATAGAAAGGCAAGTATAATACACTTTAAGTACCGCAAATGGAAAATTACCGTGATAACCTAGTGGACATACACAGATTAAAGCTGAAAAAAAAAA
>ML986607.1:318399-400801 GCA_010094045.1 Lojkania enalia
TTTTTTTTTGATTATGATAGGCTGTGATGCTCGTTATCTTCTTTTAGCTCCAATAGCCACCGCGCCAGCTAGACCAGAGCTGAGCCAGTCTAGCCACCGGACCTCCGCCAGTACCAATCACGGATGTGCCTCAACTCCTGTTGAGGGGAGAATTGTGGCCCTGGGTAGTTATAGCTTAGTCTAGACGAAGCTGCTCGTGTTGTGCAGCCTGGCATTTGTGGAGGGAGTAAAATGGAGGATGTGGGCGTATTTATTCCAAATGATCTTATCGGCCTCGTTATTGAGAAGAGCTTCCAATAGAGGCTAGATGAACGTTACCTTCACTATTTACACCCCGGCTGTCCTTATTTTCCAAACTAGGAGCGTAGGTACTGCGAAAGCTATCTAACCTTTTTCCCTATTGGATTGGATTTGATGGTTTCCAACCAAGTCGCAGCTCCCATTGTTGGCAAACAGGTGGGGTGCGTTCGCGAATATTCATAGAACTAGAGGCTTTCTTACAGCTCCGAGCAAAGCCTCCTTGCCTACACGTGTGTGTATGGGCCACTAGGGCTAAATATGGGCATCACGTCAAGCGGACCGCTTCCGTCGCCCCGCGCTCGCCCCGCCTCGTCACGTCCCGCGTTATTCTTCGCCCGACCCCACCGTCGCTGACATCCACCCAACGCATCCGCTCATCTATTCCCCTCTCCACGCTCTCTTATCACTGTGCCGGTCCCGGAGCTACAGATCTCAGGCCAAGTAGTTCATGGCATCTTCACGCCGGTATGTTTCTTCCATGAATATCAAGTTACATTCACTCGTTGGAAGTCAGTTTCGAACACCTGCCTAACACCAGTCAAGTTCTTTACTGAGCAGTGCGTACAATTGACGTGAGAGAATATAATGAGCTTCTAACAATGGTTGTCATTCTGAGCTTGATTGGATTGCGTCTTTCAAATACTTGGCACAATCTACTAGTCATAAAATTACTTCTGTGAGGATTTCGGAGCCTTCGGACCCATAGGCCTTGGAGTATATAATCTCATGCAGACCTGCGGACCGATCTACATGGGGAGTAGCCCTATCGGATTCATGTGTATATATTCGAGGCTCCCACACCTCTCATCAATCAACCCAGTCTCTCATTTCTTCCTCCCCAGATTCCTCACAACTTCCTTCACAGATGCAACAAACGGAGAAGTACCTCACAACTTGCTCCTAAACCTAGATTTCATAAATCGCGCACGTCCGCTAGCCAGTGTTCCTTTTCATATCGTCCAATCTTATCGTAGTACATGCTCAAGTAGGACATTCGCTTGGTAATTGCGGAGAGGTACATGAATCATGCCGCTTCCCCTTGGAGCAGCCCTCGGACATTGCCCAGGAGATCAATCTCTGTCCAAGTGCTGCTTTCACCAAGATTTTGCGTTGCATCAAACGGCTGCTCTATGATTTTAAGCGCTATGTTCCTCCCCATCCTACAGCTCATTTCCATTGAATCTAAGACCATATTGCCAGCGTCGAAGAGGAAATCCCCTACTTGGACATCGCCAAAAAATGGGTCGCTACTGTTTGCTACCGGCAGAGATCGCTGCCAAGAATGACTTCTGCTCCAGCTGATACGCTCATGTCTCCACGTGAGCATGCTCAGGCTTTCCTCGGACAGGGGACTCTTTGATTCTGCGATATAGACGTTTGCGAATTGATCACAGTCATCGTCCCATGAACAGCCGGTGGAGTCGATATAGAAATCGGGCCATGTGGTGAGACTGGTCAGGCTCAATGGCGAGTCATCACCGTTCGGAGCATATGATTCTTCGGTGGCAAAGAGTACGGAACGTGGGACACGGCTAGCTTTAACCCCGATGCTATTGGGGTCTAGGCTATACATTGTGGAGAAATAGGTCTTGAAGGTGGTGGTCTGCTGTTTTTGTGACGCTCTCGAACTTGAAGACTGCAGATTGCGTAGTGCATCACTAGTCGCAATGATCGCATCATATTCCGTACGCTCTTTCTCCTCTCCAGCGCCATTAGAGGTCACTGTCAAGGCATATCGTAGGTCTATCCCAGCTTCGACTCGCACCACTCTTGAGTTGAGATGCACATTTGCTTCTGAGTTCTTAATCATACGATCAATGAATCTCTGGTGGCCGTCGGTGGCAACAACAGAGAAATTTGAGCGAATGGCGCCAGCAGACAGAACTGCATGCAAGCCGAAGGCCTCGTCTGACGACAACCCAAAGGCCTCCATCATGCAGGGTTCCAGAAGAGTTCTCTGGAGGTCTCGAGCCATGCCCATGCTCCCTAGAAAACCCGAAGCAGTATTCGATGATAGCTCAGGTCGCAGACCACACTTTTCTAATTCTTGCATCACGTTATCGAAGGTCCCGTTTCGACCAAAGTCCCTAAACTGTTCCAGATGAATTTTGAGCCTGCGACGTATCCGCCACGGCAGAAATCCATGTGCCCATTCGAACCGTAGCCAGTCCAGCGCACGGTTCATGACACTTTTGACTTCCCGCCATCTCCAAAAGCGAGGCCTGAGGTCAATCTTCTCACAAAATCTATCTTGAAGCAAATGGCTCTCATTCAGTATCCATCTTCCATCATCGGTGTGCCTGTTCTTGCGACTCTGCGACAAAGCAGTCTGTGTTGCCTGCGCAGCATCCATAAGACACCAGTCATCTTCAAAAAAGGATGACGCTCCCAGCTCGAGAGGCAAGAAATAACGTCCTTTATGGCCTGGCGGAGGAATAGTTCTCACTTGCCCGCCCACCTCATCTGATGATTCAAAAATCGTGATCGTGATAGGTCTGCCAAGGAACGAGCCTGATGCGGCCTTGTTACGGAGATGGTACGCAGCCGATGCTCCGGCAATGCCGGCTCCGATAATAGCCACACGGAATTCGCTATTTTTATGGTCTGCGTTGTGATGAAGGAGGGGCTGCTGACGTGGTAACTCGTCTGCTGCAACTAAGCTGAGGAATAGGAAGGGGGCCAAAAGAAGGCTAGGGTTGATGACCTTGCGAAAAGGCAGGAAGATCGTAGTCATAGGTTCCCGACTCATCATGAGGGCCGTGGACACTTGAAAGCCACGAACTTCTTTCAAATAGAATAGAGGGCTGTACGATGTTCGCGCTAAACCTGTGGATTGATGGGTGCAGGTGCTTACATCCAGGGCTCCTTGGATATGAACGGAACTTGCGTTGAGATCGAAGCAGGGTAGAGAGGCTTGGCCTCAGGTACGTACCGGAAGCAATAGTGGAGCGGCAACGATATACCTGGTTTTGTAGTATTCTTGGTAGCGTAGCAAATGATTGCGGGGTAGGTTAGCGCCTGGACATCGCCGCCATATTTAGTTCAGGGTCTTCCGCGTCTCCTTACAATGCAAACTTAGGCTATTATTAGTCACATGAGTTACCTCTAAGTAGAGATTTCTGCGTAGAGCCCGGACCATGACCTAACACGCTTATAACTGGGAAATCACGTGACGTGGCATGAAAAATGGACCACGAATGAAACAGGCCATGGGTCGTATAACCTTAAATTTAAGGTCACCCAGCTGTGCGGTCGGCGCATTTTTGGACAGCGTAAAGTAGCGAAAGAGCAAGCTGCGAGCAATTTGCGGCTACAAACCTTATAAATTTACCATTAATCACATGTTGAAACTAGCAACATCATCTACTACCAATGCCATAAGAATCTCTCGACGAAAAATCCCCAACCAAACTAGATCATGCCGAGGAATGTGGATGGAGCTCATCAGTCTTTATGCGGTGAACGAAGTCTTGAAAATCACTCAGGCTCCCTAGCCCCCGGCTTTGAAACATGAAACAATTTGGCCCCCAAGGATGACATCAATAGTACTCGCCACCCATATTTAGTCAGTGTACTGCCACTTCCTTCAGCTGATGGGAAGATGAAAGGAAGGGGGCCGTTTCAAGCTAAGTTATTGTCTCTTACGGATAGTGTCCGCGCATGCAGTTAGCAATGGACATAATATATAACGCGCTCCCACATCCATATGATACAACTTGAAGTCTGCAAAACACTATTGTGCAGCTTCAACCCTCTCTTGGAATGATTTTCCAAAAAGTCCTTGTGTCCGCATTGGCACCGAGCCTCGTGTGGGCATGGTCCGTACCGTTTCGCCGACAAGATGTTGGTATCTACACTACTTTTCTGATCGACGACTCTTGCGACAAGGCTGTGGTCCAAAAGGCACACGATGATGCCGTTAAGATGGCAGACGGAGCGCTGGACATTGAGCACGATGAGTTGTCGACACTGTTAAAGTACAAGATTAACTGGAATGGAGAAGCCACTATCGACTACTTCGGCTCGCCACAAAGCAATAACGCCTACCGCGAGCACATCCTTCGCACAATTATCCTTTCTTCGCAAGCATACAGCGGTTGGGGCTGGAGTGACTACTGGAACGATCGATACGTTACAGTGACGTGCAACGATCCCAAGAACGACTGCGGCCCCTCGAGCCCTGCGTACACGGTTAACGACGAGACACAAAGATACCCACTAATCAATTATTGTCAAACATTTTTCAAAAATCTCAGCTCACACGACGAGATGTGGAATAAGGTGAAGTCGGGCCCGGCAGACCTCAAACAGAACATCCGGAACCTGCGCAGCCAGGCTACAACAGTTCTGCACGAGCTGCTACACATTAATTCCCACTGGTCCAGCAATGTTTGCGCAGGCGGTTGCGTAGACACGTTCCAGCGGCTAAACAATGGCAAAGAGAAAGTGAGGACGTACAAGGCAGGACGAGCGAAGCTGCTAGCCCGGCGTGACGTGCAATCCGCCTCCATGACAAATGACAATTACGCGTACTGGGTAATGGCGCGGTGGATGGAAAAGCAGACGGGGGTATATCCTAAATACCCTTTGGCCTGGGATCCGTCCAAGACACGCGCAGACAATGAGAAGCGCGAGGAAACAGAGCCAGGAGTCCCTGAGTCTACCGCCTTCGATATTGAGGACTCTCCCAGCGGTGGCGATAACACTGATGTCAACGCCGAGCTCGCCGCCGCTGACACGTACCCAGAGTGGTACAAACCCATCCTTGATGCTATGGAGAGCGGCACCGTTTCGACAGAGGTAAACCAGCCCACGGACATCGAGCAGGCACCCAAAGACGCCCCTCCAGATTCGATCATTTGTGAGACTACCGAGGGCTCGCCGATTTACTTTGACTGTGTTCATGCATTCACCTTCAATGATTTCCGTGATCTCGAAGCGTATAAGGGTAAGAAAGATGAAGATCACTGGGAAGCTGTAAGTTCTCACCCTCTTCTCGATCTAATTTGAAACAATATTGACGGAAAAATGAACAGTACGTCCAGACATGTGCCATTAATGTCCGCTACCACGAAGATTGGACAGAAGACTGCAAGGCAACCAAGGGAGATATCATGGACCATGCATCGAGCATCTTCCGCAAGTGTACGAACAACCATATCGGTCCATCTGGTGGTCGATGCGGAGGTCATGTTCCCATTATCATTCCAAACTGTCCAGGAGATGTTCAGATTATACATACCCCGATTGAAGAACAGCCAGAGAGCGGAATTCCTGGTCAGGGTACGCCACCTGCGAGCGGACCACAGTGATTCTGCTTAACTTCATGGTTCGTGAAGTAGTTGAACAATTAGATCATTAAGAGATCGTTGGAGAAGGCGTATGGGTATGACGGGTGAAGACCGTTTAGAAGACCGACCTTCAGAATCAGCGAGGAACGAGTAGGTTTAACACAGAAATGAGTCAATTAGGGCTCTCGCACCTTAGGTTTCCAGCTGCTTCATCAATTACTATTACGAGGTCGACACCCCTCCTAAGAAGGCTATGGGATAACGCGAAATGTAATGGCCTCTAATGGCTTAGCTGAAAGAACCAATCGGGCAGCATAAAGCCGTGTAATCCGATCTTGAGCTCAGCCCATAGTTCCTTACAGACGAGGCCCGGCTCTCCAGGGCAATCTCTCCGGTAGCAAGCGCAATGAAATAATGCTTTACATCTTTAGGGATAGACATGTTCGCTACAGTCATTGTCTTTGGTGATGCATAGAAGCCTTTAGTACTTTGCCTCCCTGAACCTTTTCGAAAAGCGGATCAAGGACGCGAATGCTCTTTCAGAAGTAGTAAAGCGAACTACTTGCCCCGCGTGCCTTAATACTCCCGAAAATGGCACGTGGGTAGGGTCTGTTTGTGTGTTGAGCGGGTGGTCGAATGCAAGCTGACCCGCCATGTCGACGCCCAGTCGTTCGCACCGAGGCGAAATGTTGACGGCTTCATTCCGTCGACATGATTGCAGGAGTTGGAGGAGAAATGTGTTATTTTGCTGCGACATATCCGGTTCAACAACTTTCATTGAACGCTTTGAGACAATGGAGAGGATAAATTTGTGCTTTTGGCGGTGCTTGCCTTGTCGAAAATATTTAATAGGTTTGGGGCCTTGCGGCTTTCTGCCCGCAGTTGCACGTAGGTATGGCCTTTGGTAGCCCGCGGAATATTATAGATGTCTTTTGAATTTAACGGCAAGATAATACAAGAGGCACGGTATACACTCAACTTGTATGGCCGCCTTGCTATTGAAAAGAAGGCGGTTGGGCATAAGTCCCTTATACGCTTCCTGCCATGTTAATAGTTGCCCTTCGATGACGTTATTGTTAATTTTTATCAGGTATTTCGGACGCCGAGCCACAGTGCGGATTACTCGAATTAAACTCTCTCTGCTTGTAGCATACCCCAGGCTTGATCTCGGTGATCATTGAAATTCTTAATGAGAAATTTCATAAACAGCTCCCACCTGCCGAACAAATTAAACGTGAAAAATATAAGAGCCACGCTCATTCTCTGGTGAGTAGTTCCCAGTCTAAAGCTATCAAACATAGGTTCTTCACGTTAGTATTCATCGACTCTTTAGCTTTGTCGAAATTTTAATTGTCCCTATATAAATTAGTATTAATAGCTTTTTAGAAGGGAAATGCCCTAGTTCTAAAGCTATTAGTAAGTAATTTAGTTTAACCCAGTACTAGTTATAGCTAGCTAAAAATATAGTTTTCTATAATAGCTTTATAGTATAAAGAGAAAAAAAAGATAGTAGTAGTAAAGCTCTTAAGATAGCAGCGATATTATACATATACTAATAGTAACTTGGTTTAAATCTATAGTTTATAGTATAGAAGCTCTCCTAAAATATTTAATAACTAAAGGCTTTAGGTTTTATATATTAGTTTTATAGCTGTAGAAAACTATAGTATTATAGAAACCTTATTATTAGAAGTATAAAAGGCTACTCTTCTTTAGCACCTAGTAAGTGCAATTAATCAATTAATTTCATCTGCTTGTAGTATATGCTATTTATACATACGTAATATCGCCAAGTAACTAGGCAAGTTAGCGTGAGATAGTATACGATAAGCTATTAGTCTAAATTAAAAGTTACTAGATTATAAAAGAAGTGTTAAGACCAATAAAAAGGTTTACAATAGGTAAAATTAGGTCACATAACATTTGATCAGTTGAAAATGTTTGTGTAGCAAAGGTCGTTTCATAAAGGCATTTAGAGGAGCTAAGCGTCCTTTAGAAGGTGAATTGCTCTAACATAATACAATACGCTGATCATCCAATTACTTTGCATGGAATTACTACTGTGAAAGTAAGATCTCCCGAAATCGGGCACTTGGGCGACGATGTGTACATATTCATCAAGTTAAAATGGATTCTTAAGTTCATAAATAATCACAGCACACGCCTATATATAGCTATGGGAAATAACGATACGTACAGAGAATTTGAGTTGAGTTGAAAAGAGTTGGTTCAAATGTATGTGGCAGGCTTCGTTATGAAAGCTAGCTGCTTGGATAGTTTTTATGCATTGTAACACGTGACTGTGTGACAATAAGCCATGGCTGCCTAAACAATTGCTTGATGGAAAGTAGCCATCTTTTTATCTAGCACGGTGCGTTTCTCGCCTCACAGGGAGGGGGGGTTTTTACAAGATAAATCATGGATGTTTCGGACCCTCCAACTAACGCTCGAAGAGTAATCTATAGTTTCTCCGGCGGAGTATGGCCAATCTTCCCATCGTGAGGTTAGTCCAAGATAGTACCAATCTTGCGCGGATCTAAATTAGCGAACGCAGGACTAGTAAGGATGGTCATTAGCATGCCCAAGTCCACAAGCCATATATAATAGCTCAGAAGCTCTATGGCGGGAAAATAAAAAAAAACAATACCACTCGAAAGATAGTACGAGGTGGACTAGAAACCAGGGTTAACATACCGAGTGTCGGGTGAATAATGAGTCCAGGCTGGAATGGATCGACCTACCGGCTTCTCGCCCAACCTTCAAAAGCATTCCAGTTCGCGCATTCGTGATTGTACCGAAGTCCACCGGTTAGCCCGGCCTAGAAAAATGTCCAGGTCAAGACCATCGGGCTTATGTCTACTTGACACATCACGTTTTATCGTAGGGAATCCAAGCAGTGCACTATATTTTGATCTTGAATCTAGCACTCCAAGGGCGCAAGAATATTTAATGTCATAGTCTGTCTTAACAATAATACGCACTTAATTCTATGCCCGATAAGCCTTTCATATTCCATTTCAGTTCTATTCGGGCAGAAATCTTCTGGGAAAAGTGTTCTATAGAGTCGTTTCTGCATGATTATTCAGGGACTAATTCCAAAATCGATATTTTTACGACTATTCACATAATGCAGGTGGTGATACACATTAAAGGATCCAAGAATTGCTCCATTCAGTATTGTAACTGGATTGCCATACATTCCACCCATTTTTTTGAACTTCTGTGTAAGGTTATATATATCGCATGATCCCTATTATGGATTAGCCCTGATATCATGTGATACCTGGAACAGACAGTATAATAGCCTTGATCCTTCATAGATATCAATTAGCATAGTTATTTTCTTCATATGTCCTGATATACCTTAGAATAATAATCATACGCAATTTCTACTAGTCATAGGCAACGATACTAGTAATTCACATAATACCCCGTGGTAGGATGCAACCATCAACAACATTGCAGATAAGGACTCCACGAGAATATCTTCAGTTCCTCATTTGTGCGCGACAGTCGGTTTATTTAGGTATCTATCATCTGGAACCAGACAAGACGATAGAAAATTGCAGCACACTTTGCAAGATTGATCAACCCAAATCATTCTCCCGGGCTGTCCAATAGCCCACACATCCAGCCTTAGAATCCTCGCGACCATTCGGCTAACAAAAAATTGGCGCAAAAAACTGAAGCGTCCCATGGCATTCCTATCTGCATTAGCCACTCTCTACATCCAACCCACCACACCCCTCCATAATTCCCTCCCACCCCCACCAATCTAGGAAAACACAAACTCACCGACCCATCACTAGTACAATTCAGTAACCTCGATGACAGCGTCCCCGAATTACAGCCTAATAGGAGTCCAGCACTGGCCATTGGCGCCGGGCTTGTAACTGTGCATATCCCCCTCGGGATATTATTCGTCGGGGTCGAAGTGTGGCACGTGCCGTAGAAGGTTGTGGGCGTGGCTTGGCGGTCGAGGAGGATAGCGGGAAGAGTGGGTGTTGGATTCTCGGGTTGTGGGAGGGCGAGGGTAAGAGGGAGGAGAAGGAGGGGGGTGAGGGGGTGCATGGTTATTTGAAGTGGGGTTGGATCGGTAGAAAGAATTTTAAATGGAGAGATGTGTTGTATGCTTAATGGGACATGTAGAATTTATATAGTGGTCAAAGGAAGACTGAGCGTTTTGGACTAATGAGGATTGTGGCGTCCGTGGTATGATCTATGGATGTTAGTTGCGGATATAAGAGTAAGCGTATACATCCTGATCGGACATCTTCTACTTCCGGGGATTATTGAAGGAGACTATTGTGAGGTATTATTGAATGATACATGACTGGTCTCTTTTGGTATGGTATAGCTCGAGTAAGCGGTAAACCGTTATAATCAATACTTTCTCCCGCTCCAACAATCACGGAGACACAATGCCAAAATAATGTAGGACGACAAATGATTCTCTTCCAATTTAAGTCCACCCATAGCAAGCAGTTTCCATACCCCGCATCCGCAAACTTTCAACGCCTAATCCAGCATTTCCTACGTTTCCAATCCTCGCCTAACCCTGGGCTGACAACCCCTCCTGTTAATCAGCACGCCTCATCAGCCACCAGATACCGCATTCGCACCCATCCGCTCATTTCGGAAAATAATAGAGCCCCGCAAGACTAATCTCCAATACATGACTGCAGTGGACTATAGTAAGCGACATGTATCAGTCCACGACAAGCTCGTAGCGTCGGACAAAGACATGCGAAATCGGTTGGGAATTAGAAAATTATAGCTATTGTGATTTGCTATAAGTAGCCAAAAAGAAAATACAAGAACTTGTTGTTCTCTGGTTTCTGCTCAGTACTGCAGTGTACTAGAGGGATGAGCGCCTGGCATTGGTCACGCGTAGCAATCTGGATTCTGGAAGATATACCTACATGTGAGTCAAACTGTCGGAGCGTTATTAGTGAAGAATATTAGAAGGCCGTTATTTCTTCGAGATACTCATAACGGCGAGGGATATAGTATTTCTTTAACCATATTTGTAAATCCTGCATGCGTTCATCTGCAGAACGAAGGTTGAGGAGGGAAAAATTTTTTTTTGGGATTTATTACGTAATATACTTGGGATGTACTTCTAAGCGGAAATTTTTTACTCTGTTTTGACATTTAATTATTTCTAGGAAAGAAAACAAATGGAGGGAAGTCCTAAAAATGCGCTGAACGTTGAGAATGTGAAAAAGGGAGATAGTGGGCTACAAGGAAACAAGCAACAAATAGTGAGCAGGCGCACACGAAGAAGATAGAATAGGGCTAGCAAGATTTAAGAAAATTAAGAACGAGTGAGAAGTTTAGATGAGGGAAGTAGCAAGCCATAAGACGCGTCCTACAATTCTAGCGATGGACGGAATGGCAAAGATGGCCTATGTCCTGTCGAGATAAGCCTTGCCCATTGTTACGTTAGACATTTCGTAGTCTCAGTGCTTGCTTCATGCTTCAGCGGGATTATCGTCCTTTCCAGTACAGATACGACAATTTTTATACCAGTTGCAGCCTCGAATCGTCTTGTCTTTAGAATTGCTCAGCCTTTCCATCGCTGAAATGACGCCGTCATAACTAATCTCGTGTTCTGTTCGCAAGTGCCTTCTGAGGCGGATCTCCGAGAGGCATCAATATGTGATTCCGTCTCGGTGGCGTCTTAACTCGTACTTTCTTCTAAAGGGTCTTTTATATGTGCATTCTAACGCCGTACAAACAAGCGGGGTCACGTGGATATTACGGACGTGAATTTGGAACGACCGCTTGGCCTTGAATATTGCTCTTGGGGAGCTCCGTGGCCAAGAACGCTTTGTTTGGCCCGTCCAGTCGTTGGCGAGTATGTAAGTATCCCCACGTAGGTCGCCCCGTTAGCGTGTTCTAAAAAAAAGGTTCACTCAATTGGCCGGTCAGCGACAGGGAAACTTCAGTTGTTAGCCGGTTGTCTTGGCTTAGTTCCTCAAGCCTAGTCTTGTTGAAAATCCCGTTGCCCAAACCTTGATGTTAAGCAGGTTCCAAAGTCAGAATCTCAAGAAATGGATCTCTAAATTTCGACAGTGGGTAGTACTGGTGCTGTATGTTGTCGAACTGCCCTGTTAGAGCTAGTGGTGCTCCTGAATCCAACAAACTACTTGCATTGTTGTCGAAGGGTAGGAAATCGTTCCTTGGCATGCTGTCGGACGGCGCTGCTGTTGGATCGAAATCGAAATTGAAGATGTCGTTTAGAAATTGGTCATCGTTGGATGGTGTTTGTAGGAAGTTCATAAAGGACGGGCCATATTTTGAGGACATTGCTATAGTTTGCAATGTCTCAAATGAACAGCAAGAGAAGTGCAAAACTGTGATAGTAGCAGAGGGAAAGTCTTCAATGGTTTGGAAAAAGTAGGTATAGGCTGAACCTTGGAAGGATTGATGGAGAGAAAAGAGCGATCTCTGGAAGGCTAGGTTATATTCGCCATGAGCTTCACTTTAAGCCACGCTAAACAGTCCATTTCAGGACACTTAAGAGCGTGACAGCCTTGGATAATGTTTGCTACCTTTCTGTCATTTAGGTGTGTATATACAACCTTGGAATATCATTAAACATTTTGGTTCAATACGCCATTTGCATACTTCTCAATGCGTCGTCATTATCATCACTTATACCCCATTTCGAACATTTAATAGCCACTGGGCTTGCCCCTGGCTAATCCAAGGCACTCAGCCATGCCAAAGAAGATGTCAATGCTGTTATACACACCACCAAATTTCTCTTGGCAAGGGCCCATCGCGAAGACGGGCACATCAGTCAAGGAGTGCACACCCTGGTCGTCCTCAATAGGAAGGGTACCATTTAGCAAGATACCACCCTCGCCATCCTCGGGGTTGGCTATGAAATCCTCTTCCTCCTCATCTTGAGCGACGGCTGGCTCACGAGGGCCGTCCTTGCGAACGGACCAGGTCTCGCGGCGGTCGGGATCGGCCATCAAGCCCTGGAAGAGTGTGTAGCGCGGATCCCAGTTGGAGGGGAAGTTTGAGTCCGTGTAAGTCAGATTACCAGTGTTGATGTACTGAGAGAGACCAGAGCGCTGGTAGGTGCCAACAGCATCACGTTTCTTGCGGTCGGTGTTCTGGGCCGCGAGGTACTTGGTGTCGACGGAACCCATGACGTCGAAGCCATGACCGTGATCGGCGGTAACGAGGATGAGGGTCTCCTTTAGGAGGCACTCATCCTCGAGCTTGGCAATGGTCGCCTTGACGGTGTCATCGAGCTCGAGAAGCTCTCCAAGAGCGCGGTCGTAGTCAAGGACGTGCATCATCTTGTCGATGGAAGCAGCCTCGGACATGAGGAAAAAGCCCTTGTCCCCAGAGCGCTTGATGAGGATGTCGAGGGCTTTAAGAGTCATCTCCTTAAGACCAGGTTGATCAAGGGCCATGCTCTCGTCACCGGATGGGGAGAGGGATTGGTTCAAGTTCGTTTTGTAGACGTTCCTGTCAAGCCACTTGGCCATATTGGAGACAGAGAAAATACCAAGGGTCTTTTCCTCTGACGAAGCGGCTTGCAACGCGGTGTTGTTCCAGATGACCTGGTAGCCCTTGTTGGCGAACTCTTGATAATAATCCTTCCCCATGTAGGTTTCCCCACCGAGCTCTGGGGAATAGAACTGCTCGGCACCTCCGCCAAAGAGGACATCAGGTCCACCCCAGCTAGTCCAGGTGTAGTTGGTGATGCCGTTCAAGAAAGAGTCAACCACGGCGCCGTACTGTCCACGATCACGAGTATGCGCAGTCAGTGCAGCCGGCGTTGCGTCTGCAATATAGGCCGTCGAAACAATCCCGACGTGGCCACCAGTGAGGCGATGGAAGAGCTCTGCAATAGTCTCAACCTTAGGGTCGTCAAAGGGGTCCTTGCTTGAGTCAGCATAGACACCCAAGCAGTTGACGGTGCTCTTGTGTCCAGTGTACAGGGCGCTCGCGGAGTTGGCGGAATCCGTGATGAAGGTGTCGATGGAGTGAGTCATCTGGTGGCCTAGAATTGGGAACTTATCCATCTGCATCTTCGTCATGTACTTGCCGTTGACAGTCTTGTGGGCAATGAGGCGGGCAGCTGTGATCATGTTCGTGGTCATTCCATCTCCAATGAAGATAATAACGTTCTTGGTCTTGCGCTCCTCTGCAAGGTCGCGCACAAACCATGTAGCTACGGTCTTCTCGCCGCTGTTGTAGGTGAGAGTTGCCGTATATTCTTCCATCTTGTTAGCTCATGGTTTCGAATGTATCATTGGACGTCTTACCTCCAGGCTCGTATAGAGCAACACGTCGGTATGCCTTGGCAGTCACATTTACGATGGATGGTTTCTTCGCATCCCTAGCAAAAAGATCTAGGGAAGGCTTAGTATGTGATTCTCACAGACTCAGCATTTCAAAACATACCCTCGTACCAGGAGAAGTTCCAGCGCTCGAGCTCCGGCTCGGAAAGGCCAAAGTACTCGGTTGCCGCAACAGCGGAGCCATTGCCCTTAGCAATCGTGAAGGTGAACTCCTCATCGGGCATAAGGCTGGTCGCCTCGCTGCCGTTAATGGGCGCATGGACCTCGAGACGGATGTCGAAGTACTGGCCGGCCAAGAAGTCCGCTCTATGCAGTTTTGTGAGCTTTACAAGCTTTACGCAGCTATATCCGGGCTCAATGGCTTACTGGTCTGGCGGAAACACGCATCCTAGATTCTGTGTCAGTGTATCTCAAGTCTGTGAGTTAGCAGTGCCATACCAAGCGTAGGGCAAGCTCCCAGGCGCTGAAAAGTCTGTGCAGTGGCCGCACTCGCGAGCAGCACACCTACGAGACCAATTGACTTGTGGAGTTGCATGATGGAGGTGCGAAAAGTGACAGTTGCACGGCACGAAGAAAAATCAATCGGAGCTGCAAGGCCCTTTTATAAGCTCCAGGGAAACCTAGGACCTGCATATCACAGCTCCAGCTACCCGGGTTCGGCACCCTTGCGCTGCTGGGGCAAACACGCGGTTGTGAGCTTCGTAGGCAGTCGACTGCATCGCCAATTGGTTCAGGTGTTGTCTAGCTCTCCCCGTGGTACCTCGGTGGGCCGTCAGTGCTTGACAGTGCTGGCAGCCCAGCGGCCGGGATGGGTTATTTCCCGCCATGTGGTCTCCGGCGCTGGTGAATGTCATCAGGCAAAGAACGAGCTTCCTGATCGGGTTGATATGGACGTTGTGCGGAGGAGCTGGTGGCTGGTGGCTCAAGCTTTCTGCCTGGCTTGGCAGAACGTGAATGGATGCCACCGCCCCATTGGCCCGGCCCCGCAAGGGCCGCGCTTGGCATGCTGGAGGATTTCTGGCCATGAAATGAGCCCCATGCATGTTCGGACGCATGTTTCCTACCATCCGCGCTTCATTGGCTGGCGGGGCGCTCGTGCCGGACAGGCTGATGGAATGCCTACGCGACAACAAGGCGAGATCCGTCGAGACGCTTCGCTGGGTCTGCCTGCGCAACTTGCCAGGGAGAGAGCCACCGGGGAAGACACGGCAAACAGCTCAGTTGCCTCGACTCCTCTCGCCGATCCTTAACGCTGGGATATTGCTGCCGACCCGGTCGCATCCGGAGATTCCACACGAGGTCTCTCTCAGGCGGCTGTCATCACAGCGAGTGCTGTGCCTCCCGGTGCTGTGTCTCCTTGAGCTCTGTACGACTCCAGACATACGCCTACGTCCGGTCTAGACGCACACGTCGGAACTGCCGTAGACGAAATCAATATCTTAATACCCTTGCCCTAGTCCCGATATACCCGACATCAAGGCAATATCTCGTGTTGCCGTGCCCTCGCACGCACACATGTGCTCGTAGCCGTCAGCTGTGAAATCCGAACACTTTGTCGTTGGCCATCGGTGCTGGGCCGACTCCGCAGCCGGCGTCCAGCGGGAGTGGGAGAACTTGTAAGGGACCATTATTAGAGAAGCAAATCGGAGCGCAGTGCCTTGAGATCCCCAGACCACAAACCGTGATAATAAACATCTAGGCCTCGACCACGAATCTCCGTGATTGGTGGAGACCATTGACTTCGAGCCGCAATAGGCTAAGCGTCGATCACCCGAATACGTCACGACTAGACCCTGTCACGTGATGCAGTACCCAGTTACGTAGGTAGGTACCCAGGTATCTAGAGGTATCTAGGTGGGCATGCAAGGATCCGGCTTTTTCATAACATAATTGAGCATTATTTCCATGCTTTGGAAGAGAAAACTGCTCAATAGCAAGAACAATTTTCGCATCTGCTACTTTGCTCCTTTGAGACTGTCAACTATCATTACGACGCCCACACAGCACGTCTTACTTGGTCAATTACATTTCGCAGCGGTTAGATCATTCTCAAATTCATACAAGCTCATTTCCACCTCTATTCCCAGGAATTCTGCCAATATGTCTAAACGCACAGCCTACTCCCGCTCCGAACTCGGTCACCCGTCCACAAAACGCGCAAGACAAGTCGATAAGGACCTCCCCTACCACCACCTCCTTGAAGCTCTCGAATCACAGAAAGAAAAGAGAGACGTCACCAAAGTAGTCCACTGGTTCCGCTCCAAAGATCTTCGAATCCAAGACAACACTGGCCTACATCACGCCTCCTTCCTTGCTCAAGACTCTAAGAAGCCCCTGATTGGCGTTTACTTGCACTGCCCAGCCGAACTCTCATGGCATGGTACCAGTCCTGCACGTACAGACTTTATACTTGAAGGTTTACAGGTCATGCAAAAAGAGCTCAAAGATCTGAACATCCCTCTTGTCATCCTGCAAGCGGATAAGAGAGACGACATCGTACCCACAATCGTCAAATTCCTCGAGGACCAGTCCATCTCCCACGTCTTCGCAAACTACGAATACGAAGTCGATGAGTTACGTCGTGACACCTCCTTCGTCAAAGAAATGGGCGGTTCAATCCAAGTGTCCCTGCACCACGATCAAACAGCGGTCGAGCCAGGAGCAATTCTAACCAGCGCCGGAAAACCCATGAAAGTCTTCACACCATACCACCACGCCTGGCTCTCTACCATCAAGGACGATCCCTCCCTCCTCGATACCGTTCTTGCCCCCGTCGCAAACCCGTCCTGGGCGAAGAAAGAACTGAAAGATTTCTTTGACTCTCCAATTCCAGACCTACCATCAGACAAACAATTTCCTTCATCAGAAGACAAACAGCGAATCAGAAAACTATGGCCTGCAGGCCACACGTCCGCATCAGAACGCATGGACTCCTTCCTCAAACAAATCAACCACTACGCATCCACGCGCTCCAATCCCGCCAAAAACAGCACCAGCAGAATGAGCGCCTACTTTTCAGCGGGAATGTACTCCGTGCGTGAAGCCCTCTCAAAACTAAAAGCCCATAACTCCTCGAGCGCTGATTTCAGCGAATCGGAAGCCTCGCCGGGCATCTACTCCTGGGTCCGCGAGCTCGTCTTCCGAGAACTGTACCGTCAAACCACGCTCACCACCCCCCACACCTCCATGAACCTACCCCAGAACCTAAAATTCGATTCCGTACTCTGGGAAGACGACGAGGAAGGATGGCAGCGCTGGATCAGTGGTACCACCGGCGAGCCCTTCATCGACGCCGGGATGCGGCAGCTGAACGCCGAAGCCTACATGCATAACCGGCTCCGGATGAACGTGTCTAGCTATCTGTACTGCAATCTGCTGATCGATTATCGGCGCGGCGAGCGCTATTTCGCGGAAACGTTGGTCGATTGGGATCTCAGCAACAACACACAGGGCTGGGAGCCCAGCTACACGGTTTTCAATCCCGTGAGCCAGGCGGAGCGGAATGACCCCGAGGGCGAGTATATCCGGAAATGGGTTCCGGAGCTAAGGGACGTGCAGGGGAAGGCAATTTTCGCGCCCTCCGAACGGTTGTCGGAGGGAGAGTTTGAGAAATTGGGATATCCGAGGCCGTATGTCAATTGGAAAGAAACGAAACAGCGCGCTATAGAGAGGTTTAAATCGGACATGCGTGACGCCTCGTCCTAAACATGTATACAACACCATAAATCGACACCTATGATATCTAGTTCCTAGATTCATGGTGCAGGATGAAATTTGTGAATTACCGTATGTTAGGCAGTTTATTCGACCACAGAGTACAGTTCGGATTAGGGACATGGTATCACAATACCCCAGGCTAGTATACCCTACTCTTCTAGCTCCCTTGTCGCTTCCGCCGCGGCCCTCGCCTCTGAAATCTCACTCCCTTGACTCTCTGGCCTCTCTAGTGATGGCTTCGAAGCCTCACTTGGCGTCGCTACAACGCCGGCTGGTGGCACAAACTCACCATCTTCCGTATCAAGCTGCATGAGATACGTTTCCCAAATCTCGATAAGCTGAGCAACCGTTAGAAGATGTGCAGATGAACATTAGCCGGTGGGAAGCTTACTTCTTTTTGAGCCTCGACACTGCTCTCCAAGAAAGTCTCAACGCCAGATTTGAAATCCTCAACTTTCTCCCTCTCAAAGCGCTCCAATTCGCCTTTCATTAGGCGGCCCATATCCTCGAACAATAATCTTGCTTGGTGCACCCTCCGCTCCGCATCCGCGACATCGGCGCTGAGTTGGTTGAGCCGATCTTGCTGAGACCTTCCCTGCCGAAGTAGCTTATCTTGCGTCTGCTTGCGTTTCTGGAGTTCGGATTCAGCCGCATGCCATGAGTGATAAGCCTTCTGTCTTTGCTGGAACGCAGTTTTGACTGAACCGATTAAGCGAATATACTCATCGATAACAATGCCTATTGTGAGCACATCCTGTTGGGCTTGGCGGTCGTAGAGTTCGCGAATTCGGATCTGGATATCGGACAAGCTGTCCAAGGGTCCAGAGAGCGATGGGGCAAGTTCCACGGATGCAAGAGAATGCAATGAAGCGGAGAAGTCGCCGCAAGCTTCAGCAAGACCTTTCCTCTGCGCTACAACTGTGTCTGTAGTTTTAAGAAGTGCTTTTAGCTGATTTTCAAGTGCATCGAGATAGACCCGTCGTTCATGGAACCACTATTTAGTTAGAATATTGTAAACCTAATCAACGGGAACAATCTCACGTCATCGTGTTCAATGAACTTGCCCCCGCCGCCAGAAAGCATGCCGCTAAACATGCCCTTGCTTTCACCCAGCCCAGGGTCTTTTCTCTCCTTATTCTTGATGTCGACATTGAAAGCTTCACTCTCGAGAAACAGCTTTAGGTCGCTATCGTGTTGCAGTACGTTGTGCGCCGTAACCTTGTTGAGCATCCGCTCCAATGCCGCACGTCTAGACTCGACAAAGTCGGCATCGAATCGACCTACAGCTTGCTTCTCTGGCGGCGGAGGTATAATGATGCCGGGATTATTATTATGGAGCTGGTTATAAAGCCAAAGAAAATCGCGGTAGCGACGGGAGACGGTGAACTCGGATCTGCGGTACCCTTTCGAGGTAGTCTAAATCCGCCATATCAGCATACAGCTCATGGACATGCAGAGATCTATGGCTTCCTACCTTCGTTGTGACAGAGTACTCGGTGTGCGAGCTGGTCAGATCTCCGACCTTGTGCGGATCTCCCACGGAAATGTGAAAAGTCGGCTTCGCTGCCTGCTCCACACTGACGCTTGGTTGCGTCTGCCTTTGAGGAGCGCTTGCTAAAGGAGGCTGCACCGGAGGAGGCACTCTTGGACCCTGCGATGCCGAAGTGTCATCTTCATCGTCGTCGAGGTTCACAGAGTCCATCATTCCTTGGAGGGACGACGTGGAGGCAGCGGTTGGTCGTGGACCGCGAGAAGCGGCAAGCTCCTTCTGTGGAGGTACTGGGGGCTCTTCGGGAGCTGAAGGAGGGGTGGGGGCACCCAGAGGACCCAGAGGATCGTCTACTGCTTCTAGTCGGGTGGGCTGCGTGCCATACTGTCGCCTCCGAGGGCCGCGGCCGGCGGGGGAGCGCGGTGCAGCGGTGACATTGGGAACAGAGCTAGCGGTTGCTTTGGAAGGCGGGATGGATTCTGCAGAGATCAGAATTTATGCGCACAAGTAGTTATGTAAGTATCGTGCCCACCAGACTCCAAACTGTCCTCATGGGCGATCTTGGGGGCGGTTTGCGAAGGAGGAGATCTCGAAGGAACGTCTGCAAAGTCAGCTGTTCGAGAAATGCCCAGTCGCGCAAGATGGCCACATACCTCCCCACGGAGAACTCCCTTCGTCTCCGAGATCCATTGCGAGTGTGGATGCGGACGTAGCTGGTGTGCAGCTCCGAATGTGTCGTTGAAGGTTACGATTTCCCCAATGCCATTACTCGCCTGCGCCTTGGCACTCGGCCTGCTACCCATCATGTGGGCTCCGTGACTAGCGCCATGTAGCTACAACCAACTACCCGCCTACCTCCATGTGCATATCTACGCACCTTGCACCGCGTAACTTGTCGGCTACAGGTCGCACAAAGCAACTCTCCGTTCTCTTACCGGCGTAATTCAATCTCTCCGACTGCAGTTCGCCATCGGAGAATAGGACATTCATCCGATGATGCATGTGGAGCACAATTGAGCAACCTGTCAACTTGTCCGCCCCACAGCGTCAGGCCTCAGAATCTTCCATCCGTGGCCTCGTTTGAGATTACGGCCAAGGATCGGCTTCTAGAACTATCAGCTGCTGTTTTACGACATCTGAAATTGCCCATCTCGGCCGGAAAGATGGCCTCTGTGCATATCCTGTCCGCTTTGATGTCATGCCTTCCGCCGTATCTTTCTGTCTGTTACACGACCCATCCTTTTCGTTATGCCTTCTTCCTAGTTTTTGTTTCTTCATTCATGCTTATCCATGATTTCTCTTCCCTCGAACACGTGGTCTATTTGGAAGCCTTGCTTCCGGAAATCCTAGAACGAACCTTACAAGGCTTGAGAGGCATACTTTCAATCCATTTCGTTTTAGTCATGCTTGAGACGGCGCTCGAATACCTAAGCGCGCATCTAGATGAGGCATAGCTCTGTCATTGATCGTGTATGGCGAAGGCATTGTTCACAACCTTGTTGATGAGGCTTAGGCACTCAGGCCTACAGAATTGTTCCCGCAATGCTTCATATCGCCCCTATGCTCCGAAAGTGCTGATTCTGCCTAAGTCTTAGCTATTTCTCCACTTTTTGGAACGCTTATTTCCTTCAATCTACGTATCTGCCTTGCTTGCGTGTAATTGCTGGACTTGTTTCGAATCGCACCACTTGATGTTGATCATGGATCCGACTAGAATCCTCGCTCCTGCCGGGATCTTCGTGACAAATTCTCGCCTACGACTCCTAATATGGTGACGGCATCTGGGGTAGCGGGATGAGAACGTCACATCACGGACTATTCCTCATACCATCACGAAAACTGTCCTTTTTCCAGACCTTCACAGTTGGGATACAAAAGACATCAGCCTGCGCCTCCAAGATGGCCAGAACCAGCCTCCAAACTTATCATAACACACAAGCCATTTAGTCTCCTTTCTAATAATTCAACAAATCTACGATAAACACTCATTGATATCTCGTATACAACATGCATTACGCCGCAGCCATCGCCGTACTGTTGGCATCCGGAACTAACGCCGGGGCCTTCGGATACAAGAAGGGTCCTCATTTCCCCGGCACCGGCATTTCACCGCCCCTCGCAACCGGCGGATTCTTTGACGGCTGCAAGCCGCTCGTAGAGCAGGGCCACGGCATTGTTTGCGCACCTCACAACTTCCCAACAGCCTCTGCCGCTGCCCCTGCCATGCCCACGGGCACCGGTTATCAGTCCCCTCCATTTATGCCCGTCGGGACAGAAGGTACTCCCGCACCAACTGGCGTTCCGCAGCTGCCGAATAGCTTTATGAATCCAAAGGAACGACGTGCTCACGGCCACCACCACAACGATGACTTTCCCTATCCAACAGGTGCTGGAGAGGGGAGGCCAGCTTGTTATGTCGATATGCCGGGACGTTTTGAGGATGTACCTAGCGAGATGCAGGCTGCTGATACTGACGGCCATCCTGTCAGGATCATGGCCAGACCACCTATGTAAGTTCTCTCTTCACCTCCGTACCATTTCCATGATACAGTCATTTCCTTCTTTCCTTCTCTCCCCACTAACTCCGTCTCTTCTCCAATCAATTACTAAATATCTAACTTGTTGAACAGCAAGTATCAATGCTGGACCGAAGGCGCAGTTGCCGCAACTTGGGAGTACGCAGGCGCAAACCACTGGCCTGCTGCTCCCACCGCTTAGATCGAAGCTCGCAAATAGCTCCGGCTAGGCACCTTGAATAGCTGTCCAGATATTTCAATTTCTCAATTTCTTTCTTCTTTCTTCTTTTTTCTTTTTTCTTTCACTTTTTTCTTCTAGCGGCATTAGATAGATTCATCGGTAGACGGACATTTCCTTTGCATTTGAATAGGTTGTTTGGGTAATTTAGCGAGTGCGCGGATACATGTGGACTTGCTGGTCGAGTCTTTGGAATTGCATAGGGCGGCGTCTGGTCCTTGATTGGTGTATCGTAGACTAGAAAATATCTCCCCAGGCTACCCCTTCAAAAAATTCACCTATCATGTCACACGAAATATTACCATCTCATCCTAGCGGCGTCGCACTGCAGATAAAAATATCGTTCCCTCCTTACCGTCTATCCTTCACCCCCAACGTCTTTCTTCAACTTCCGTGTCATAGTAAATGCTCTAGTACTCCAACCTCCGCCCCGAGAAATCTAGGATCCATCATATCCTCTCCCCACCGACAGCAACTTTCCCATGCTCACACAAATAACATACCTTTCCATCCTCTGTCCTCATCTCCCCCCTAACCTGCGCCAACCTCTTCCCCAAATGCACCACCTGACTCTCCACAAACACCTTCTGTCCCTCCACCGCAGGCCTCAAGTATGTACAATTCAGCGTCCGGCTAACATGACCCCTACTCCATGAATCGTCGTTCGAACAAGCAGTTATCGCAGTGGAAGTGCAGATGTCGAAGATTAAGGCGACAGCGCCGCCGTGTAGCGCACCGGCCATATTGCAGAGGGATTTGGGGACTACGAGGGAGAAGAGGGTGGTGCAGGAATGCGGATTCGAGGGGGTGGGGGAGCGGGTGGCGGAGAGGAGGGTCAGGTGGGTGGAGAGGTCTTTGTCATGGCCCTAAGCATGTCGTTTGTTAGCTTGAGGTTGATTTAGAAGCGGGTTGAGTGTATGAGAGATGGGGAGAGGGTAATACCTCGTATCCTTCTTCGCCCGCGATTTCGAACCAGAGTTTTACTTTTTCAAAGGGGGTTAGGTGGTTTTTGTCTTGGAATGTGGAGGCGTATTTTGTAGGATGGTTGGACATGGTGCTCGCATCAATGCCTTGATCGCGGGGATTCGTGGGTCTATGCCAGGCTTAGGGAGGTTTGAGGCAAGTATTGCAGCTACACCGGACGGAATGTAGACTCAAGCTGTCGGAGCTTTATCACGGTGGATATCGAGAGTATATCTCCATAACGAGGGTTGTCGGACCTCCGAACTCTGCAATGTACCTCGGCCCAGCTGTAGTGTAGATGTGCGGTGGTGCTTATGCAGGCCTCTGCGCTAGACCGTATTTAGGGTCAACACCGAAAGTTCGCGGATCTTCAAACATCTCGATCTGCGTATCATCACAAGGACGGTTCAAACCCACAGGTAATTGTGACAATGGACTCCTCGGTCCTCTTTCGACAGCTCTTGCGCACCCCCTCGCCTTACCGTACCTTCGTCCAAGCCTCGATAAGACCGCAAACTCGAACATTCGCACTCCTAGCATCGGGCGCACCACCACGTTTCCTCTCCACAAACTCCCTCCCTCGAATCGTACAGCCCTCCTTCTGGGCATCACTCATACCTAAGCCGTTTCGCTCCTCCCCTACCACGCCCCCCTCACCTTCTCTCGCTGCGCCGAAATCGCAAGAATGGAATCCCGCCACGCCGTATATAATCCTAGGCTTGCTTGTTGGTAGTCAAGCGATACAGATCCTATGGTTGAAAAGAGATCATGCACATTTTATGTGGCGGGCGGAAGCAAAGATTGGGGCTTTGAGGGAGGTCGTAGAGCGTGTGCAGAGGGGAGAGGATGTGGATGTTGAGGCGGTACTAGGTAAGGAAGGGAATGAGGAAGAGTGGAAAGAAGGTATGTGTAAACTTCATGGGCTCTCTATGGAGGGATATTGTGCTTGATTGGCGGCGTTGCAAGTGGAGATGGATTGATAGATGAGTGCTAACAGTTAGCAGTGCTGAAACAGATTGAGGAGGAGGAATTGCTGTTCCAGAGTAAGAAGTGGAGGAAGGCAATGAGGGATAAGCAGACTGAGCAAGAGGCGAAAGAGCAGGCGGAATCAGAAGTGAAAAGGAGAGCGGAAGTGGAGGAAGCTCAGGAAGAAAAGGTCAAGGTTGAGACGTATCAGGGTGTGAGATTTTATTGATCGTACTTGAAAACCCACCTATGGACAGCTGGCATCAAGTGAAGAACATTACTAGGATATTTATATGCTCTTCTATAGCCTGTAAGATATATTTTGTATAATCGAGTATTTTGCATAATCGAGAACACCATGTATTTGGCACTAGTTCCATATAATATGTCATGGGGATTTTCGGCTAGTCTGCCGAGCTGTATCAGATATCGACGTACGATATCACGGTCGATATCACGCCGGATATCACGCTGGATATCAGCTGATATACCCCTTTTTCATGTACATAAATATGGCCCGCTGGCCATCTTCAATCAACCAGTTCAGCTCCTCATCTCCCTCCCTGAGACAAGATTCGCCTCTCACCACATAATACATGCACGCTATCGGAGTAAGCGAAAGAGGCCTCGATTGGCTCTTTCCTTTCCTATTTGGCATTCACTGCATGGAAATATCGGGGACTATTGAAACGGCAGGGACGTTTGGTCACTACTTCTCAACCCGGGCCAGCTATTTCAAACATCCCACAAGTCATCATATAGCTACCACTATCACCCATACACTAGCAACCCTCCACCTCCAGCCGCGAGGCAAGCATACTCCAGCGTTAAATATGACAGTTGTACGCCATTTCGTAAGAAGCTTAAGTAGTACGTTGACAAAACCTCGGTCTTTTATAGCATTAGCTAATCATTTCAGCCTCGCCACCCGAGTAACGTCTTTGCAACATAGATTACTTTCACATTAGTTAAAGAGAAGTCCTTTAGTCTAACAGTTTCTAGCCGAGAGAAGATCGAATAGTAACTCGCAGACGTTGACGAGTATGTCTAAGACACCATCGACCTTAGAGGACTCTATCCTGTTACGGCTATACAAAGGCACCTAGACCAGTTGACTAGAAGGCAGCTTTGCTATTCACTGCAGCTGGGGGGGTGTGTTACGGCTAAGCTATTCACAGTTAGCCCCTTGGCAGGTCCAGGGATATATATGTAGCATGTCTCGCATTTCTAGTCAATAGACGCAGTTTTCCAACCCTCATCAGAGCCAGCCAGCTCTGACATATCCGAACAAATGAAATAGATTAGCGATGCGATACTCAGATATTCTAAGAGGGTTCGGCAATTGCTACTATTATTCAAGAGGCGCCGTCCCCTAGAGTTACGATCGCGTATCTAACCTTTTTTCGAGGACTTCCGTTGGTCGCGAGAGTTTAAATTTATAAATGATAGCCTAGGCTACGAAGTCGACGACACATTGCCTCAAAAATCCCCGGAAGTCGACGATATTAGACGTTTCTACGATCGCGATAATCATTTTACTTACAAAAATATAATTCCCACACTTGTGTAGGCGGACTTTGTTGGCGAAAACACAGATCACGAAGTAGTTATAATATTCTCTGAAATACGTTTGTTCAAGTGCATGACTTCCATCTTTGGACACTCTATACGGTCCTTACTAGAGAGTAAGAAGTTTGGTCTTCACTTGCGTAGATTGTATGCCTAGACTAGCCGTTGTACGGCTCGAACACCCACTAGATGGAGAAGAACAGAAAACTGATTAAGACACTCTAGACTTTGCTATAGAAACAGGCGTTTTAGTTGATTATGAGAATCTACTTCGAGATTGTTCAGTTATGGTCCAGCCTCGAGAAGATATTGAAAGACTTTCGAGAATAGAGACCACGTTCAGAGTTAAGTATGTATGGCACGATTGTGGTAAGACCGGCTGGATCGAGGGTTTTTATTGCTTACCTTTTAATCAATGGCACCATGTGCTTGAGAGGGAGCCGCTTAAACAAGGGTTGCGCTCTAATGGTGTCTCGTCTAAACTGTAGTGGAAAATGCCCCATCGCAGAATAAGCGCGTAAGATTAGAGTGCACCTAACTACTAGGATAAATTTTGCTGTCAAGGTATCCTCGCGCATGCGCTAGCTTTACTTCGTCATTTTCTGGATGCCGCATTACAAGAAACGCGCTTCTAATATTTTCCGTAGAGTTGCTCATCATATTAAGCTACTGTCACCATCCCCCTTACTTGCCGTCACTTCGCAATCGAGGGCCTGCGTCACTAACTTCCTGTTTGTAACTCTTTTTCTTAGTATAGTCAGTATTGGATGTTGTCCTTCAACTCCAGCGCCGCTTCGTTTCATCGCTACTCTCCAAGTAAAGCTCAGTGATGCAACCAAAGTCATTACGTCGAAGAGACATGCAAAGAACGATAAATGTAGGGAAAGGGTCGAACAGAACTTGGGCTTCAGTTGAAGCAGTCCAATATATAGTTCCAGAGAGATGAAACAGTAGAAGGAGAATTTGTTATATAAATAGAAGACATTCACGATATCTTTTCCATCAGAAGCAAATCTTAAATATTTGAGTGTAATCGCGTTACGTGATCTAGGAAGAGATGCGTGATCGCGGTATTGCCTCTGTACAATTTCTTAATCGCTATAACCTCTAGATATGATTAGAGGGCGCAACCTATCAGGTAAAAACGCCTCTTATCCATAATATAGTGCCAGAAAGTCAGGGGTGAACCTTCGCAATCGTGATACACAGTCAAATTCCACGTAAAAATCAAATCCTCTACTTGGCTTACAATATGATGCACGAATACAATGATTCAACAACGGTATCGAATAGTCAAATAATGAAACCAAACTGTACCCATGAAAGCATGGGCTTGGCGAACCTGTGCTGATCTTCAACAACGGAATCTGTCACATGTTTCTACTATCCTATTATAGTTGGTCTGTTTTTCAGGCCTATATAGTCTCGCCATTGCCAGCTTCTAGCGAGGCAGGCCACTTACCCTCCTTCAATACATCAATATTTGCCTCAGCAATTGATGCTCCCTGATACGCGACAGAATCGTCGAGGTTGATGGTCGGTTTACGAAAATTCTCGTCATCGGGCTTGATACCAACAATGGCAATCTCATTCACACGAAATACCCGTATTATTCTTCGAATTGAGCTGCGCTGGATTGCTCAATGATTATAGGTACTCTCTATTCCATCTTTCATCTGCGCCATCGGCATTCTCAACACTTCAATGCGAATATTTTTTAGGCCGGGATGCCATATGGTATTTCTCGCCAATCACCAAATCTCGCATCCGCAGCTATATGCCTTTATACGGCAGGCACCTATCGCAACCTAGAATCTGCTATGATCTTGCCAAGATCTACGCCATCACGTGCTTTCACTTTATCCGGAAGGTGTCAAGCATGAATCCGCTAGTCCCTTGGCGCCTGCATATTAACGATCTTGGTACCTGCTTTTCTAGAGTCTTGTACGACGACCGAGGGCTTTGTGTTTCCGAGCCGTTGATAAATGATAACGAATTACGCGGCGCTCGGCGGTACTGATGTTTGCTGCACAGATCAATCAAAAATCCTCGGCGGGTAATCTACCTGGTTGCGGGGAAGGTACATAAAGGAAGACTTCCGGATCTTTGGGCGAAGGTAAGCTGAGCTTCTGGATTTTGTTTCTTGGGCAATTAGGTCTTAAATCTCTCGATGAAGGTTTCAGTTGCATTAGGTCTAGCGGGCGCTGTACAGGCGCTCGCTGGAAGCCTCCCACGGACTACGTATGGCGACCGTTTCAAGCCAATGGTGAACTCGAAGCAAATCCAAGGTTTAATTACAGCCGAAAAGTGAGCTTCCAACCGTCAATCACGATAATTGTCATCCCAGAAGTGCGCACTGACAACCACATAGGTTGATGAATAATCTGGAACAGCTAGACACTATCGCAAAGGCCAATGGCGGGAATCGCGCTTTTGGTCTCCCAGGATATGCAGCTTCGGTTGACTATATCCTTTCTAGAACTCAGAGGTCCAAAAACTTTATTACTTGGGTCCAGGACTTTCCCGCCCTCTATTTTAAGGTTGACTCAATAAACTTCACGGCCAGCGATACATCGTACCATGTTATTGGACTATCTTTCTCTCCTTCAACAACAAAGGAGGGGTATACAGCACCGCTCGTGCTGGGCGCTTCCGGGCCAGAAGCATGCACGAACGAAAGCTATGACAATCTGGATGTCGAAGGCAAGATTGTACTAGTTCAACGAGGAGCCTGCCCGGATGGTACTACCCTTGCTGGCCGCGTTAAGCCCGCAAAGGCAGCGGGAGCCATTGCAGTTTTGGTTTATAACAACGTTGAGACAAATGTCACCGGAGGAACATTGTCCCCACCCAACCCAGAGGACTATGTACCATGTGGCTTTATCAACCAGGATGATGGGGAAGCCCTAGTCGAAAGGCTTGAATCTGGGGAAGAGATTACGGCATATTTTCAGCAAACCCAGACGATAGAGACAAGGATTACGCAGAACATTTTCACAGAGACTAAGGGGGGTGACCCAACGAATATTGTCATGCTCGGCGCCCATCTTGACAGCGTGCAAGCCGGCCCCGGTATCAATGATGATGGATCTGGGACTACTTTGATCCTCGAGATCAAGACGGCCCTTGAGAAATTCAAGGTCAAGAACAAAGTCCGCTTTGCATGGTGGGGCGCGGAAGAGAATGGCCTCTTAGGATCAAAATACTACACGGAAAACCTGAATGCAACTGCCGCCAACAACATTCTTACGTACCTCAACTTCGACATGGTGTCCAAAGGATACTTTGGTGTTTTCGATGGGGACGGTAGCACATACAATCTCACAGGTGCACCCGGCTCTGATGTCATTGAGCAGCTTTTCCTCGATCATTATGCGCGCAAGAATATCACGGTTACTCCTGCAAGATTTACTGGTGGTAGTGACTATCAGTCTTTTATGAATATAGGGAAGCCTGTTGGTGGTCTGCATACGGGAACTGGTGTGGAGCAGGATCCTTGCTATCATCAAGCGTGCGACACGATCGATAATCCGAATCCAACGACATTGACGATCAATGCAAAGGTAAGCGTGTCCAATTTCATTCGACCAAAGATCATGCTGACAGGCCACAGGCTGCTGCCCATGTACTCTCGATTTTAGCGACTAAAGGTCAGGAAATTATCCCCAAGAGCCCGGTAAATGCGGCTATGTTTACGAGCCGGGGACTAGTAGGAAGGGACATTGAATGGACGAAAGATGAGAATGAAAGACATTTAGCAACTTGCGGCAATGAAATATAACGATAGAATTACTGAGTAATAAAAAAAGATGGTGTCTTTCTTGAAAAAGTTCGTTATCTTATTATCGTACTTTTTGTCCTCTAAGAGTCTGCCCCACTAGCCGGAATACATTCAACCCCAATATCGCCCTGGATGTTGTCACACACAATCTGTGGAGGGCTCCCTGCCGGACTGGTGATATTGATGTTCTCAAGATGAATGCCACTGCAAGTCGCGCCCGGACTGCACGTCAAATCGGCAACAACCTTGCCCTTTTTTCCACTGCTAGTGCCGTAGATATTGAGAAAGTTGACATTCGTAATGTTAACTTTGGATGGATACGCGGCACAAGTTGTTTCATTGATATTGAAGTAGCATTGGTCCAATACAATAGGATTATCAGTGTTCTCGATATGAAGGTCTTTATAAGTAATGTTATTAATGTACCCATAGCCCACATTAGGGCCGGCCCATGCCTTAAGACGCGCACCATTTTCGCCGTTTAGAAGTGTAACGTTTTCGATCCAGGCGTTGGAGATGTAGTCTAGGACGCCGGGGTACTGGCCGATAGATCCCATGGAAACGCCGTGTGTGCCGTTACACCACAAGTTCCTGACGAATATGTTCGTCGTGTTGGGCTTCGGCGAGAAGCAGTCATCGCCGACATTGACGCGAGTGTTAGTCACAGTGAGGCCATCGACATTTAGGGAGTCGAAGCCATCGGTGTTTTTGGGGAGCGTTGAGGCGTTGGTGGAAATGGCGTCGATATAAACATCGTTGAAGGCAACGTTTTTGGTGCGCACGAAGAAGGTTGTCCAGCAGGGTGAGTCTTTCAAGTGGAGACCAGTGACTTCTACATTGGTGGCATTGTCTGTGAGGAACAGGATGGGGCGGTAGAATTTGTTGTTTGGGTCGAGGATCTCTGCGCCGGAGAATCCGTCCCACCAGGCCTGGCCATTTCCATTGAGAATGCCTTTGCCGTAGATTTTGATATTTCTTGTTTCTTTTTGTTAGCTATTATGAACGATAGATGGCTCGCTCGCGACTTACTTTCCACCCCAGACCCAGAAAGTGATGCTCTTCTGAAAATCGTAGTAGAAGTTGTTTGCTTGCCAATATTTGATGTCGTTGGTGAACTACAATGTCAGTCAGCATTTTGTACTATCAGCTTTCAATATTAATTAGTACTCACTTTGAGTTCGCCGTCGATCTTAACATAAATGTCGTTCAAGAAAGTCAAGTCCAATTTTTTGCCAATGACATATTTCTTTCCCCTCTCCAACTCGACCAAACCACCATGATTGGCCGTTTTGAGAGCCCAAAGGAAGTCATCGCTGATATCATCTTTGTCATTCTTTGATGATCTGATGCTAATCTTTTGTCTATCGCATTCCAATTTATTGCCCCAATTGTCCTTTTGCGGCCTCTTTTGCCATCCTAGGATGCGGGGGAATAATGATGAGGAGGGCGGTAGGGTAATTGATGCACCTTCAGGAATAAAGTTGTTCTCGACAGTAATCGCATTAACACATACCTTGAAGAAAAAAGAACAAAGCAAAGATTTGGAGAGCTTCATATTGCTAGATTGGCGAGCGGGGACGAAGAGCAATGATCCCAGACTATTGCAGCAGCAAAACGCAGATAAGATACCAGACCTTTTAAATCGCAATTTACATTCCCAAATCCCTGGTCACCGTTTCTTTGCCCTCGGTGTACCGCACCCAGGATGTTATTTCTCCGTCTTGGAGACGATCCGCAGCTTCTATGCCGTTCATCATCTCCGTGGACGCGGGGATAAAGGCATTCATCAGAGATTTTACCTTTAAGCTAGGTCTAAGCTCTACAAGCTTCTCCACAAAGCTTAGTGAAGTTATTTTCTGGGAATGCCAATTCGTTTGGCGATGCCGAGCGAAAACGTGTTGTGGTGGGGTTGGATAAGAGATGGTTTTCCCACGAATTAGATGTTGGCACCATTCATTATCTGGACTAGCATTTTGCCCCGACCAATATCACCTTGATAACTCGATTCTGTAACCTGGCGATTTGCTAGGCGCTAGCCTAATATTCCCTCTATTCCATCGATACTAGGCTATTATTATCGTCTGAAATATACCCAAACATCCAGCCGGAGCCCCATAAAACTTCGAAACAGCTAATCTCGAGAGGAAGCAGATAGCAAGAACATAAAAAATATTTATCTGTACCGTGCTTCTTCAAAATGTGAGCCAATGAATAATAAACCACCATTCCCTCACCCCTACGCAATCGTAAAGCTTCAATTCACGACCTATCCCAAACGTACATCAATTTACTGTGTCTCAGCGGAATCCCAATAATCTTTATGCACCCGACCCAAAGCTTTGCGGTAAGCGATGCCGTCTTCCCAACCAACTCAAAGCACAAAATAGAACTAGTGTAAGCTCAGGTCACGTGCCTAATCAGCTATGCAGCCTTGACTAAGCAGTCTCATGTACTATATATTCCCCCGCCGTACCTTGACCGAGAGGTCAAGGGGACATCACAACACACCATCAATACATCTATTGTGGTGAGAGGCGAATCTTGTCTCAGGGAGGGAGATGAGGGGCTGAACTGCTTGATTGAAGATGGCCAGCGGGCCATATTTATGTACATGAAGAAGGGGTATATCGGCTGATATCCAGCGTGATATCCGGCGTGATATCGACCGTGATATCGTACGTCGATATCTGATACAGCTCAACAGACTAGCCAAAAATCCCCAAAACATCTATCTATACCACCCTATACAGTCTCCACCCCCCTCCTTCTTACAACTAGTATATCCAGTCTCTGTCCTCTAGTGCACAGGCGTCGACTTGTCCATGCTCTTGGCAGAATGATGAGCAATCCAGGGACACATGCCTAGCATTCTCCCACATATCTCCATTATGTTCCTAGCCTCCTGGCCTACGTTTAGCTGCACTAATGCATATGATCTCACAAAGGGATGTCGCTGCCCCCGGATTGTGCATAACCTCTTCTGGGATATAAATTAGTTGTCCAATGATGTCACCGTTTCAATTCTCGAGGAGAAAGTGAAGATTTTTGTGATCAGAGGTCCTTCTGGGGCCCCCTTTATCCTGAAACTTCAGGTGTAGGCGAGTTGTCCGGAACTCAGTGACAAGCTCGCTTAGCTCATTATACACATCTGATACAGGCGGCACAAGATACGCAAATTTAAATGGAGTCGCCTAGTGTAAGGTAGTCAACATCCACGCCGATGCCAGTATCTGGGTCTTCGATGTAGAATTTGTTGTATATTTTTACTCGAGCCTTTGTTTAAGAGTTAATTTTGTACCACTCGATCATAGACGATAGGGAGAACGGCTGTATGGGACCTTTTCGGCAAATACCATTGCTCTCTCTCTGATAGATGCTCGTGCTGTGACAAATATCTGTGTGGAGTTGGCCGTCGCATCCACACCACGACCAGCTCGGCAACGTCCAAATGACATTATCATATCTATCACGTCTGCGGCATGATTTCCTAAAGGGTAGCCATATAAGTGCACCGTTGAAGATCATTTTTGGTATACCACAGAGAATCCCACCTCGCATACGGCGGCTCAAAATAGCTATTAATGGGGAGAAAGTATCAAGGGTGTCTTCTGAAAAGGTAAGGGTACGGCATGTGTCGCGTATCAGGGAGCATCAACTGCTGAGGCAAATATTGATGTATTGAAGGAGGGTAAGTGGCCTGCCTATCTAGAGGCTGGCAATGGCGAGACTATATAGGCCTGAAAAAAAAGATCAACTATAATAGGATAGTAGAAACATGTGACAGCATGAGTATTCCCAAATATCGAAAAGATATGCTCGAACATCTGACCATCGTTGCCGCCTATCTTTTATTTCAGAAACAATTTGTTCTTTGCCACGCTCATGTATACCTTTTCCGCTCCTGCCTCCTCATGTCAGTGTTTGGTTATGAAAAGCTAATACTTGTGTCGAATGAAACCATTCCTGGAAGGTTCAGCCTCGTTCGTGGTACGGATGGTCCCGTAATTTTTTTTGATTCATTATACTGGTGAGTCTCATCATAATATACTGTGGACTGAATTGAAATCTATGGTAAGAAGCTTCTCGCGAACAGTGCGGCCCAACACCTGGAAGCCCAAAATTTCCATCTGGGCCCTCGCATGCTGCTATCGTTAGATAAGCATTTGCATAAATTGTCATGGGGATTTTGGCAAGTCTACCGAGCTGTATCAGATATCTTCGTACGATATCACGGTCGATATCACGCTGGATATCAGCTGATATACCCCTTTTCCACGTACATAAATATGGCCCGCTGGCCATCTTCAATCAATCAGTTCAGTTCCTCATCTCCCTCCCTGAGGCAAGATTCGCGTCTCACCACATAAATTGATGTCATAAATTTTAATTGAGCATCCTTTTATATGTCGTCGTTTTGTACGATGTAGAAGCGGTCAACACTGTCCATAAGCATTGGCAGACGCATCAATGAGGGAACAAGGAAATTAACCACATCCATATCTCTGCTCAAATCCTACTAAAGAAGCTCAAGGAAGCTCCATGGGTAATTGGTGTTCTACTCCAACTGAAAAGTGATCAGATACACAAGGCTTTACAGCGGGACTTGAAACGTTGAACCGAAAAAGAGCCTACATACCAAAGGTACTTTAATCCCAGCTCTTTAGTGAGATAGATAATATCATGAATCGTAACTGGAAGACGAGATCGACTCTTGGGATCCTCGAATGCACCCCCACGGCGAAGAGCTTGAAGGTTCTGAATTGTCGTCTGTAAAGGGTCAGACAGGCCGGTTTGCCCCAAAGGTGACTGAGAGCCAAGTACTTGCATGGCTCTAATTGCAAAACCAAGAATTTTCGTTCTATATCATTTAAAAGAAGTCTTGCCGGTGGATCGATGGGGGATCAGGGGTCCATTATAGAGTGACAGATACCGGAATGATCTTGATCGCAATCCCGGATAAGCCCGCTAATGAAGGCTAGTTCGATAGTTGGGCATGTTTGTTCCGAAGAGTCCCTATTTTATCTTAGTAATGGTAGTTTGAAATGCCTAAATCCTATTACCAGCCCAGCCGTCCCATGTTCATACCTGACAAATGAGGCTGAAATGGCATCCTCTCACGCCACGAAATAGAGGAACATCAGAGTATGAGCGTATGAGTTCTCTACATGTATGACGACCCCTGTTACTCTTGAGTGCTTCAAAAGTTCCGATCGAGACAGTCGTGGCCTCATTTTGATAGACTTTAGCAATTTCTGTACAAATGGCACATCGCTCACTCGCGTTACTGCGCACCACTCTGTAATAAACTCATGTTTCCCCTTCGCAAGATTTGTTCGTATATGGGAAACGTTTGTATTTTCTTCGACGTGGTTAGTTGAGAAGATGGCAATATTCTTTAGCTGATGCGGGGTTCCGCAAAGCAAAGTCTCAGCCTAGGAGCCTTGTGCTAAGCATACTGAGCGATACTTCTCTCCCCGTTTCACTTTATAAAGTTTTCTAAGACTATGTCCCTGCTGCCCAGTTTTTTGTTGATTCAATAAATTTATTCTTAACAAAGTATTCAACACCGAAATTAGATTACGAGTCGTACACCAAATTCGCAACAGCGAGTAAAAGCAGCGCACCCCATAGAAGTGGGAAATGAACGATGGGTTACCTGCTCTGGCTTCCAGTATTTGGATATTAGCTATGAGTGATCCACCATCACGTTACCTAACTCTGTATTACTTGCAGAAGTTCTCCTCTCACGCGCTACTATCCTTTTGCTCGGAGTCAGACTTGTTTAAGCCTTTGTGGAAACTCAGGGCTAATTGGGATAGATTGGCATATTTTGCTTTATTATTTTGAGAACAATTGGATATACCATAATGGAATTCGAATGGTGTGTTCTTCAATTTCAGTTGGAATCACGTGGTTAATCCATCAGCCTGATCTTTCGCTGTCTCAAAGTTTAAAGTAAAACATTCTGGGTTAAAACATATTATTTATTTCTTTACGTCGGTAATTTGGCTGTGCAGGCTTCCTCAAGTCTATTCTAAGTAGTCAGATCACGGGACTATATGATTGGGTGGGGAGCCGGCGTTACAAGCACAGCACCGGCAGCTAAATGGCTCCAACTTCATGACGTCCCGAAGATCACTTAATTTCTTCCCCCAAGGCTTGCAGGGAGAGTGAGATATATATCATGTCGGAAACACCTCGAACTAATAAAATGCAGTTACAGAACTTTATAGTCGTAGGTATCATATCTATTATAACGGCATGGCCGAGCCAGCATGTATAACCCGCATTAACAAGAATGCAAGAAGAGGTGATCCTATTTGAAATCAATTATGTTTCTGAGAACTAATCGATGAAGCAGACAACATCGATCTTACCGTGCTACCCTTCGTCACTCATGCCCTGACCTCAATCGTCGATCTCTCCAAACCACTTCCGAAGCCACTACCATCTTTTTCCAATGCTTCCAGGATAGATACGCACGTGCACCCTGTACCTTCATGGTTCCGTAACCTCCAACCCCTCGCTGCAGGTCGCGAGACACCAACATGGAACCTATCTTTGCACCTAGATTTCATGGCCGAGCATAACATCAAACACTCAATCTTATGCATATCTACACCCCAGGCCAACGCATTCCCTGGCAATCGCGAGAAGACTGTGGCGTTGGCTCGAATTCTAAATGAATTCGCTGGCGAATTAGTGAGAGCGTTTCCTGAGCGCTTTAGCTTCCTCGCCGTAACAGCATTGCCGTATGTCGAGGAAAGCATCACGGAGATTCAGTATGCCTTGAATGAGCTAGGTGCGGTGGGTTTGGGCATGTTGACAAATCACGAGGCACTGTATCCTGGAGATGAGAAGTTTAGGCCGCTCTGGGAATCTCTACAAGCCCGAGACAGCAACAAGGAAATTGTGTTCATTCATCCGACTGATCCTGTAATCAACTTCAGTGGAAATCTAGTTAATTCTAAGCCTTGTAAGTTTTTCAATACCCTGTCAACTGAAATAGTCAAGATTGCAAACTGACTGATCGAATAGCGCCCCTGCGGTCTGGTCTCGGCGAATTTTATTTCGAGACTGCAAGAGCCATATCTTCGATCACGGCATCACGAACAATTATTGAGTTCCCAAAATTGCATTGGCGTGTGAGTCATGGTGCTGGGGCTTTTCCAGATATCCAGGACCGGTTTTTACTAGGGTTTCCCAACGATGCTGAAGAAGCACGCAAAATATATGCAACACGGTTAGTACCTGTACTATTAGAAATAGGAAATGGAGCTAATCCTTGAAGATTTTGGTACGATAGTGCGGGGCCGGTATATCCTCGCCAGATCAAGGGGCTTTTAGCGCACGACGTGCCTATTTCACAGTTCGTTTTCGGAACGGTACTTTTAACCTACACCTTCTTTGGCGGGGCCTAATGAATAATTGATAATTAAGCGAACATGATACTAACAATATGCAGGATTATCCTTACGGCATTGGGTTCTGGGATGTCAATGCCAACATTGCTGGCCTTGCGGATGCCGATTTCCTTTCGCGAGAGGAAAAGAACGCCGTTTTCTATCGCAACGCGGAGGAGCTGTGGAAAGGAAAAATTTATAATTTGTGAAACTGGCACAAATTTTCGATTATTGTTATTCCGGACTTGGATCCAGAGTTGAGGTACAATAGTACTAAATAGTTTAGTAGCTCGGAATGGCCACCCCTAGCCCAGCAAAACCTTCTTGAAAGACTTTACGTCCGGCGATCTCGTTCGCAAAATTCACTTTCTGTTCCAAGCTCCAGTCTCCACTATGGTGAGAAAGTGCGAAGAGCATCCCAGCAATAAAGGTATCCCCGGCCCCAATAGCGCTAGGTGATGTTAGATATAGACAAAAACGAATAATTAGAATTTTTGGGGCTCCATACTCGATTACAGATCCGGTGAATTCAACAGGTTTCCACGCCTTCACGGTTGCCCAAGATTTCGATCCTGTGGATGATCTCTGAACTGCTGTAGCCCCGTCAGACCCCCAGGTGCAACAAAGCAATACACTAATAGTTATTTAGTTTCTAAAATTCAATATGTGCCAAAATCTGCTTACTCTTTTCGTGTGTGGGAAAGCTGCTGTTCGAGACACTCCTTCGCCGATCCAAAACCTTTCGCCTACAAATTCGGTTAGTGGATCACATTTAGCCCACATCCGGTTGAGCTCACCTCAGCCCACGTCTTAGAATAAAATACCAGATCTGCCTCTGCTGCTATACGCATCAATCCTTCTCGAGTAGGCTTCTCTACTTCAACGCTGATCTTAAATCCATGATGCTCCTGTGAGGAACGCAGATATTTTATGCAATCAAGTACGACAAATGGATTCCTTCCCTACCTCTATCAGTTTCTCATTCATCATCAAAGATTCTCTAAGCTTACCTCAAAATGATACCACCCCTCCCTTGCATCTTCCAATACGCTCATGACCTTTGCTTTCGCAACAAATTCTTCAACCGATAACTCCGGCAACTCATTATAACTAACAATCGTCCTGGATCCAGTCTCCTGACTCTTGATAATATAACTAGATGCCGCCTCATGAGCATCTTTCCGATAGATGGAGCACGGATCTAATGCGACTGATCGAAAGGAGTCGCGAATGAAGGATACCGCGTCGGAGTCTTTGGCTGGCAGAACTGATAATAAGTGAAGGCTAATCCCATCTCCATTTTGGCGACTGTCACTAGAGCTCTCACGATACTTAATAAGTTGCTCGAGCACTTCAAAGGTATTTGCGCAATTCCCGCCGCGTCGGCGAGATAAGCTAGTTGCGCGGAGCTTGTGGTCCTCGCCAGGGTAGTAAGGAACGCTGCAGAGTCAGTGAACATACTTGTCATGAGGTGCCGTTTTGTAGTATTTACGTAAGAATAGTGTCTATGTATATTGCTCCTACAGCGATAATATGGCGCCGCATTTCGATATGTATTAATCGCTTGCTGAACTGCTTTCTAGGTTCTGAGGTTTACAATGCTTTCATCGATAACTTATCGATAAACAAAAAGGGGTGGTGAGCAACGCACGGACCATATCTCCACATTTCTACACCCACGTACTGTCAATATTCTTAGAACAAGTATCAGCGCTTGATATTCCCATGAAAGCATCCTACTCACACATAGAAGAGTATTAGTTGGTATTACGCCATGTTGCGTGACACAGTTTCGCTATAGTGGCGGTTCTCGCGCACTTACCCTGAAAGGGTTCCTCGTCGAATGATCGACTCCAGCGGTAGTACCCTCTGTACAGCATTCCTAGGCAATGGATGAATATAACCACATATAAATTGCTATTTCTATTTCTATGGACTATAAAGCGCACTGAGAGAGCACAATATTCAAAATTCTGTCGTAAATTACCTCGACAAAACGGGATGATGACTGCAAGATCGAGGACGAAATATTTCCACAATTTTCCAAACATCTCACCAAGTCCCAGGCTTACGTCCGCAAAACCAGACTCCATACAGGACAAATGGCGCCCAATGATAAGGCCTCCCTGTGCCCTCGCTCTTCCGGATCTTCAAAATCGTGTGCTGAAGTGCTCTAGCTAAATTCACAATGGGGCCTAACTCCGTCCTATCAACATAATGCAAAAAGTATTCATAAAATATTCGCATGAATAGCCGGCCCGTGGATGACTGGATTGGCCATAAGGCACCTATGACTGATGTTGCACCACCAATGAGAAATGAGGATAGCAGACCCAGGGGTTCATCACCAGAAAGAGAGAAATCTTGAACTCCGCCAGAACATGCGATAAGAGTTACATGTGCGGCATTGAGATTGAGAGAAGTAATAGCCGGGATGGTGAGGATCTCGGACGGTGACCCTAGGATCAGAGACTGATGGGAGGGTATGTGTGGATCAACCATTCCATGACCATGGAAATGTATGACCTTGGAAGAAACGGAATCTTGCTTGACAGCATCTTTTGTAAGGTCTTTGCCCAGTAGCGGTGAGCACTGGAAGTTAGTTGCTAGTGTTGTCAATGATTCATATATTTTGGATCTTTCCGACACAGTCTCGGGCACAGAAGAGCCGTCATCGTACGCTCCAAATATCGAGGCTTTCCACTCTTTTGACGCATCAGCTCCTGGGCTCGGTGCCGCAAGGCGGAGGAGGCAATTGACTAAAACAGCATGCGAAGGAACGTAAAGGATTGGATTGCGCTCAATGAGGGGTTTATTAGCCAGAATAATGGCATGCAATGGCAGGTTATGAAGAGGTGCTGTAGGCGACAAGATCAGAATGTCGCCTTCTTGGCAGCATAACTCTAAAGGGGCAATGACAGGCACAAATGGTCGTAAGAATCTGTCGGCATCGTCATAGTTCATCCGTCGTTCGTCAATCTTTTCCGCCTCTTCCTTAAGCTCTTCAAGAGATGCTTCAATCTCAATCATTTCCCGGATTGCGATTGGGCCATCGTCATCTCTTCCCATGCAGAAGGAAAAGAGTAAAAGCTTGGCTGGTGATACTCCGAAAATGACCCAGTCAACAAACACTAGCTTAGTGGCAGATGCGGTTTGGACAAACTGCAGATCTTCAAAGGTAATGGGGCTTTTACGCACCCAATCATCCGCATTCGGTTGAGGCTTTCCACTAGACCCTAAAGTTCGGAGCATGCTCGTAAGTCCTCGAGCCTTCCGCTTTTGGATCCATTTCCAAGTGAGATTTTTGTCTTGAAGACCAAAAGCAAGCTCAAGCGCAATGTCGAAATATAGCTGCTCTAGGTCTGCGGTGAAATATGCTTGTGATGCGGCCAAAGCTTCTTCTGTACTCTCGTTCTTTTTGTCTCTTGTTTCTTTCTCTAATTGATCTTTTAAATCGAAGGCTTGTTCCAAATATTCTAATACTAGCCCTGCTCCTTGAGTTAGCGATGGAATATTTGCAACGAGTCGAAATCGCTCAATCCTTGGCATATCGAGTTCTATCAAGTAATAATAGATCATAGCCTTCGTAAAGGTGGCTTCGGCATGCCTGATAGTGGTTTCCTTCCTCGCATCAGGGCGGATAAAGTCTTCTAACCGATGCAACATATGCTCAAAATTTTGCAGATTCTCATTCCTCAGCGAAATAAGGGACAATTGGAGCCATGAAATGCCGCTAAAACTGCCTCCAAATATATCCTCGTCTTCCTCGAAGGGTCTTCCCACTGCTGATTGTTGAGGAAGATGCCCCTCAAGAAAAGCTGAAGCGGATGCTTTCAAAAAGGCAATTTCGTACTTTATATATGCATTTTCAACTCTCCCATCCGCCTTATTTAAAAGGGCTTCAGCTTCCTGTAGGATCTCTCTGGCTTCGGTAGCAAGGTCTTCTGGATCCTCCTGCTGGAGTCGTCCTAGCTCCATAATAGCCTCAACAAGCAGCAGCTGTTTCTCTGCCAATGAACCAAAAAATGATTTTGTAGTGTCATTTTCTATGCCTTTTCGGAGTTTGGAGCATATATCCTCAAGCACGTCTATCCGCTTTTCTTCAGAAGTACGATGTGGGTGTAAGATCGTTTGGAGCTTGATGTTCTCAGCAAGCGACTGTTCTTCCTCACTTCTACAATTTTTGCAATACTTGAGGTACTTTTCCGCATGATACAGGGCATTATCTCTTTGGTGAATCATAAAGTATTCCGCCCACTGGCGTTTATGGAAACGCTGGAAGTAGGGGAGCTTGTTTGCAAGTGGCAGACTGAGGAATTCGTTTCGCCGATCCCTTGCCATCGCATAGTTGCTAGTTGATGCATTAAGGAAGTCGCAGTATCGAAATTCAATGAGGGTCAAGGTAAGTTTATCTCCGCTGGTATTCCACACTGTTCTGAGATGACTATGAATCTCATGACCGAAATTCGTTGCTTGTACGATATCGGATAGAGATTCCGCGAGCTCAGCGGCATATTCGAGAGCTTGCGATGCTAGAATGTAATCTTGTATCTCTAGGAATTTTTTGGATAGCCGGATGAGTTCGCTGATTCTTTGCGCCTTAGTGCTGCCTCCTGTAAAGTATCGTAGTCTGATCATTTGACAATGCAGATCAATCGTCCTAAGCTCTTCTTTAAGCGAACTTTCAACGGCCTCAATAATTCCCTCGGCGTCCTCTAGACATCCATTCTGCGCGAATATTTTCGCTAGGCAGAACATACAGTGTATAAATGCAAGATTTCCATCAGCTAGGAGGGAAGATGCTAGCTTTTCTAGCGGAGGTTGAGGATTTTCAACAAAATACTCCACCAGTGTGAGGACTTCAAAGTAGAAACCGGGCTTTGCAAGCCGCAGTATGAGTTTCTGGAGAAAAGAGCCATCGTAGACTATCCCTGGGTCGTCGAGCCCATCTCCGTACTCTCGCCAGAGATAATAGACTTCTAAGCAGTAGTACAAGATCAGAGGCTGAGTCGGCATCAGAAGAACTGTTCAATAAATAATATATAAACCACTAACCACTTGTTCCCCCATCTCATCAGACTCTAATTTTGGGAGGTACTTTCGGAACAGCGAAGAGGCATATTTGAGCGACCCATCTAGATCCAACGTTGTTCTGGCGTAGTTGAGCGCATTCTGAATAGATATAATATCTGTAGATTGATCGTTTTCCTGCCTGATGCTCCGATAGGATATCTCAAGGGTGGTGTGGTTACCCCGAAGGAGGAAAATCCTATTCATCTCTATATGAAGCCGAAGCTTTGCATCGCTAAAATCAATTGACGGTTGCGCTTGAGATAGAATGTCTAGTGCATTTGCGAACTCCCCAATTCGACTCTTCAGCCTACTCTTATCAATAAGTACTTGGACCTCCATAGCCTCGTTCGCTGATCTACGCAATCAAAATGAAGGTATTACAGTAACTAGTAAATAAGTTTGTAGCGAATTTGTTGCGAGTAAACTAATGTGTAAACAGATGGAATTTTCATGATAGATGTTAACAAGATAGAGAGGTGATCAAGCTGAGTGGGAAAAAGCAATTCGACGCCACCCGAGCTACAGAAGTCAAATGATCAATTTTCTAGGCTGACTCTCAGCCTGGTCGGCTTAAACCACACCGTCCATCCTACAACAAATACATCACATTCGTATTCAAATCATGGATTTCTCATTAGAACTACGGCCCTCAAGCGGCGAGCTCAGACCACAGCATAACGAGCCAGGTCAGTTATCGACTCGAGACAATGCCGTAGAATACGACCCCGACGAGTACACTCTCGTCAACATCCGCATCGACAGCGTGCAGTATGGCGCTTTCGATGGCCAGCCATCAGCTCTCATTCTCATGCGATTCATTTTCAAATTCCGTCCTGGTTCTCGACGAATCAGAAACTTCCACGTGAACATTGAGTTTCGCAAGCCGAATGCTACCACTGCATCTCACCCCAAGGTCCTACGACTTGCGCCAGAGGAACGACGAGGTAAAATATTTTCTGAGGAGAGGGCGAGCACAGTGAGAGCAGGTGCAGAACTCCCGCTCAGTCCCGGAGGAGGGAAGTTGATGGTAGATGATGAGGTTGCGCGCAAAATCAATAGGGAATACGAATTAAAACTAAGCGGATGGAAGAAGAGCTCTGATACTGCGACAGATAACGTGCTTGTATGGGATTGTACCGAGGCGAAGAGAGCCGCGAAGGGAGTCGTGCCTAATTATCGCGCAGCTGCCATAATCCAATACGACTCGAAGGAACCGTTTACTGCCACATTTGAAGTCGACGCTGAGCGGGGAATCTTCCAATTCGATAAATCTGTGTTTGAATATTTGAATGTATTTGCGAAGAAGGACTTGGATGATCCCGTCATATTCAATCCAGAGAAGCCGATGGGCTACCAAATCCCAAATGTGGGAGATTTCAATGATCTGAAGCTGGATGACCTTATATCGTTGGAGGCTATCCAGACATTGCCAGAAGGATATTCTTAGGCACGAAATTCCTAAGTCTTAAAAATATTATTTTCACTACCTATAGGAGATATAAAAAAAGTATACCAATGAAAAGTTTAGTCACGTGCGATAGTAATCATGGTCACGTGTTCATGCTCTGTCTCCCACTAACTAGGTGCACGGAAATTTCTGTATACGAAATTTCCGACCCTCTTCCTGTATAATTAATACAGTAGTCCCATCTTTGAGGTCCCCCTAAATGGCCTGGATTGATTGCTACTACCCATCTCACAATTACATACACTCAAATCATGTCTATTGAGGATATCTACGCCGAGCTAGACTAAGAGTATCACATCTCTCCATCTCGCTCTAACCTACAACACATCACAAATTACACCTATCCGGGAGCTAAAGTAATCTCGCGAATACTGGCTGTTCCTAGAGTGGTATACACCCTTCACGCGCGCTACTCCTAGTCCCTCATTAGGAACGTCCTATGGCTGATTTCTGAAATTTTATTCCTGTCGTAACAATGTTAAAGCTATTCCCATACGGTTGCCGCTTAACAGTTAACTTCCGAGACCTCTCCTCAATTCTAGTCGCTACTAAATAACTAGCGTGTCGTAGTAGTTGACTCAGGTCCAGTTCTATATAGTACTATCAGCTATAGCACTATTGGGGAATGATGAGGACTTTGTTCATGCATCATTCAATTCATAATCAACGGCGTTGGCGACAGTTCTATTAGACATATCGACTATACGTTTGGTTTCCCCACTACTTCTTCCTTGGTCAGGGTCTCGAGCATCCGCTAGCTACGCGTTGAAACCGGACACTTGCCGATCCTGTCATTTGATTCGCTTGATTCAATTGGCAACAACCACCCACTCACTGGCGAACTGTGTGTTTAACTATCCAATTGGCCACTCTTTCTAGTACAACCAATCATCGAATAGCCAATAGCATATTTCCGATTGTAATCGACTAGCCAGACAAAGTACTTTTTCAAGTGTAAGTCACTAATCCACTGAACGATAGCGGATGTATCCCCGCATCGCACATCCCCCGCTGCTAATACCTCAAGGCCGTTAGCGCACATCATACGCGGGCTGTGGGGAACTTTGTTCGGCTAGCGCTTCCGCATCATAGCTCTAGTGACCATTCAACGGACATGCACGAGCCTGTGTCTGGCTAGCTGATGAAAATAACTTCCGACTCTTGTTGATAAGCTCCTTAGATCAGCAACGTTTTAGACGCCGTTGGAGGAATCGGCAGAATTGTTAGATATTTATGGATCTGGCGAGTGGTTTGAAGATGGTTGCTGCATAATGTTGGACACTGAATACCATTCGGGCGCGCGAGAGGGAAGGATTTACTTGTGGAGCTAGCTAGATACCATCGCTGCAAGAGTCGTGGGGCGTGGATATGGATAGCAGTCCGAAGAGCGCCTGTATATGTATATTAGAAAGGTAACCATCGAGACACAAACGATATGCAATCACGCTAGTAGCGGCGCCAACAACCATGGTACAGGCCTGAATTTTTTGGTATTTACATAGACGGCTTGGGGCCATATGCCCACAACCACAGCACGAGATGAGTGTGCCAGGTTAGTATGCATGTCCGCCCTAATGCTGTCCTCTTCGCCAAATTCCCCATCCCACACATGCATATTTGAAAAGGTAATTTTACAAATGATGAAACAAGCCCGCGACTCCGCCTTATCTAATAAATCCTTTAGGCCCGGCCCACGCGCCCTTAACCATGTACTTGTTATAGACCCACGGGAAAAAGTCCTTCTTCAGGTAGAAGAACGCCCGGCGAGGCTTCGCCTGGTCAATGCCGAACATCTGGCCAAACGTCTCCTTGGGCACGCCGCCGTACTTAAACTCGGCGAGCAGCACCTTGTTCTCGCCCGTCGTGAGAGGGCACGATGTGTAGCCGTCGTAGTGGGGCTCCGCGTGTTTGCTCTCCATGCACCGCACTAAGTTGTTGACCACGACAGGCACCTGTGCCGTGATGGCAGCAGCCGTCTTGGATGTTGCGAGGTTGGCGGTGTCGCCGCAAGACCAGATGTTTTCGTACTTTTTGTGGCGGAGGGTGGCTTGGTCGACGTCAACATAGCCAGTCTGGTCCGCTAGTGGGCTATTCTTGATGAAGGCGTGAGGCCCCATCTTCGGCACCGCGTGCAAAACGTCGAATTTCCTCGTGACTTTTTCGCCGTCGGGGCGAGCGAATGTTGCGGTGTTGCCGTCGATGGAGACGAGATCGTGCTGGAAGAGCCCTTCAATTCCCCGCTCTCTCCGCAGCTCATCGAGCTTTACGCTGTACTTGGGCACGCCGAACATGGTGGGGAGACCGGTAGCGAAGGCGATGTGGATGGGTGAATTGGAGGGGTTGCTGCCATCGTACAAGCCTGCTCGCTTCCACATGTCCCATGCAAGCCACATGACTTTCTGGGGCGCGCCGGCACATTTGACAATTCCGACAGGTTGCGTGAAGATAGCATTGCCTTTCTTGAGTTTTGAAAAGCTGTTGAAGGCCTTGTCGCAAGTGTCGTAGCTATAGATGGAAGAGACCGGGGCGCTGGAGTCGGCCAGAGCCTCGGGCAGGCCTTTAATGCTGGCAAAGTCAACGTTGAAGCCAGGCGCGACAACAAGTTGTTCGTAGCTGAGGGTGCTGCCGTTGTCCAATGTGACGAAGTTTTCCTGCGGGGAAAAGGTCGTCACTTTCTGGTTGTAGAATTTGAGCTTGGGATCAATCAGGCCTGCGAGCGGTTGTCTCAGGTCCTCCTTCTTTTTAAGACCACCACCGACCAGCGTCCACCCAGGCTGGTAGTGATGCCACTCGGCGGGGTCAACAACGGCAATATCCTCCTTGGCAAACTTGCCAGTTCGCAGAAGCTGATGGCTAACGGACAGGCCAGCTGAGCCGCCACCAACGACGACAACCTTGTGGTTCCGCGCAGCAGAGGCCACGGGAGCAGCTGTCGCCAGATTCCGGGCCGTGGGCGCAGTGCGCGCGGCAGTGCACACTGTCTGCGCTATTCGGCACGCAGCGCGATTGCTGAGCATGGTCGCGTGTGAAGACTACACTAGAAGCAATTGTTGCAAAAAGGGAAACCTGGAAGAGAAGAGAAGAAAAGAATGGATGAGAGGAGGCTTCGCAATGCGTTCTTCGCCGGCAATGGGCGAAAGCACCTATGGTCGAGCTGTGTTCTGGTGGACTGTCGACGGCTCTGCGCTGAGGTTGAGCGCGCGACGCCTGGGTTTTAGACGTGTCGTCTGTGGCGCCACCGCCAAGAGACCTTTTTATCTGCACGAACTGGCCCGATCTCTCATTAACGGTAACCCTGCAAGCAATGGTCAGTAATCGTCGAGCTCGCCGACGTAGTCTACAGGTCGCCAAGCGCTCACGTCGGCGGTGGGCTGACCGTCCTCTATAGCTCGTCGGCAAGCCGTCTCATTGGCCCCTGCAGGGCTCGCACCCCTGTCCGTGGTCGCCGAACTTCTCAGCGTCTCGGGGGTGCACGGGTCGCATTGACGTATTTCTTCACAACGGCCTTGAGCATTCGTATATTTATCGCGAATCGAGGGAGGACTGCAGTTGCGCCGGACAGCTTACTTGGACATCTTTCTCTTCCATAGCTTGTCCCCTTGGGCCCTTGATTGTTCGCGGATCATCAAGCTCCAATCGGCAATGACGACCGTTCGGCTCCCTCTGAATACGGCCTTGCAGACGACTGCAGCGCGGCTCTTGACCCCAGCGCCGGCCCGAACTTGCGCCGGCCGAATTGCAGGGTCGACTTCCGTTGGCCCCCGTGCATATAGCCAAAGCTGCACTCCTCGCCAGCATGCCAGACAGGCGGCTCTTCGTGAGCCATTTTTGTCTCCAAAGCCCGTAGTCCCTGGACGGAGGAACAAATCTCCATTCTGTGTCCTTTCTCCCAGAACTCCGTGGAGCGGAAAACAAGGTCGAGCTCTATACAGCACCCAACCTGCCGTCTCCCAGGAACCCACGATTCACAGCCTGTTTGAGACAAAGACGGGAACATGGCAATATGTGGTGGTTGATCCATCCACTTTGAATAGCGTCATCATCGACCCGGTCCTAGACTATGATCCATCCACTCGGACCATTACCACCCAGTCTGCCGATGCTTTGCTTTCTGTGGTCAAGGAAAATGGTTATAAAGTCCAGTGGATCCTTGAAACGCATGCTCATGCCGATCATCTAACTGCAGCGTACTACCTCCAGAAACAGCTTGCTGAGCAGCAAGGTTACCGGCCACCTATCGGTATCGGGAAGCGCATAACGCAGGTGCAAAAGCTATTCGGTGGGCGATATGGTATTCCAGCAAAGGAGTACGAGGGCAACCCCGATAAGCTCTTCGACGATGATGAAGTGTTTGAGATTGGGGACATGAAAGCGACAGCCATCCATCTTCCTGGCCACACCCCTGATCATCTAGGCTACAAGATTGGAGGTAAGATTTACACATCGCACATGGCATTGACCCACATCCGCTAACATTATTCTAGACAATGTATTCTGCGGTGATTCCATCTTCCACGTAGACATCGGCACTGCCCGCTGCGATTTCCCCGGCGGCAGCGTAAACAACCTCTGGAAATCCGCGCGCAAACTTCTCGCGATGCCCGATCACGTCAAGATCTGGACAGGTCACGACTACCCTCCCGATAGCCGCGGCAAGCCCGTCGCCTACATGACCGTCAAAGAACACAAGGAGCAGAACAAGCACCTCAAGGATGGCGTCACCGAAGAGGAATTCGTCGCCTTACGCAAGGAACGAGACGCCATGCTAGGCGAGCCCAGACTCCTACATCAATCGCTACAGATCAACATCCGCGGTGGTCACCTTCCAGAGCCCACGGAAGTGGGGCACCGATTGCTACATCTCCCACTTAAGGTCCAAGGCGTGAAGTTATAGTCCACTTAACGTCAACTATATCATGCACCACAAAACTATCCCGAAACTGAAATTCTCTAGGCGTTGGGTTGGATGTGTATATATATACTATGTATTACGACGCTATGCGCACGGCGATTACTTCAGTAATCGCTTGGAATTTATTTTATTTTTTTTGGTTGCGCATCGCATTTGTACTATATCATGATTGAAAATCCGCAGTGATGAAGCAATTCCTCTATTCCTGTATCCTAATGTCAATATCTCCACGAGCAATACTCCTCCTTGCATCTCAAGTGAACACAGCAAATGTTGTTCCTCCCCCTCTCAAAAAAATTTTTTTTTTTTGAACGTATTCAACATGCTCTAGGCCTTCCGTCGCCCCGCACAGTTCAGCACGACTCATCGGGCCGATACCATCATACATACCGTACACATATCTGCACAGTCCATACACCCTTGATAATCCTTCACAAACCGTTATGCGCATCCTTGAAGACGGCGACCCCAACTCGGCGACCCTTTTTGCGGGGTTATTCGCGTCTGAACGGTGCATCTCGCTCTGACATCTAGATGACCCGTCGTCGGGAGGGTCCGGAGGCGAGCAGCGCTATTCTAGTTTTGGTCGGCGACCTTGGCATCGATACGAGACTTGGCGATTCTTGCAGCTAATCAGTGCGTGTTAGTTGTTGATTACAGGGTCGTACGAGCATGTAGGTGTGTTGCGAGGCATTTTTCGGTATACGGATGTGGATGTGGGTACACAAATATTTAATTTATATGTACCTCTCCTCGTGCTTGACGAGGTGCATATTCGTATCTGTCGGATAATGGATAGCGTCCGTACATCCGTCGCGGCGAGCGAGCAAGCGGCGCAAAGGGGGAGCAAGGGCTAGCCGGTGTGGCGTGAGCTTGATGCGGCTTGGCTTGGCTGGGTCTACACTTATGCGTAGGTAACATATGGGCGCTTGGTAAGCTTGAGGGTCTAGTTTTGCACTGACGGGCCTAGAATGGCAAGATTCCTAAGGAGGTATATGACTAGTTTCATGATCTGATTTGTGCGGGCTTATTGCCATCGGGTTTCCTAATGGGCATTTGTGGTGCGGCCTTGAAGGCCCGGTGTAAGTTTCCTTCTTGATTAGTGAGCTGTGCGTGGTGCGGGAAGGGCTGTCCCGTTCTTGATAGACGGTTGATTGATGCTGTCTGCTCGGGCAACGGCTTTCGGCAAGTACATACAAGGTTCGGTAACAGCTCTTATGGATTGTGTGGAAGAGATGTTGATCTCTCCTGCAGTTCATACTAGATGGAATCGACGATAAAATTTGGGCGAAAATCTTGCAGAAGCGAATGCTAAGGTAGTATGCGGTAGAACAGATTTTCGGTTTCACATGTGAGATGATGTACAACGTGACGTGTTTCTAAGAACTATATCTTTTGAAATGAGAATTCGGTGCGGCTGGAATTACTCCGTATTGTCACCTGGGGGTCTCCTATATGTAGACCTCGAAACTTCTGTCTGGCGGATGTTCTCGGGGGAAACATGGATTCTGTGATGGAACAGCCTAGTTTAGATTAGAGTATTATAAGGTCCTCTAGCGCAGGTGGCATTAGCGTATAAAGCTTTATATTAAGCTTTAATATTACTACCTTTAGATTATATAAGACTAAACTAGCGCCTTAAAAGCGTACGCTAATAGTATTTTTTATAGACTACTTAGAATTTAAGTAAGTTATAGTTATAATTATATCTAGCTAATCTATCTAGTATTTTATTTAATAAATAGTCTATCTACTATATTTTATAATATAAATAGTAAGCGAGTATACTAGTATAATAGTATTATAAATATAAGATACTAAAAAATACTACTTCTATAGCTAGGGTTCGATTTAATATTAGCTATTATAAGAGCTAACTTAGATAAAAGCTAATTATAATATTTTATAGCTTTAAGTTACGGGTTAATAATATAAAGTTATCTAATCTAGGGTTAAAATAGCTAAATCGCACCTTATAGGGATAGTAGTAATTTATCTCTCTTTTATTAGCTATCTCTTTTCTAAGAGAACTAAATATACGAATATTTTAACCCTACTATTCTATCTATTATTACTACGCTATAATCTATTATACTAGCCTATTATACTAATAAGAAAATAATAGATAGATATATAATATATCTTATAAGTAAATAGCTTATATAAGTAAGTAGTCTACTCTATTATTAAAATATAATACTTAAGCTTTTAATAATAATATAATAATAAAGTAATAAGAATATAATCTAAAATAAGAATTAAATAAATTTAACTTTTTAGCTATTAAAAGAGGTTAAATAAATAGTAAAAGACGTGCTACTTTAATATTTAATATAATTTAAATAACTATATATTAATAATATATTAGAATCCGCTTATAGTATAATTATTATAGTAATACTACAACACCTCTACACCTATACTACCCTTACTATAATACCCGAACCAGCTGCTAGTAACAGCCGCCAGCTACTAGCTAAAATATAACCAACTTGTTATAACTATAATAGAGGAAGGTTTTACTAACTCTACTAGCTTATATAGTAGTATAGATCTAACTTCTATAAAAACCTATATAATATAAATATTTCTATTCTTTACGTAATATTTTAATATTTATATATAGTATATAATAATAGAGTTAACTACCTAAAGTACGATTAACTAACTATATATAAGAATCCGTAATATTATATTATATTATCTAATATTATATATTATAGACGAGAACGTGCTTATTAATATACTTAAAAAGATTTAAGGTAAACTAGACTTTTTATAGTAGAAGAATAAGATGCTAGTAGAGGCTTTAGTTACTTAAAAGAACTACTATAAGTTAGACTTTAAAGTAATTTAAAGGGAATTTAGTAGCTGCTAAATAGCTATTTCTCTACTAGCTACTAGTATATTAATAGTAATAGAACTATTACCTACCCTTAGCCTAACTTAATTTATAACTATAACTTCTAAATAAACGCTTATATTAACTTCTAATCCGTCTAAGATAATATATAATTTATATTTCTATTCTAACTACTTATCTAACTTTTTAATATTTTCTAGTAAATGCTTAAAGCTTTTATACTTTATTAGAAAGCTCTATTATAAACTAGAAAGAAATGCTAACTAATACCCGACTAAATATATCTACCTTCTTTATATCTACTTCTACCTAAAATAAGACCTAGTAATATTAGTTAACCTATTAATAGATAAGAATATTAACTCTATAGATAGTTTAGTTACCTTTTTAAAATCTATCTATAGTAACTAGAATAAGAAGACTATAGTATAGAGTAAGCTAGAAACTTTAAAGTAAGGCTAAAGTAGGTTTCTTACTTACTTTACTAAATTCCGACGCCTAATTATAGATATTAAACTAAATAAGACTAGATAAATTATATATCTCTAATATTCTCTTTTTAATAAACTTTACTGTACTATAATAGATATTATAATATCTAATACTCTAAATAACTATACTAATCTAATTTCCCTATATAATACTAACCTATATTATCTACTTAGTAACTACTATAAATAACTGGAGTATTATACTATTTACTAGAAGAATCCTATAATAGTATAGGTAAGATAATAGGTCTAAATGCGGTATAAATCTACTTAGAGGTATATAAAAGTACGTAAGGGTTTAGAGACCTAAGAATTCTATTAATACCTATAGGTCTTATATAAAAGGATATAGAAGAACTACTAAGCTACTTATAAGGGAGTATATAACTATATATAGAAGGGAAAAGAGGCGGAGTTAGGGGTAGAATAAGATAAGTAAAAAGCTTTAAGATAAAGTTATATATAAAGCTTTTCGTAGAACGATTTCTTCGCATTATTATACTACCCCCCTCCTTATAGGCTGATAGTCCCTATCTATACTAGTTTAGGAGGGAATTGGAGCTATTATAGATAGGTTCTAGTATAAAGAAATTTCTTTAAGGAGGTATTTATTAGTAAGAGCTAATACGTATAGTTATCTATAGAGATACGTTTATATATTAACGTAATATTAAGTAAGGTTTTTATAGTAAGTAAGATTAACCTATATATTAGCTAGTAACTACTATTATAACAGTTTATTAATATTGCAATTTCGTCGTGTATAGTAATAAGTATTTACTAGCCTTAGTATATTACTAGGTCGCTGTTAACTAAGCTTCCTTAACTAAATAACAATTTCTACTCTATACGTATTATTATATATCTCTAGAACCGTTAATTATTAAAGTATTACTAACGCCTTATAGAAAAAACTAATTAATATACTACTCCGCTTACCTTTTAGAGTCTCTTTAGAGGCCTTCTAGATTATCTACCTTCGAATTATATACGCGTTCACCCGCGGGTAGTATATAATATTTATCTTTCAGTCTCTAAGATTAAAAAAATGCGAGTATTATACCTTATAAAATAAAAAGTACAACCCCGTACGAATCGCATCTAATACTAGTAGAGTACTTACTACTAATATACTTATAGATCCTCTTCTACTATAAGGAGAAGTTTCTAGTCCTCTAGGGCTATCTTAAACTATAGGTAGTAGCCTAATACGTAGGAGATAAAAAGGATAAAAAAGTAGCTTTTAAGGCTATTTTAGAATCTACTTATAGTTTAGCGCTTATAGCCTAGGTTATAAAAAGTTAGAAAGCTAGCCTTTTTAAGGCTAGTATCTAGGTAGCTTTATTCTACTAGAATATTAAGTTACTCTATTAGGTTTTAGTTCTAAAGGTTTTAGTATCTAGTTTTTAAACTAATATTATAGCGCTCTCGGGCGGCTAAAGATAAAATAGAGTAGATTTAGGGAGAGTCTAGAGGAAAGAAAGGGGAAGGAGGGTAGAGGAGAAGAGAACTAGAAAGGTATCCGACAGCCTGCTATTAGACCCTCTAGATACTATAGAGGAGTAATTTCGGGCCTATAATTTAGTTTTCTAATCTACTACTTAACTCTTATATATTATCGTCTACTAGATAATCTATATTCTCTATACTATTCTTATATACCTTAATCTATTTAGTTAGAGCTTTTAGAGGTCCTAGCTAATTTAGATACTTATTATAAAAAGCTCTTAACTTATAAGGTAAACCTATAAAATTTAAAACTTTATATTAGACCGGGTTAGAATTATATTCTACCTATTTTATATAGTATTTAAGGGTCTTATAATATAGCTTACTAGCTAGTATTTTCTTAACCTCCTACTCTTCTACCCCCTTAATAGCGATAGCGGGTGGTTTCGGAGCTTCTTACCCTAATAAAGGGTCTTAGGGGTTCTTATATAGTAGGTTTAGTACGAAGATATTATATATTCTTAACCCTAGGGGTAACTATAGATAGTATAAGTTTCTAACCTGTTCTAGTACTTTAAAAGAGCTCTTCTATTAATCGGATAGCTTTCGGCTCGGTTTTTAAACCGGAAAGTTCTTAGTATTTAGGTAGACTATATTACCGATCTACTAATTAATCGGTTACTAGTAATAGTTAATAATAGATTGTATACAATCCTAAGCCTTCTTAATATTAGCCTTTACAGTTTCCTAGGCTATATATATGCGAGTTACTAGAGCTAAAGTGTTTTTATAATTTAATTTATCTGTTATAGTAATAGAATTAATAGAATATTTCTAATCCTAACTCTAATAGAGCTTAAATCTATATAGAATCTAATATAGAGATATTCTAATAGTTATATAGAGTAGAATTACTTATACTTAGTCGATTATAGGTAATAGAGAACTCTAGTTATTCTAGTAGAAGAATATAAAAGAGCGTAGTTTCTAATTAATATACTTATTTATAATCTCTATCTATCTATTAGTCTCTTTATAATAAGTAGTAGATAGTTAAATCTTTATATCTAAAATATAGCAGAATTTAGACTAGAAACTAGATATAAACTAAAGTTCTTAGTCTAAAATAATAGTTTTAGGCGTATAATTAAAACGGTATACTTATTAAATAAATAATTTAGCTATTCTCTATATATTAATTATATAATAGTAGGAAATAGATACTACTTATTTAGATAGGCGATTGATTACTACTATAATCTAATTATATTCGGACTTATCTATAGAAAAATTCTTAAAATTAATATATAAGTACTATATTAGTTAATTTAGTATAAGAAGTAGATAGATAAAACCTAGAGTTTAGGTAATATAGTTTAGTATAAAGATATAGATTAAAGAAGTATCGTATTATTATTCTTCTTCTCTAGTACTTAAGCTACCCTATATAGTATCGCTGCTAAGTCCGCTAGTCAGCGGCAGGTTCCGTACCATTTCTACCGGCCCTCCCTTTCTCGTCTAGTTTCATTAGTAGTAGTAGTAGAAAGTTTAGTAAGAACTATTACAGAGCTCTTTAGACTTATCTATACTACTATCTAACTTATCTTTATTAGAATTTCTCTTTTTATCTGAGTTTAAGCCTTTAGATAATAGTTTAATAGGTCCTTCCCCTATCTATTACCCGCTTTCCACCTTTTTTATTTTCTTTACTAACTTATTTAACATTATAACAGGCTTCCTTTTTTATAAGGTATAATTATATATAGGAGCGGGTTAATTATTATTACTAGGTATACTGCTAGTATTAAGAAAGTTCTAAATTTCACGCGTATCGTCGTAATAAATCTAGTTGTAGAGAAGTATACTAGAGCTGATATTCTAGTAATTTAAGATCTAAAGTTTACACTAAGCAAGACGTATATTATTAATTAAGATATTTATAGTAATAATAGTATTTAGATCTACAGCGTTCGTATTATTAACTAGTCTTATTAGAAGAATAGTACGGGGATATGCTATTCTACTTAATATAGGTAGGATAAATTTCCTATCGTTAATAGTCTAGTTATTTATATTTCCTGCTTCTCGAAGGTTCTATAGGTTAAGTTAATATCTCTAGAACTCGAAGTTTTATAGATAGTCCCGCATTCTAAGGGTAAGGACGGTACTAATAGTAAATACTATTTCTTTAGTTAGATTCTTTTAGTAGTATATCTATAGGTCTTATTATACCTATTCTAGCTACTATATAATATAGTATCGCTTAGCGTCCTCGCAGGAGCGAAGTCTAGGTAAGATTCTAATAACTTCTATTTTTAGACTTATTTCTCTAAGCTAAAACTTAAATAAGCTAAGATATTCGGTATAGGAGGCTATTAGGTTAATTATAAAGGGCGTAAATTTGTTAAAATTTTCGATATTTAGAATAGTACGGCCTTCTTTTATCTCTTATAGGACGCTGAGAAGGAGGTTATAGGTGGTATCTTATATATTATATATATTGTCTTTTCGTACTAAAACTTTATCGCTAGATATTAGTACTAGTACTTTTTAGATAGTACTATAGAATAGTTCTAGGTCGTATTTAAACTAAAGATAGACTTATAGCTTATAGTTAGCAAAAGTAAAGAATTATCGGTAGGTAATCTCTACTACGGCTATACTTAGGTCGGCGTATCGCCTAATATTAGTAATATCTATACTAATAAAGATTAGGTAAGTAGTAGTAGTTAGGTCTTTAATTATATTATAGTAGAAGTCTACTAATAGAATTTCTCTAAACTTTTATACTAAGATATCTACTATAAAGATACCGTTAGGTATATTAATATCAAATTTATTTAGATTATAATTTTTATTTATAGTAGTAAGTTTTACTAGAAATATACAGTTAATAGATTAGAAGACTTTAGGGTTCTATTTATCTAGATCGCGGAAAAGGCTGTTAAGTAAAACTCCTTTATAATAGTCGGCAATATCTAAGGGTAATAAGTAATTAGTTTTAATATTAAAGCCTACTAGGTACCTATCCTTTTATATATAAACAACTAAGTTAATAATAGCTTCTATAACTCCTTTTAATTTCTTATATTTTATTATAATAGAGGGGAAATATAAAAGAAAATATTTATAATAGAATGCTATAAGGATATCTTTTCCTTTTTATATTAAGGGCTTAGTATACTTACTTAACCTGTAGTTCTAGTAAATTGGTTTTCGAGTATTTAGCTTTATTAGTATATTTTTATTAGGTAGCGAGAGTAAAGCTAATATTACCGGATTGTAGAGGATTATCTTATTATCTTTACAGCTATCCAGGCCGGCTACTAGTTATATAGAGTTGACTAAAACATCGCTAAATAAAAGTATAGCGGACCCTTTCTTTTTTATAAATAATCTAAGGCCTTTCTATACTTCTTCTATAGTTTAAGATAGTAATAGTTTCCGCTAGCATTTTCCTTTCTACTATTAGAATCTCTTAAGTGCGATACTGTTAATATTATTAAATTTCTAATCTTCGCCTAAATAGTTAATAGTAATACCTTATAAATTGCAAATATTTCCGTTCTAATCGACTATCCAGCTAGCGTAAAAAGCGTAAATAATAGTCCTCTAGGAGTAGAGATATTTAAGGGGTTTAAACCAGTTATTTTTCTTACACTCGGAATACTAATTAATATCTATTAAGGCGTAGACTATCTATCTAGTACTATATAGCATTCTACATTTTTTAAGGAGGTTGCTATTATAGTTTAAGGGTATATTAAGTTATATAACAAGCGGTAATACGTAAGTAAATATAAGAAATAATATCTAGCTTTTCTATTTTTTATTTATTATAGTATTCCTATATAAAATAATATATTTTCTAAATTTACTACTAGTATATTAATAGGTATTACTATATATCCTTATAGTATTATACAATCGTTTCTTAAGTTTTTCGGGATTAGTAAAGTTCTATATTATCCTTATTTTTAGATAGTTTTATACTACGGAAGAAATTTTAGCAGGAATCTTAGTTTTAGTAGAAAGTAGGTTTCGCGACAATTCTGCTATAGAAGAATCTACGGGCGTAGTAGCAGTATATTTTAGGGTTATTAGGGCTGTAGGGAGCTTTAAAATAATACTGGGGAATTCTCTAGGATTAGCAATTTCTACTATATTTTTACAATTTTTTAGTAGTTCTATACGTTCCTTATATACTATTAAAACGTTAGCTAGCTAGAGTCCTCCTAGTATAGCCTTAGCCTAATATATACAGTTGTTAGAGATATTAAAGATAGATTTTTATTACTATACTTCGGTTACTTTAGTAGAAAGTTTAAGAACTAAAGACTAAACTTTATTTAGAAAATTTTAAATTAGGCGTAATACTCGATTTATATTATAATCTTAGGTAGTAAATATAGAAACCGAGTTCTTATCTTTCGATTGCTATATAAGACTAATATCTAGAAGTTTAAGCTTTTACCTTTCTACTTAAACTATTTATACCGACGCTGCTAGCGTAAAACTAACTATATCTAATATAACTACTATTATATTCTTATCTAGAGAAGTATAGTCTTTTACTTTAAGTATATTATTTTTAGTAGATAGGTTTAATAATTTTTCTATTACTATCCTACTAATAATATTATATTAGATAGCGTGTTTCCTTAGTTCTCTATAGGCCTCTACTAGGATATTATACTCCTTATATCGCGTAATCTATTCTTCTTTAATAGTATCTTTATTAAGTCTAGTCTATCCTATCTTACTAACTATTATAGGGATAGTATATAAGTGTGCTTCTGGAATATCTAGTACTAGAGGTAACTCGGGCTAGTTAAGTATAACTTATATTTTCGGAATAGTCCTTTTACTATCTATATTATTACCTAGATAATTTTCGGTTACTAGTTTAGATATAGTAGTTTTATTCTTATTAGTAGGTATAGGAACACTTTAGTCGATTTAGGAACTAGTTATATTTTCTACTTAAGTAGTCTTATTTATTATAGAGGATACTATTAGAAGGGTTATATAATTATAATAACCCTAATTATATAGCTTAGAATAATATAGGGTCTTAGTATTTAGCTTAAAGGTAGTAAGAAGTAAGGGTTAATTTTTAGATAGAGAGAGGCTGTTTATCTATTTATAGCGATAGAGGTAGGTAAAGGTAGTAGGTAATACTAGTAGGTAAAGGTAATAGAAGCGCTAGCTAAAAAAGGGGTATATACTTTATACCTTTTACTATTTAAGTTATTATAGTAAAGGTACTCGCTAATAATTACGCCTATAATACTAAAGAGCTCTAAATAGATAGGTTAATAGAGAAGATATTACTATCTTACAGGTATTTCTACCTATACTAGATAGTATAGTCTTAAATATCTAATTTCGCTAGATATTTTACTTAAAGGTTTATCTATCAGCAGTTATTAGTTTAAAGGCGCCTTTTCCAGCCGTTAGACTATTAGAGGTAGTATAGAAGATAACCTTTTAGGTTTTATATTTAAGTATCCGCTACTAGTTTAAATCCTAATAGATCTTCTTATTCTTATACTTATATATACCGATTTATCTTTTTTCTAGAGGTTCTTACGGATTTAAACCTTATCTAAAGTTTTAGGATAATCGCAGTTATAAGCTGCGATAAGTTCTTTAACCTTTCTAAGGTTATTTATATTATACTAGACGTTATATATACTTCTCTAACCTTTCTAGTATACTAGATATTTCGGTCTACTACTACGCTTATTAAGTCTTTATACTAAGAGTTGTTCTATTTTATAAAATAGTACCTTTTTATCTATAGCCTTAACTAGGGCTTATTAGGGTTTAATAGTACGTCTAAAAGGGTCTATACTCTTTAGGATAGGTTCTAGTTATAATATAGATACGATTAGATAAATCTTTAGGATTTCCGGAAGCTTAAGTTAGTAAGTATTCTTACCAACCTTATTAATAATTTTTAATAGTATAGAACGCTAAGCGTCCAGTTTTCGATTTAAGTAACCGTAGACGCGGTATCTGTAGTAGAACTTTAGTATAGCCTAGTCTCCGATCTTAAGCTTAAGAGGCTTATATTTAAAATTATAAGCGTACTTTATATTTATATTTATAAAGGCGAAAGCCTTATATATTATATCTTAATACTACTAGCGTAGAATAGCGTAATTAGTATGCGGAATTTTACTAAATACTCCTAGTAGGTTATAAGAGTTAAAGCCTTAAAGTTATTATTATAGTATAACCCCTATTAATATATTAGAGGATATATTTATTATAAATTTTATAAATAGTAGTATCTCTATCTAGTCTACGTTAGAATTTATAGTATAGAAATATTAAAGTACAATTTTAGCGGTTTAGTTAGTTCTTTTAGACTAACTATTAGTTTAAAGGTACTAGGTAGTAGATATTAAGTATAATATACTAACGCTTTTAAATATACACTTCTATAACTTATTTAAGAACTACAGGTCCTTATTAGAGATAATACCTTTTAGTAAGCCCCATCCGTAGTCGATAAGAGCTTTAATAAGGGTAGATTCCTACTTAGCAGCCGAATAGTCTATTATCTCTAGTACGAAAAGTACCATTTTTATTTCTTTATAAGTAGCTGTTAGTAGAGTATTAAAGCCGTATTTACTAGTAGAAAGTCTAGTAACAATATTAATTATAATAATAAAAAAGGAGGCTCCAGGATTAGGTATTAGTTATAAACTACTATACAGTTAATACTGCTTAGTATAATTCTATAGATAATTAGAGTAGAATTAGATATATATTTTAAGAAGCTTTACCAGCTTTTAAATAAAGACCGTATTTCTTATACGTTTATAGGTTCTGTAAAAGCTTTAGTAAAACTATTAATTATACGCGGATTAGAATATTTCGTTTACTATAACCTTTAGAATATATAGTTATTCTATACCGTCGAGTTTATCGCAGTAGAAAATTAGTCTGTCTTTTTTAATAAAGTTCAGGCCTCTAAGCGGTCTATCTAGTTCTTCTTCGTCGTCCCTTTTACCGCGAATAACAAGCTTAACTTTCCTCTAATAGGTGTTTTTATCGTAAGCTTGTTTCAAGCGGCTTTTAAAGTTATTAGTTATACTAATAAGAGAGGCGTTAAAGTAGTAAATATAGTCGGAATATTAAGTACCTGTTTAATAGAAGCTTCGTGTTATAGGAATATATAGGAGGTATAACTCGTCTTTATTCTATTGCGTGGTTACGCTGTAAGCGTATTTAAGGTCTTCTAGTATATCTATACTAATATCTCTTAGATTTATTATGCTGCTAAAGCGCAAGAGTATATTAGGTACCTAATATATATATCTTAGTTAGAATCTTATAATAAGGTTTAGAAACTATTATAGATACTGGGTATAGCGGATAAGATGTAAGTTTAACCGGTCCGCTGATAATAATATAAGGAACTTTTAGTACGCTATAACTATAATAGCGGAATAGTCTATAAAAATATAATATTTTAGCGCGCTAGCTATTAAGTATCTAGTTTTCTTAATAAACTATACTATAGTAGATATTTTAAGTTCTATAGGCTAATAGTTATTCTCGGCTGGCGATAAACGCTTAGAGAGAAAAAGAATAGGTTAGATAGATTCTTAAGAGAAATCCTTAACTTTTTTCAGCTACGTAGTAGGGCTATTTTCTATATTCTTAAATCTTTCGGGAGTAGGAATATCCTCTATTATCGGTTTAAAGTTATCAACGATATAGTATAAAAAACCTGCTATTCTCTATTCTTTAGAGGCGTCGATATTACTATAAATTAGCTAATAGGGGTTGATATAGTATAGAATAGTATTTTCCCGAAACTACTCTTATATCGTATTAAAGGCTGCTTTTAGTATAGGATCTTTAGTAATTAGTATAGATTCTCTAAACCTTTTATACTTAAACTTTCTAGAAGGAGCTCTCTTTAGCAGCTCGGTTTTTAAATCCTAAAGCGGACCGCTAAGCTGAGTATAATAAGCGGTCTTATTATAGAGGAAGTTTATAATACTAATATATATTTCTAGTACAGCAGTAGTTTTTAAGAATTCTAGGTTATATAGTACTGCTAGACGCTTATTAGTTGTAGAAAGTCCAAGTACGTCAACTTTCTATCTAAGAAGGATAGCGCTTAAATAACTAAGGTAGCACTTTTTAGCTAATAGTAAGAAGTATAGATAGTTAAGCCGTTCGAAGAGTTTCCGCAAATAGCATTTATATTCCTCGAGGCTATTTAAGAAGATAATAAAATCGTCTATATAAACTTAGATAAATAAGAAGTCTTATATAATATTTTCTATTTATCTTTACACATGCTAAATACTGTTAATATAACCTATAATCGCTATATATAAGAATTCTTATCTATAGTAACTATTTATTGCGAGCTTATGTCGATCTTATTCTATAATAAACTACTAGTAGAAAAAACTTACTCCGTTAATAACGGAGATATAGGTAGTACTCTATACTATTTAGATAATATCTAATTACTTCCTCAGCGGGTAGAAATCTTTAACTATAGTATTATTTAGGGTTTATAGGTTAACTATAAGTCGGCCTTTATATAAAATATTACTATCCTTATTAGTAATCGTCTTCTAAGCTATAAAGACCAGGTATCTAAAATACGTGTCTCGGTTTACTTAAGACATCTTTCCTTCTTAGTAAAGTTTATTAAAGAGTTTATTAATAAGCCTCTATTTATTAGGCGTAAGGGGGTAGGGTTTAATATTTAGTTTTATATTTTCCTAGCCCGGAATTAAGAGGATGCATATATACGATTCGCTTAAGACGTTAATAGTAGTACTATAGTTAGTAAAAAGATTTAGGAAGTCTTCTATAATTAGTACTAGACGTTTAATATTATTAGAGCTTTTTACGCTATATACGTTAACTCTATTAGGTAAGAGTATTTCGGATGCTTTAGGTAGATCGCTAATAGTAGCTTATAGAGTAATATAAGGGTCGGTTCTTATATATCCTTTAAAATATAGTAGGGAAATATATCCGAGTCGAGTCTATTACTAAATATAGACTAGTCGGGTAGTATTATTTCTATATAAGATATATTTCGTTTTATTATTAAGAATAGTATTATAAAATCTAGCTTCTAATATATAGTTATACTACCTACAAAATTTAAAGTCTACCTCTACTAGTAGCAGGGCTTTAGGTCGGAATCTTACGTATTAAGCAGCTCTAGTAGAGATGAGAATATCTTCTACTGCTACTAGTATTATTAGGCGTATTAGGGGCAACTTTAGAGTTACTGTTATAGGTACTATAGCGCTCTAGTAACGGCGTATCGTTATATAGTATCTATTAAGGTTGATAACGAAGCTTTTAGGCCCGATAACATCTATATTAAGTAGTATACCCAGCTCTAAGTTATTTATAATATGTAATTTAGTATAAATCCGCGCTAAAATCGGTTTCCCATTTATAGTTATAGTAGGGAAGTAGATAGAGAATATAGTATACGCGGAGGAATTGTATAAATTATTACCTAAACCTTTTAGTTTAAGCGGGTTACCTTTTAAAAGATATACTTTCGCATAAGAAATATATTTTATTAGAAATAAGTAGTTAACTAGTATAACTGTAGCTCCGGTATTAAGTATAATAGTTGCTAATTCCCCGTTAGGTATAAATTTAGCTTATATATAAGCGTATTACCAGCATTTCTATTTAGTCCTTAAATTATACTTAGAGGTATTAGTTAATACTATAATATTATAATTAGAGCGGCGCTCGCTATTAATAATATTATTATATTTACTAGCTTTAATATAATTATCGAAATAATAAGGGGTAATAGCTAGTTCTATAGTAGCTCGGGCAGAGCTTAGGGCGACCTAGGACTTACTCTATATAATACCCGTTAGTTTTTTAGAAAGGGGTATACCCTACTAGATTAGGTATAGAAGTTACTAGTTCTAGTACTAATAGTTCCATTAAATACTATAGTTCTATTACTAGTATTACTAGAAAGCGTAGTATTTATAGTACTATATTTTACAGCCCTTAGATATTTATACAGCTAGCTATTTAATAAGAAAGTATCTCTATATACGCAGTATTATTTTAGTAGTAGAAATAGATTACCGTCTCTTATAGTAAGGCCGATAAATAATAGCTTTACTATAGTAAAGCCCGCGAAGATGTATAGAACAGATCTATTATTATTATAGACTAGTATAGGAAAGTCGATTTCTTCTATATTATTGTAAGATGCGGTTCTAGTATTTCCGCCGGGTATATTCTTAAGCGGTAAAGCTTCTCAGGGTAAATCTTCCTATAAGTACTTATTATTATTATTAACGTTTTTAGTACTAATTAAATATACTCCTTATAGTTTATTAAATTAGCCTTTTTACTAGTAGCCGCTATTTCTAGTATTTCTACTATAATTGTTTAAGTTACTTATATACAGCGCGGTATTTCTTTACTAGTTTAAGAAAGTTGCTTAAGAACCTTATAGGCGTGTATTATCTAGTCTCCAGTTCGCTAATACTTAGTTTTCTCTTATAGTAAACTATATTTAGTTAGGTCGAGTTTAGTAGTAATTAATTTAATAGGGGTTTCTGCTAGTAATTTAACCTTATTAAATAGAGCTACTATATACAGGTCGGGTATTAGAATAATTCCGAATCCTTTATATATATTTAGTTATTCGATTCGGTATACTATATATACTAGGGTAGTAATTTAGAAAATTATTATACCTACCTTATTTTTTAGATTAAGCTTTAGTCTACTAGACCCTTTCCTACTATTTGAGAACTTAGAGAAACTTATCTAAACGCGTATTTAGGTCTTCTATAGGATTGTTAATAGTAAGCTAAAAGCTTAAATCTAATTTACTATAGATTATAGTAATCTATTTTCGGGTATTACTTAGCTTATTATAGCCGGTATCTTTTAAATTTCGCACTATATTTATTATAAAGGTAATAATCTACTTATTATCTATTAATTCGCGCATGCCGAACCTTTTATTCTATAAGTTCTTATATACTTCTAAAAGCGGTTTCTTATAGCGCTTTATTAGAAGTACTTTCTAATTATCGACGCCGTATCCGCTACGGAGGTATTCTTTAGCGCTGGTAGGGAGTTAGACGTTATACTATATTTATACGCTTCTTTTAAGACACTTCTAAAGATTAGTATAGATAACGTAGTTAGGACAAGTAATAATAGCGGCCTCTATAAATTCGATAAAATTGCGAAGGTACTTATAATAGGTTTTACCTTAGAGTATAGTAATACCGTTTACATCTACACCCTATAGCTCTAGATTAAAATAACTAATATTATTAGGTTTAAATTTTACATCTCCTCCTATATATTTTACCTATATTAGCTCTTATTATATCTCTATATCTGTTGGGAAGGTAGTATAGTATCTATTACTAATATAGAAGTCTAGTATACCTCGCCTTAAGAGAGGGGTAGTAGAGGGACACCTTTCACCCGCAGGTGCTAGTTATTCCTATTCTACTTCTACTAGTACTCTTAACGGTTTTTTATAGAGCGGCTCTAGTAGGTAATATAGTTTATCTTCTTCTCGGGGTGATTAAGGTCTAGAATTAATTTCCTACCGTTGTAGCTTATACTTAACTAAGAGCTCTAGTCTATAGTACTAACACGGGGGCTTATTTTAAGCGGAAACTTCTAGACTGTATTCCTAACGTAAGAGGCGGGGTTTATTATAAGATTCCTAATAGGGGGGCTAAAACTTGTTATAAGGCTTATTATAAAGTTCTCAAGTTCTATTATAGGTATATATAATAGGTAGCTGTTATAGAGTATAATAGTTATTAGTAGGTTATAGGTAAGTATTATAAAAATGTCTATTATTATTTTAAATAGGGTTAATAAGTTCTAGTCTATAATACTTATTATTAGCTAGAGGAGGTAGTATCTAGTATATAGCTATATAACGTACAGGAGTAGACTATATAGTTTATCTTTAATTATTACCTTTATATCCGCGTCTATAGGGGGCGGGGTTTTTATTTTAATAATCGTTCTATAGTAGGTAGTAGGGGTCTTCTAAATAGGAGAAGCGTACTAGCCGCTTATAGTAGGAGGCAGCCTCATCTCTAATAATATGTAAATATCTCGGCTAGCAGCTAGTTAGGGGCTAATACGTAGGTAGTTTACTAGTGTAGTTAGTAGGTAGAGGGAGACTAGAATTAGATTACTATAATAAGTTTTTATTTTAGTAGTCTCTATAAGGTAAGAGTAGCTACTATTAATATAATACCTAAAGGTCCTCTTAGATATTATTTAAGGTATCTTATAAAAGAAGCTAGTAGATATTATCTTAAATATTATTTAGAGTATCTGTTATAGATATTTAGATAGAAAATTAGAGCTCCCTTTATAGGACTACTCTAATACTATAGAAATAGTCCTTAAGAGCTTTACGCTGTTATAGTAGAAATATATTAAGGTTTCCGCTACTACTACTACTTAGATTTTACTAGTAGGAAGACCCTAAAATGTAGCGTTAAGAGGGCCTTAAAAGAGTAGGCGCGGGTTATTTTCCTATATAAACTTTCGCTCTTTACTATTTTTTAATCTTCTATTACTCCTTAGGGTTATCTTACTCTAGTATATTTAGTCGCGCTAGCGCTAGAACTAATATATAGATCAATTCTTTAAAAGTACCAGGTATATTTATATTAAAAGATTCGTCTCTATATTTAGGCTAGTAGCCCTTAGAACGTACCCTAGTTATTCTTTTAGTATTTCTAGAAGTTTCGCAGAGTCCTAGTATAGGCGTTAGGTTATAAGGGTACTATTAACTACTCTTACTACTTTTACCTATAGTTTCTAGTAATAGCGAATCTCGTTCTATAGTAGTATACGTAGCTATTTCCCTGTCCTTCCTTAAGTTTTGCTTATACTTCCTCTTACTAGTCTTTTATTCAGGCGAATTAGAGGTTAAATTTTAGGTAGTACTAGACTATAATTCGCCTGCTATAATCTACTCAGATACTAGTAATAAGCGGCTACTAAAGGGGTAGGTAAAGGATAGTTAAGGTTATAAGATGCGTCTTAGTTCGCTTACTAGGCAGCTTTTTAGAATCGATCTTAATAAGTATCTAGGGGCTATACCTACTAGCAGTTGTTTAGATAGTAACTATAAGCGTAGTTAGAGCTGGCGCTCTTAGGGCTTTAATATACTTAAGTTGAAAGAGAGTCGAAAAGCTCTATTTATCTAGTTACGATAAGCTTATATATAGGCTAATTACTAGGTCCTTATAATAAATTCTATAATAATACTATAAACTGTTTTAGTAGTAGAAGATCTATTAATTTTAACGCTCTAGTAGAATAGATAGCTAAGTTTAGGGCTTTCTTCCTTACTAGGGCGTCTGTATGATGCGGCTTCTACTTCTTTAAGGGCGGTAAGGAGGCTGTATAGGTTAAGAACTACTCTAATTTATTCCCACTCTAATAGTTAAATAATCTATTAATATGCGGGTTCTTTAGATATAAATATCGCTAGTTAGTAGGTAGTCTAGAGTATTCTTAACAACAGTATAGAAGGAAAGAGTTCCTCTTTAGGTAGGCTTTCGCCTTTAGGCTCCCTTATAGAAGCGCACTCTATACGTTCCTCTTCTACTAGATTAATAATAGTTTAATATAGAAGAGGTAAGATAAAAAATCGCTAATTTATAGGTAATATAATAGAACTCTCTACTTAGATCTTTATATTATATAGAGATTTGCCGGAATTCTTAGGGTGCTAAGTTTTCAATTATATAGTATAATAGCGATCGATTATTACTTAGAAGAAAGGGGTATTTTCCTAACTTCCGATTTCTATAGAGGATACTTATTAGTAGGGAAACTACCAGCGTGGTATTTATTAATAATATACTAGCGTAACTTCCGTTTAGTATAGATAGGCTTAAAAAGCGTCGTTAGAGTTTACTAGTTAAGGCGGGACCGCGTGTTTAATCCGTTCCTATAGGTTAGTATAATATAATATAGGGGGAGCTCAACCTTATTATAACTCCGCTAGTATATAGTTGCCTAGTAGAGGGCTAATCGTAGCGGAAATGTAACTGATTAAAGGAAGACGTCTGCCTCTACTAATAGAATTTTTAATAGTAGTAGTATCCCTTTATAATAAATAATCGAATCTTTAGTTGTTACTTAAATTGCTGTAGGGAATACCTGTGTATTAGAAAATTACTAAAGAGATATAGTTAATACTTTTTAATAGTAGATTTAATATTACTATAATTGTAGAATCGTATTAAAATTTAGAGTAGAGAATAGTACTTAGAGAGACTGGTCTAGTTAACAAACAAAGCTTAACTACCAGCTTAATATAGTTCAGCATGAAGATATAGATTAAAGAAGTATCGTATTATTATTCTTCTTCTCTAGTACTTAAGCTACCCTATATAGTATCGCTGCTAAGCCCGCTAGTTAGCGGTAGGTTCTGTACTATTAGGTTTATATTAGATAAGCTTTATAGTATAGGATATAATTCTATATATATTATTTATAAGTAGCTTTTATACCCTTCTAGTAGTACTTCTAAGATAGTAACTAATAGGTTTTAGTAGCGTTTAGGTATGCAGAGGATACTTAGTTATAAACCTCTTATATAAGTTATATATAAAGACCTAAATCTAATAGAATATATAAGCAATTATTATAGAGGAGTAGTCCGTTCTCTATCTAATACTTATAGAGTAAAAGAGTACGTTCCTACGCGGAGGAGACTCGGTTTTCCTATAGTAATACGTTAATCAACTCTAGAGAGTCTAGTAATATAACCTACTTCTAGCCTTTAATAATATTTAGTATAGCCGTTTAAGTTATTATTTAGATAATATAAGACTAGACTAATTTAGCATTAATTTAGGGGTAAAGTTAATACGGTCTAAGTAGAACTTTTAACTAGTTATTAGTTTAAGCTACTTTTAAGTTTTCTATATCTTATTTATAACGATTAAGGATATCTACTCTAGTATTATTCTTATCTAGAGTATACTTAATTTGGAACTAATACTAAACTAATTCTTTAGTCTAATAAACTTAATAAGTATTAAATACCTTTATAGTTATAAAATATTCGAGTAAGCGATAATCAGTATATACTTAAGTTCTAGTAGCTACTAAAGTAAGTTCTACTCTCTACTACTTAAACATAGTAATAATTGCGAACGGTTTCTTATTATAAATCTTCTAGTTTAGTTCTAAACTAGATAGAACCTTACTATAGAATATTATAGGGTACTATTTTCTATTAGAATATTTCTATAATAGTACTCCTACAACTATTCTATTAGAAGCGTTAGTTTCTATTTTTATTTCTAATATAAGGTTAAAGTAGTAGAGTATAGGTATACTTAATAGGGCTAACTTTAATTTCTTAAAGGTAATATTACATTCTAAAGTCTATATAAAAGGGGTTATAGAGTTCTATAGTACGATAATTAGCTTTATAATACGCGAGAATTCTAGTATAAACTATTAATAGAATCTAGTAAAACCTAAGAAGGATTTTACACCTATTATAATAGTAGGTAGCTACTAGTTATATAGTACTTCTACCTTCTCTAGGTTAACCTTAAGGCCTTTATTTAATAGGATATAGCTAAAGTATTTAGTTTAGGTAATATAGAATTTGCTCTTCTTAATATTAACTTATAACCCTACTTAACATAATTTCTTAAGAACCTTCCTAACATAGATAGTATATATCGCCTCATCTTCAAAGTAGATAAAAATATCGTCTAGATAAGTAATATAGAAGTTATCTAGGTAGTTAATTAATATATTATTTATATAGTATTAGTAAGTTACTAGACTATTATATAATTTAAAAGGTAGAACTTTATACTTATAGATTCTATATTAAGTCTAAAAGGTAGTATATTTCTTAGAACTAGAGTTTATTTTAATCTTATTAAAGGCTGCATAAATATTAAACTTAGTAAAGATTACTACTTTAGTAGGTCTAGATAGAAGTTTATCTATATATAGTATTAGATATACGTTCTTATAGGTAAGAGTATTAAGTTTATAATAATCTATATAGATATATAGGTTACTATTAGGTTTATAAATATAAAGGATTAGAAATATAAAAGAGCTTTAACTCTACTTAATATACCTATACTATAGATTATCTATAATATACTTTTTAGTTACCTCCAACTCCTTAACATTCTACTTATATAACGGGCTGTAACTATTAGGGAGGGATTCTATAAGGATAATTTTATAATTATAAAGATAGTATTCTAGTAATTAATAAGCTATAATTTTACTAAATATATCTTAATATCTATAGTATTTAAATAGTAATTAGAGATTTACTAGTACTTTATTTTCAGCCTTATCTTCTAACTCTAGGGCCTACTTATCTTTAATTAGCCGCTCGATTTTGTATAGAGACGTAGAGAAAAACTCGTTCTCTTTTCTCTTTATATTAAAGTGGAAAGTATTAGCTAAGATAAGAGTAATAATAGAAGAATAGACTTTCTTTAGATTAGGTTCGGACTTTATTATATACGGGCGTATAGGAGCTCTAAGCTTATTTAGATTATAAGCTATAAAAGACTAATATAGTTTTAGTAGTCTTAGTAGACTTTTAATATAATAGATAGTCAGATTATAAGACTATTAATACTAGTACTTTTCCTATAGAGTATCGTATTACTGGATATTTAGCTCTACCTCCTTATTATATACTAGCTAAGTTAATTATATAAGAAGAAGAGGTAAAGAATTATAAGTAGTAGAATATTTAGAGGGCTATATAATCTAATTTTTATCCGTATCTAGCTAGAGTTAAAAATAATATAACTATTTAATACTAATAATATAATCTTAAGTACCTAGATCTATAATAATAAATAGATAGTTTTAGATAGTTCTTCTATTAATTCGCAGGTATAAGTAGATATACTAATTAACTAGGGTTTAAATTCGGTCCTAAAAACCTTTAACAGTAATTTTAAAGGGTAAACGCTATATTAATATATATAAGGCTTAGAAAAGTAATCTAGCTACTATAGAATTAAGAAATAGGAAGCCTTAAGCGTTTATATTAATAAGAGTGTTTAGTTATATACTAACACCTTTTAAATATAGAATAGTAGGAATTTAGAAGTATTTTCCTCTAAATAAATACAATAAATTAATATTTAATAAATTATACTTGTTTAAGCTTAGGATAGAGAGTTTTCTTAGACGTTTCTATTTTCTACCTAAGAACTATCTAGATAGTACTTATTTACGTCTAAGAACTCTTCTTCTTTAATCTCCTCTTATTTAACCTCTATCTTTTATACTTTAAAGACTATATATTTGTTTATAAAGTATTCTAGTTTACTATAATTATAGTAATTACCTAGGGTTGTATATCTTTTAGACATAAGAGTCTTACTAGATTATTAGAAAGCGATTATAGTAGAATAAGGTATTAATACTAGAGTAGATTAGAGTAATATTAGATTATAAGTTACCTTAGATAAACTCTTAAAAATCCTCTAGTACTAATCTAAATTTATTTTAGCTACAACCTATAGACTAATAGTTTATTTTAGAAGGCTAGAAATGCTTCTCCTTTCTATATTATAAGCTGTTAAGTAGACGACTATAGCATTAAAAGAGCCTTTTTATATAAGCTTAAAACTAAGGTTTAGTATCTTTAGGCTGGGGAGAATCTTATCCTATAGGTAGAAGAACTACTTAAATTAGAATATGGATCCTCTAATAGCTATACTAATAAAGCGAGCTTTAAAAGTTAGGAACGCTTCTCTCTTATTTATCCTTAGGACCTAAAACACCTATCACGCCTTTATTTCTTTATTATCTATAAGAAAATATAATTATAGAAGTAAAATTATTTCTTTAGTATTTTTAAACTGATACTAGTCTAATTTAGCTAGGTATTTTAGCTCTAGATACCCTTTTATAGTACTAGAGGTATATCTCTATACTAATACTATATATATATATTCTATTAGATAGTAATTTATATTAATCTTAAGTTAGTCTAGAATTAAGGCTCGCTATTATTTAAATATAGGTTTACTACTATCTATAAGACTTTTAATCTTAGGCGTACGTTTAGTAAGGTAGGCTTAAAGAGGCTTAGGGGTAGTTAAGAAGTTTCTTACTAGAAGAGTTATAAAAGTTTCTTAGTATATTATTAGTTCTAATTTAGTAGTTTATAGAGGTTAATTAGAACTAATAGTTCTCTATTATATTAAATATATAATCTTCTCTTATAAAATTGTAATTTATTCCTTAAGGGTTAATTTACTCTAATTTCCCTCTAAATTAGATAGGTTCTTTACTATAGGCCCTATAGAGAGGGGTCCGCCTATTATAGGGCCCCCTATAAGAGGTAATAGTTGTTTTACACGCGTAGATAGAAGCTTACTCTTACTATAACTTATACGTATATTAATTCTAGTATAGGAATTAGAAGGTAAATTATAGTTAGATATTAGTAGTTACTTCTAATTCTAATAGGTTATTAGTAGTCTCTAAGTTTCTACCTAGGCGTACTCTACGCGGCTTTTCTAAAGGTAATCCTAATTATAGGGGATAGAAAGTTCTAAACTTAAAGGCTTTAATTAATAGAAGGTCTTTAAAATCCTATCTAGATAACTAAATAATTTAATATAATAGTATATAAATATTATAATCTAAACTAAATTAGGTATATTTTAAACTTAGATATAGTTAAATAAACAATTAATACGATATTATTAAAGAGGCTATTACTAGTACTATTAAGTTCTTCTATATAATATAATAGTATAGATAAAATAATAGGTCCGAATATAGTACGAATCTACTTAAAAGTATATAGGAGTATATAGGGGTTTAGAGACCTAGGAATTCTATTAATACCTATAGGCCTTATATAAAAGGATATAGAAGAACTACTAAGCTACTTATAAGGGAGTATACAACTATATACAGAAGGGAAAAGGGGTAGAGCTAGGGGTAGAATAAGATAAGCGAAAAGCTTTAGGATAAGATTGTATATAAAGCTTTTCGTAAAACAATTTCTTCGCATCGTTATAAATCCGAATACTATAGAATTTAATACTTTTAGCTATATGCCTATAGGCTCTAAAGAATAAGAGAAGTACTACTATAAAAGATACTGCTATAAATATAGTAGTAAGAAATATATTTTACTAGAATATAGTACTCTTCTACTATTAATCCGTTAAGGGTTTTAGAGCCCTATTATACCCCGTAGGTTCTACTCTCGATCCTCTAACTAATCTTCTAACCGATCTTCTAACTAATTCTTAATACGTTTATTATCTTATAAATAAAGCTATTACTTTTACTTTTAAATATAGCTAGCTTTACTAATTAGAACGTTATTAAAAGGTTCGTCCTAGAAGTAAGTTACTTCTTAGGACTATACCTATATCGAATTTCTATATACTTATAGAACTAGCTTCTATAGAAATAGTTATAGAACTACTAGATTTTAGCTCCTTTTTTAATCTATTAAGACCTAGTCTAGTAAGATATTAATATCTTTATTAATACTAGGGCTACTAGTTATAGCTATATCTATAAAGACCTTATATATATTCTAAAATTCTAAAAGATATAACTCTTATATAATTTATATCTAATTAGTTTTAATAGAGAAGCCTTTTATAGAAGGATTATCTTCTATTTAGTTACTCTAACCCTCTAATATCTAAACTATTTAAAGATAGTATATTTTTATATAACTATATTAGAAAAGTACTAGCTAATTCTAGAATAACTATAAATATATAAGTATTATATAAACCTAGACTATAAGAATAAATAGCTGGTCTTTACTACTAACTAATATCTAATCTAATACTTATAACCTATTAACTCTACTATCTATTAGTAGGCTATTTAAATAGTTATTAAAGACTATAAACTACCTAAACTTAATATAAAAGGAGATTTTAAAATAACTACTTTATAACCCCTATATAGCTTAAAGCTTAGATAATACTATTTAAAGCTCCGTCTATTAACCTATACCTAATATAATTACTAGCTATTTAAGATACTATATTAGTTAAAAGAACCTAAAACTAAAACTAACTTAGCTTCTAATAAAGATTATAGTTAAGAGGATCTATTTAAGCCTAAATATTTAAACTCTATACTATAGTTAGATATATATTATATAGATACTATACTATTAGTCTAACTCTTCTAATAACTTAAATATAAAATATTTACTATATTAATAGCTAATATTAATAAGATTCTAGCCCTAAAGGTATATACTAATCCTATTACTAAAGTACTTAAAGAATATTATAACCTTTTATCTATCTTTTTATATAAGAATATAGATAAGCTATTTAAATAATAACTATATAATTATAAGATCGAACTAGAGATAGATAAGTAAGCTAGCTTTAGTCTATTCTATAGGATATCCTAGAATAAGTTAAAGGTACTAAAGAAGTATTTTAATAAGAACTTATTTAAGAGATTTATTAGAGTAAATTTATTACTAGTAGCTATATCTATAATCTTTATAAAGAAATCTAAAAGTATTCTCTAATTCTATATAAATTATAGAGCCCTAAATACTATTACTATTAAGAACTAATACCCGATCCTACTAATCTAAGAGACGTTAACCTAATTTAATAAGGCTAAGTATTATACGAAACTTAATATTATCGCCGCGTTTAATAAGCTAAAAATTACTAAGTAAGATAAATAGAAGACTACCTTCTATATATATTATAGGCTGTTTAAATACCTAGTAATACTCTTTAACTTAGCTAATACTTTAAATACGTTCTAATACTTTATAAATAATATACTTAGACTATACTTTAATATATTTTATACTACTTATATTAATAATATTCTAATATTTAGTAAGAATTTGAAGGATTATAAGTAGTATATCTAGCTAGTTCTTAAAGCCTTAAGAGCGAATAATCTATAGCTTAATATAGATAAGTATAAGTTCTACTAGTTAGAAATAATCTATTTAAGGTATCTAATTATTATAGAAGAGATCTATATAAACTTAAAGAAGGTAGAGATAATTATTAACTAGAAATATTCTAAGAATATAAGAGATATTTAAGCTTTTATAGGTTGTATAAACTTCTACCAACGATTTATTAGTAATTTCTTATAGAGAGTTTCCCTATTAATAGCTCTAACTAAGAAGAACACCCGATTCGACTAGAATAATAACTATTAACATTCCTTTAACTATTTAAAGAACGCCTTTATCTTTATACTAATTTTCTAATACTTTAACTCTAAACTACTAATAGTAGTAGAAACTAACGCGTTCGACTTTATAATAGCTAGTATACTATCTTAGAGAGGTATTAATAGTAAACTAATATTACAGACGCTTATATATAGTTAGTTAATCGTACTTTAAATAGTTAACTCTATTATTATATACTATATATAAATATTAAAACGTTGTATAAAGAATAGAAATATCTATATTATATAGGTTTTTATAGAAGCTAGATCTATACTACTATACAGACTAGTCGGGTTAGTAAAACCTTCTTCTATTATAGTTACGATAATTCGGTTATATTCTAGCTAGTAGCTAATAGCTATTGTTAACAGCTAGTTTAAGTATTATAGTAAAGGTAGTATAGGTGTAGAGGTATCGTAGTATTACTATAATAGTACCCCCCTTTTAGTTATAAGCTTCTATAAGTTAGGTCTTTATATTATATTTAGATTATTTATAATTAAGTAGTAGTTATTAATACTAGCGTTAGTTAAGATTGTAGGTATATTAGTACAATCTATTATTATTATATAGTAGTATTATACTAGAAGTTAGGTTTAGTTGTAGGTATATTAGCGCGATCGGTTATTATTATATAGTATTATTATATTAGAGATTAGATCGGTTTAGTTTATATAGTAGTACTATACTAAAAATTAGGTTAGTTTATATAGTAGTACTATATTAGATTAGACTCTAATACCTAATTAAGAATTTAAACGTAATATTATATTTAGGTCTTATTTATTCGGATTTCTAGCGTAGTAATCTTCTACAGCAGTTATCTTAGTAAAGTTACTAGCCGAGTACTATTCTAGGTCGTAATAGCTAGTCTACTTAACTAGATATTCGTACTGGCGTCTCTATTAGTTATAGTAGAAGTCTTCTATTTACTTAATTATAATAGGCTAGTATAATAGAGTACAGCGTAGTAATAATAGATAGAGTAGTAGAACTAAAATGTTCGTATATTCAGTTCTCTTAGAAAAGAAATAGCTAATAAAAGAGAGACGAATTACTACTATCCCTATAGGGTACGATTCGGCTATTTTAACCCTAGGTTAGGTAACTCTATATTATTAACCCGTAACTTAAAGCTATAAGATATTATATTATCTCTCTTCTTAAAAAGCTGTTGTTATAACAGCTTATAGAGGACAAATATTGCTAGAATAGACTAGTAGAGCTACCCTAAGATAGGTGCTGTTATATAATCTAGAGTTCTTTCCAGGTTAAGTAGTATATCGTTACTACTACTTTTACCTTTACCTAGTAAGGTCGACCCTCAGGAAATCTTTATTACTCGCTGCCTAGAGTGGTATAAGTAAACGGCGTTAGTAGAGTAAATACTAATTATAAAAATACTGCTCCCCCCGCCTATTCTACTTTTTTAATCCTTAAACTTCCTTAACCGCCTTAGTAAATATAATTCTCTTAGTCTTTAGCTGCGTATTTAATACAGTTATTATAGCTCTATATAGGATATAATAGAATACTTCATAGCTAATAAGGGCTAGTAGACACGTATACTTACTACCCGCGCCGCCCGCCGCCCATTTTTCTATTCTTACTATACTCCTCCGTATATACCCCTCTTATACCCTCCTCAGCGCCTTTCTAGTCTATAAACAGCTAATTTGCGCCTAATAGGTTTATAGCGCGTAATATAGTACTTGCTCTAGTCTAGAAGCGCTGCATCGAGGAGGCTAAAGGTAAAGAGTCCTATACTATCTACTATCTCTACTATTTAAGGTGTCTAGCTTATAGTAAGCTATACGAAGTAGATAGTAACTGCAAATTTGCTTCTTCAGACCTACTTATAGTAGAATATCTCTACGAAGGTATTTAATACAATATCTGTTTCTACTGCTTTAAGAAGAATAATAAGGATTGTTTTAAAGTATATTCTAGGCTAATATAGCGCACTCTAACCTTCTTATAGCTAATATATCTATAGCCGGATCTATCTATACTAGAGTATATTATAAAGGTCGATTAAGCTATTAAAGCTCTCGTTACCGCCTATATTAGTAGTAATAAGACTTAACTAGCCTAAAAGGTCTAAGATACTACTTAAATAGTAGTTAAGTAGACTTAGATATACGTTCTAGCCCTTTTTTATATATTCTAGTACTAATAGTAATATTTAGACTCGGTAAGAAAGATTCTAACTTCCTATTCGCCTATAATAGTAAGGATAGGAAGACCTCGTCTAGAATTAAACTTACTAGCTAGGACTATACTAAGATTAGTATAGCGTATAAGTATAAGACTGAGGAGAATCTTCTTAATATAGATAATAATAAATATGCTAAAGTAAATAAAGTCCTCTATAAGTTAATTTAGACTATATTATACTATATTATTCTATACTAACGCTTTTAGCCTATTCGCCCTATTAAAAAGGCTTAACTAAGTTATAGTAGGGGAAAAGATTGTAGTAAGGTATAAATATTAGTCGATAGTAGTTTTTTTGGATATTAACAGGTTCTCCAGCATTTCTGTAGATATAATACCCCGGTTAAGTATCTTATAGCCTAGATTAGCGCTATATTTAGAATAATATAATATTTCCACCTCCTATATACTATTCTAGTCTATAATATACTATAATACAGTCCTTCTAGTATTAATAGTAGGAATTACCGCTTCTTATAATTACTGAAGAACCTATATTAATATATAAGGCCAACTTTATAAGTACTTATTCCTAAACCTTATTTATATAACTTTAGTTTAGTAATAGTAGTATTAAATACCTATAAAAAACCTTAATTTAAGGAAAACTAGATAAAGATAATTATATTAACTAGAAAGTTTATATAAAGGTAATACTTTAGAATAATTTAGCTATCTTTCTTCTTTTTTAAAGAGCGTCTACGGTTTTTAATAGATTTACTTAATCTCTTTAGTTTAATACTTTTCTTTTTCTAGAATACTTGTAGAATATTAGTACTAATATTTGCTCCTAGCTCTTAACTATTCTTAGAGTTTAGGTAGTTCTTCTATTTAACTAAGTATTTTTATACTCTAATAGAGTTTTACTTTCGTTTAATAATATAATTAATTTTATATATATTATTCCTAAATTAGTATAAAGTATTTTATATTAGGCTATTTAAACTCTAAATAGGCCTTTTTAGGTTATATAACTCTAGTAAAGATATATAAAATACTAGATAGATATTATCTAACCCTTATAATAATATAAAGAAATCGTTCCACGAAAAGCTTTATATATAACCTTATCTTAAAGCTTTTTACTTATCTTATCTTACCCCTAGTTCTACCCCTTTTCCCTTCCGTATATAGTTGTATACTCCCTTATAAGTAGCTAAGTAGTTCTTCTATATCCTTTTATACAAGGCCTATAGGTATTAATAGAATTCTTAGATCCCTAATCTCCTACGTACTCTTATATACCTCTAAGTAGATTTGTACTATATTCGGACCTATTATCTTACCTATACTATTATATTATATAGAAGAATTTAATACTACTAGTAATAGCCTCTTTAATAATATCGTATTAATTGTTTATTTGAATATATCTAAATCTAAAATATACCCGATTTAGTTTAAGTTATAATACTTATATACTATTATATTAAATTATTTAGTTATCTAGATAGGATCTTAGAGACTTTCTATTAACTAAAGCCTTTAGGTTTAGAACTTCCTATCTCCTATAATTAGGATTGCCTTTAGAAAAGCCGTGTAGAGTACGCCTAGGTAGAAACTTAAAGACTACTAATAACCTATTAGAATTAGAGGTAACCGCTAATATCTAACTATAATTCACCTTCTAATTCCTATACTAGAATTAATATATATATAAGTTATAGTAAGAGTAAACTTCTATCTATATGTATAGAACAACTGTTACCTTTTATAGGGGGCCCTGCAATAGGCGGACCCCTCTCTATAGGGCCTATAATAAAAAACCTATCTAATTTAGAGGGAAATTAGAGCGAACTAACTTTTAAGAAATAAATTGTAATTTTATAAGAGGAGATTATATATTTAATACGATAGAAAACTATTAGTCTTAATTAACCTCTATAAACCACCGAATTAGAATTAATAATACGCTGAGAAACTTTTACGACTTTTCTAGTAAAAAACCTCTTAGCTACCTCTAAGCCTCTTTAAGCCTATCTTATTAAACGTACGCCTAAGATTAAAAGCCTTATAAATAGTAATAAACCTATATTTAAATAATAATAAGCCTTGATTCTAGACCAACTTAAGATTAATATAGATTACTATTAGATAGAACGTGTATATATAGCGTTAGTATAGAGATATACCTCTAGTACTGCGAAAGGGTATCTAGAGCTAAAATACCTAGCTAAATTAGACTAGTATTAGTTTAAGAATACCGAAGAAATAATTTTACTTTTACAATCGTATTTTATTATAGGTAATAAAGAGATAGAGGCGTAACAGGTGTTTTAGGTCTTAAGGATAAATAAGGGAGAAATGTTCTTAACTTTTAAAGCTCGCTTTATTAGTATAACTATTAGGGGATCTATATCCTAATCTAAGTAGTTCTTCTACCTATAGGATAAGATTCTCCCCAGCCTAAGGATACTAAATCTTAGCTTTAAACTTACATAGAAAGACTCTTTTAATGCTATAGTTACCTACTTAATAGCTTATAATATAGAAAGGAGGAGCGTTCTTAACCTTCTAAAATAAACTGTTAGCCTATAGGTTGCAGCTAAAATAAATTTAGATTAGTACTAGAAGGCTTTTAAAAGTTTATCTAAGGTAACCTATAATCTAATACTACTCTAATCTACCCTAGTATTAATATTTTATTCTACTATAATCGCTCTCTAACTACTTAATAAGACTCTCGCACCTGAAAGGTATACTACCCTAGATAATTACTATAATTATAGTAAACTAGGATACTTCGCGAACGAATATATAGTCTTTAAAGTATAAGAGATAGAGGTTAAATAAGAGGAGATTGAGGAAGAAGAGTTCTTAGACGTAAGTAAGTACTACCTAGATGGTTCTTAGGTAGGAAATAGAAACGCCTAAAAAAACTCTCTATTTTAAACTTAAATAAGTATAACTTATTAAATATTAATTTATCGTATTTGTTTAGAGGAAAGTACTTCTAAATTCCTACTATTCTATATTTAAAAGGCGTTAGTATACAACTAAACGCCCTTGTTAATACTAGCGCCTAAAGCTTCCTATTCCTTAATTCTATAGTAGCTAGATTACTCTCCTAAGCTCTATATATATTAGTATAGTACTTACCCTTTAAAATCACCGTTAAAGGTTTTTAAGACCGAATTTAAACCCTAGTTAATTAGTATATCTACTTATACCTATAAATTAATAGAAGAACTATTTAAAACTACCTATTTATTATTATAGATCTAGATACTTAGGATTATATTATTAGTATTAAATAGTTATATTATTTTCAACTCCAGCTAGATACGGATAAAAATTGGATTATATAGCCCTTTAAGTATCCTACTACTTATAATCCTTTACCTCCTCTTCTTATACAATTAACTCAGCTAGTACACGATAAGGAGGTAGAGCTAGATATCTAGTAACGCAACGCTCTATAGGAAAAGAACTAGTATTAGCAGTTTTATAGTCTAATTATCTATTATATTAAGGGTCTACTAAAACTACTAAAACTATATTAGTCTTTTATAGCTTATAATTTAAATAAGCTTAAAGCTCTCGCACGCCCGTATATAATAAAGTTTAAACCTAATCTAAAGAAAGTTTATTCTTCTATTATTACTCTTATCTTAGCTAATACTTTCTACTTTAATATAAAGAGGAAAGAGAATAAGTTTTTCTCTATATCTCTATACGAAATCGAGCGGCTGATTAAAGATAAGTAAGCCCTAGAGCTGGAAGATAAGGCTGAAAATAAAGTACTAGTAAATCTCCGATTATTATCTAAATACTATAAGTATTAGAATATATTTAGTAAAACTACGGCTTATTAATTATTAGAATACTACTCTTATAATTATAAAATTATCCTTATAGAACCTCTTCTTAATAGTTACAGCCTGTTATATAAATAGAATATTAAGGAGCTAGAAGTAACTAAAAAGTATATTATAGATAATCTATAGTATAGGTATATTAAGTAGAGTTGGAGCTTCTTTATATTTCTAATCCTTTATATTCGTAAATCTAATAGTAACCTATATATCTGCGTAGATTATTATAAACTTAATACTCTTACCTATAAGGACGTATATCTAATACTACGTATAGATAAACTCTTATCTAGGCCTACTAAGATAGTAATTTTTATTAAGTTTAACATTCGTGCAGCCTTTAATAAAATTAGAATAGACTCTAGTTCTAAGGAATATACTACCTTTTAGACTTAATACAGAACCTATAAATATAAAGTTCTACCTTTTAGATTATATAATAGCTTAGTAACTTACCAGCGCTATATAAATAATATATTAATTAACTGCCTAGATAACTTCTATATTACTTACCTAGATAATATCCTTATCTACTTCGAAGACGAGGCGATATATACTATCTACGTTAAGAAAGTTCTTAAGAGATTATATTAAGCAGGGTTATAAGTTAATATTAAGAAGAGCGAATTCTATATTACCTAAACTAAATACCTTAGCTATATCCTCTTAAATAAAGGTCTTAAGGTTAACTTAGAGAAGGTAGAAGTACTATATAACTAGTAGCTACCTACTACTATAACGGGTATAAAATTCTTCTTAGATTTTACTAGATTCTACCGACAGTTTATACCGGAATTCTCGCGTATTATAAAGCTAATTATCGTACTATAAAACCCTATAACCTCTTTTGTATAGACTTTAGAATGTAATATTATTTTTAAGAAATTAAAGTCAGCTCTATTAAGTATACCTACTTTCTACTACTTTAACCCTATATTAGAAATAAAAATAGAAATTAATACCTCTAATAGAGTAGTTGTAAGAGTACTATTATAGAAATATTCCGACGGAAAATAGTACTCTATAACGTTTTATAGTAAAGTTCTATCCGGTTCGGAACTAAACTAGAAAATCTACAATAAGAAACTATTTACAATTATTACTACGTTTAAGTAATAGAGGGTAGAACTTACTTTAGTAGCTACTAGAACTCTAATATATACTAATTATTACTTACTTAAATATTTTATAACTATAAAGGTACTTAATACTTGTTAAATTTATTAGACTGAAAAATTAGCTTAGTATTAGTTCCGAATCGAGTATACTCTAGGTAAGAATAACGCTAGAGTAGATATCCTCAGTTATTATAAATAAGATGTAGAAAACTTAAAAGCGGCTTAAACTAATAACCGGTTAAAAGTCCTATTTAGACTGTATTAACTTCACCCCTAAATTAATGCTAAATTAGCCTAGTCCTATATTACTTAAATAATAACTTAAACAGCTATACTAAATATTATTAAAGGCTAGAAGTAGGTTATATTACTAGACTCTCTAGAGTTAATTAATATATTACTATAAGAAAACTAAGCCTCCTTTATATAGGAATATATACTTTTACCCTACAAGTATTAGATAGAGAATAGACTACTCCTCTACAATAATTACTTATATATTCTATCAGATTTAGGCCTTTATATATAACTTATACGAGAGGCTTACAACTAAATATCCTCCGCATACCTAAATGCTACTAAAACCTATTAGTTACTATTCTAGAAGTACTACTAGAAGGGTATAGAAGCTACTTATAAACGATATATATAGAATTGCATCCTATACTATAAAGTTTATCTAATATAAACCTGAACCCTAGGTTTTATCTACTTACTTCCTATACTAAATTAACTAATATAGTATCTATATATTAACTTTAAGGATTTTTCTATAGATAAGTCCGGATACAATTAGATTATAGTAGTAATTAATCGCCTATCTAAATAAGTAGTATCTATTTTCTACTATTATATAATTAACGTATAAGAAATAGCTGAATTGTTTATTTAATAGGTATACTACTTTAGCTATACGCCTGAAACTATTATTTTAGACTAAAGACCTTAATTTATATCTAGTTTCTAGTCCGAATTCTGCCGTATCTTAGGCGTGAAGATTAAACTATCTACTACTTATTATAAAGAAACTGACGGACAGATAGAGATTATAAACAAGTATATTAATTAGAGACTACACCCTTTTATATCCTTTTACTAGAACAACTAGAGTTCTCTATTACCTATAATCGACTGAGTATAAGTAACTCTACTCTATATAACT